>JAUYWG010000038.1:23657714-23670960 GCA_034779775.1 Enteromius afrohamiltoni
ATCAGTGGAGTGTAGAGCTGTGTGTGCCTGAGCGGGATTGGCTGTGTCAGGCATCACACAGCTCGATGGCGTGACAGGTGTTTGCTAAACTAAGAAGCTGTATAGCTCATATTAGGCTTACATATTAAATCCAGGTCCTGTATGTAGTTTATGATTGTACAGTGGAAAGGAATTTCCCCTTATATAAAAATCATTATTGCTATTTTTTGTAGACCAACTCGGCTTTTGGGCAGCATAGACGTACAATATGGGAAAAAAACATTTTTAAAACTTAATTATCTATTAAAATGTATCTTAATAAAGACTTATTTTTGTGTGGCTCCATGCACAATACTAAGCTCAAACTACTCTACCGTAGTGAATGATTTGCAAACTAATACATTTTGCATGCATATTCATATGCATGGCTTCACTCATGTAGTAAACTTGCATGTTAGTGCACCCAGTACAGCACTGCACTTGTGATGAAACCTAAGCACCATCAAACACAAGACATCATAAAAGTTCTGAGACATTTAGAAGTGAGATAAAATGCCATGGTTGCTTCAGCAAATTCATTATACATATTAAATGTATCCATAAACCATGTGCTTTGTCAACAACATAGATTGACTCAATACATATTTGATCGGGGGCCTATTTTTCACTGAATCTATTTACTGGCAGCAGGAAGAAAAAAAAAAAAAAATCCTGGGTGATATTTCACTTGTCCCCTTACAGTGGCACTGAATTGCAACAGCTTTTCATCTCAATAATATGTAGATATAAGCTCTCTATATGAGCTGCTGTGCTCTCTACTACCTTCTGTATATGGGCAACTGCTTACTAAGGCACAATGTACAAAACTTAATATAAATGTATCACTTATTTTTAAAAACTAAAATTTTCTTTCAGTCTACTTTTAGTTCCATATTGCACATACAGAACAGTCTCTGTATGTTTGCTTTGTAATTATATTGATTGAGATACACATAAGTATAATTGGGTATACTTGGGATACATCCACATTGACACTTTGATAGAGTAGCCCATTATAAACATTTTAAACACACACAAAAAAAAAAAAAAAAAAATATATATATATATATATATATATATATTAGGGATGGAGCCGAACCCAAATACGTTATTCGGATAACACAACTATTTTATAAAAAAATATTTATTTCAAACAAATACTTGTGTTCGGGAACAAGAAAAAAATAATATCAAAAAGATTTGTTTCTTCATGAGACCGCAGTCCATGCCCGGATGAGTGAGTGAGGGAGTGATGTGTAAAACAAGGTGACTGACACCAACTGCTCTACACAGCAACTGCTGTACAACGCGACATACATTCACATCAGTGCTAACGGATAAGTGGTCGAATTACACTCACCGGACACTGCACTTATTCGCAGTCACAAAAGTACATTATTCGCTTTAAAGTTTTGCTGATCAAAAATGTCATATGCGTGCTGTCCGAATGCGCTTTTTCAGTGCGTACACATGAAGCGCGCACGCACTAAAAGCCTGTCAAATAGCACCTAATTACTGAACTAAGATATTTATCATATGCGGTAATACTGTCACAAACACATAGTTGCTTGTGTCTAAAGTGAAAAAGTGCCAGTGTATTAGATGCGTGCAGCTCTTAAAGGGACAGAACTAAACATGCCGCCGCTTGTCATTAAAGGTACAGTTCACTCAAAGATTATTTTTTTAATTCATTACTTACATGTTGTCCCAAACCTGTATTAATTTATTTCTTCTGCCAAACACAAAATAAGAGTAACAAAACAGTAGCTGGTCCTCACTGAATTTAATACATTGTTCAACAGAAAAAAGAAACTCAAAACAAGCTGAGAGAGAGTAAATGATGGATGTAGTGTATACAGTGTAGTATACAGTGTTTCACCTTTCATGTTTGTTAATTTAATACTGCTGAATACATGTTTTCAGAATGTTTGTTTTATTCATATTATGTTTATTTGTAATGTGTATCTATTCGAATAACAAAGAGAAAATGACAACGTTTTTATCTTTGCTCATTTATCTTGCTCAAATATCTGCCCTTCTTTTTTTTACACTTTGTTACCTTGAAAGACTATTTTTATAAAAAATGACAAATTATTTTGTCTGTACTGCTCAGACAACTTGCAAAATAGTAAAATCAATGACCACGAATTATGAGATAATCCTGATATTTAAAAAAAAAAATTGTAATATGATATTTTTGCCATATCGGTCACCCTTACCTCTGTAATTTGCAAAATAATCTTAGAAAAACAACCTTTTTTCGGGATAAAAATCGTGAATCGTGATTTCCAAAGAAAAAAATATGATATTATATATTTTTTTCCATATCGCCCTTTCCATAACCACACTGCATTATGGAAGTCTGCATTTGGGTGCTCTCATGTTCATGTTCTAACGTTCGGTTAAATAATCTGTTTGTCAGAGACCCAGTGTCGGATTTGAGTTTCACATGGCTTGCATGTATTTCACAATCACAAACTTGCCAGTCTGATTTTTGTCAGAGGATGTTAGTTGACTAATACCTTTAAATGTACCGCCTACTGCTTCATAAAAAAGAAAAAAAAAAGTTAATTTAGTCACTTCCCATGCGTCGCGCTAAATCAGTGACGAACAGAAATCAAAAGATATGGAGCATATGGAGTGCCTACTGCATTTCCCAAAAGCATGGTACACTTTGGGTTTGGTGTTAGCACTTTTTTACACGTTATGCACGCTAATGTGTGCTAAACGAGATAGGGTTTGTACACAATGTATAACTATAGATTCAATAAAGTTGGCTAAATGAATTCAAAAACAGTAAAACTCAACTTTTTAACTATGGGGGAGTTGACAAATTTGACGATTTAAAAGTGGAGTGTTCCTTTAAAGACAACGTAGACCTATTGAAACCAATGGACCTATGATCAACTTACAGTAGGCCTTCAATTAATTCAGTTTAAACTGATAAATAACATTACTTGCACAAAGATTAACATACATACATACATGCAGAGAAACACACAGCAGCATGTGAGTTTCATTGCAGAGTTTTCTTAAAACTTTAATCTAAAATTCCATTAAATATAGAGGAGACTCAATTAAAACATCTGAATTTCCTTTAGCAAGTTGTTTCTCCAGTCTGCAAGACAGGCAGTGAATAATTAGTGTCAGGAGTGCTGGTGTCAGACCTCTCGGCTTTGGACACAGATGGCGTTCTCCCCTGCAGTGGCACAGGTCACGTTAGCATAGCTAATCACTGTCAGAGAGACACTTCATATCTGCCAACATGCATACCGTACTGACACCAGCCGAGAATCCTCTTGCCGTCTTGTTTTGTTTTGGAAAATGACTCTGATTGAATGGCGTTAAAGATCCACAATGGTAATTAATTGACTCTAAGGGCACACAAATAGAAAAGTCACGCTGAGATTGATGAAGCTTATCAAGATGAGCAAACTGAACTTGCACAACAGTCGTATAAAAATTAAGCAATAAAATAGACAATTTTTTTCTAAAATTCCTCCCCTCTGATGTATCTCTCCAAGAGCTTGTACATCCTTCTGAAAAAAAAAAGAAAAGAAAAAAAAGTACTGACTTTGAAGTATTTTCAAATATTATAGTAATTACTTGGCCATTTAAGTGTACTTAAAGACTTTCACTGCTGTTACTTGACATTCTACTTAAATACACTTGTTTTATATATATATATATATTTATTTTGATGTGTTCGCTAACATGCTAACATGTAACTTTGATCTACATCTATTTCATAGGCATTAAACTGCAACATCCTCATTACTGTACATATGTGTAATTACAAATTTAACTGCATGAAAAACGTTTTACTTGAAATGCATATTAATACATCAGTACACTGTAAGCATGTTAGTAAGATAATAAAAATAATTATGTAAATAGTAATAATAAAATACACACTTGCATCTGTCATGATCAGCTGGATGTGCTGTTGATCTGTCTTGTGTTTTCACCCATGTTCCTGGTTCTTGTTGCTCTTTTTGGACTTATCGTTGCCGACCTCTGCTCTCGTTTGGATTATCGCCTTTTGGTTCTCCCCTTGGACTTTGCTGTGTATTTCGACTCACACACGGACTCTGACTATTCTCTTCTGCCTATGCCTCCGCCCACAAGGTCAAACATATTGCCATGTACAGTAACTTCCCTTAGATTGGACACTATGTAACCAAATGTAAATAATTAGAAGATCAAAATGATTTTCAGTATACAAACACCTATACATTTCGCATGGCTTCAGAATACATGTGTCAAGTAGACTATTTAAATTGTATTTTCATGATGTTCTTTTTATCAATTTTCAGGGCTTGACAGCCCTTAGTCAAAATATGGTTTTGCTGAATGAAAACGAAAGGTGGCACAAGCCTCAAAAACCTATACAGCAGCTGAATGCATGTCAGGCTGGCATCTCTGACCATAAAACTGGCATAAGCAGCTCCCCTCCCTCAACCTTTCTGAGTCTTAATCTACTTAAGAGACCAACTCCGCGTGTAAATCCATGCAAATGTGCAGCGGGAATTGTGTGGAAAGCAAAATCACAAGCCATGAGAGAAAATGAGAAATTCTCCACACAGAATGCAGCGTCAGGCACAGCGGTATTAACGTATCATACTGACCCCCATCTCATGTAATATTTGACCGTGTGTTTGATTCATTTGGTGGCTTTTTATTTCTGGAAAGGCCTAATCTACTCGTAGCAGCCTGGTGAACTCTCACTTCCTCTCACTTTAATTGAGTTCCAGCTCTGCGCCAGAGTTCGTCCCATTAGCCTGTTTGTTATCCTCAATGGATGCAGCGAAGAAAAAAAAAACTGTGCTGAAGGCAATTTTTTGTAGGCAGTAATTAAAGGTCCTAGAAAGATTTTATTTCAAGCAGCCCAAGAAAGTGAGCTGGAGTGGTAAGGAGTTTAAAAAGCAAGGCTAAAATGAATTCTTTTCACGCTTCTCTATTTTAGCGCTCCGACCCGGCAGACAACGCATTCACTCAGGTTTAATTTCAGGGTGGAGACTCACGCCGGTAAATTGTGGCTGAGCACTGAGGCTAATGGGATGGGATGTTTTTAAGCTCTGACTTGATTTGGCATCAGTGGTGTGTGCTGAATTTATGAAATGATGAAGTAAAGTTGCCTCTTTGTTGGGTTTTTAGTTCTATTTAAATTCATGGTACATTTAGCTTTACACAGTGTTGCTAAAACACCAAATTGCATTATACTATCAATAAGCAACCAATACTATCATATGTATAATGCTTTTATATTCAAATATTACTTTCTACAGCAAAGCCACAAAATTACAAAACATTACACATGGTTTTTCCACCATAATCACCAGATTCTTTGTCAATGATGAGTTGAGTGCTCACTGAAAACCAGCTCACTCGTAAATCAGGTTAATTGTGATTTTGGTTTACTTTGTAATTAGTTTGTCCATTTCCACTAGTTTGACTTATTCAAGCTGATTTGCAGATCATTGTCAGCATGAAAGTTGAGAATGATCAAATCTGCAAGCAAAATGAGCCAGTCACAGCATGATAGAGGACTCCTCTTGTGACTTTTCACCTGTATTTCATTCTGTATTTGCTCATTCTCATTCACAGCACACACAGTGAGGAAGGCAATAGCATTTCAGCTTATGTTTCTTAACCTGTAAAACAGAAAAAAATGGCAGGTTTGGTGGTATTGGTTTAAGTGTAAGGGATGGCTCAACAGTGTCAATATAAATTAATTATAGATGTAATTTCACATAAAACATGTACTGTACATACACAATAAAGTGCATTGTACCAAATGACAAATTTAAATATAAGTAGTTAAGGCCACCTAATATAAATGGGAATTACCTCGTTCCTTGTTAGCATGCCTGTTATTACCATATTGGCTGTTTATTTTATGTAAAGCACAAACTCTGCATGACCATATCCTACACCTAATCTAAACAACTACATGTATCTTACTAACTATTAATAAGCAGCAAATTAGGAGTTTATTTAGGTGAAAATTTATTTTATGATTACAAGATTATTTGTATTGCATGCTTGCATGCTTTTCACTATATAAACTTTTTCAAAACAGAACATTAACATGTCTGCATTACATTTAGAGTAGATTATAAGTAGTGACTATGTCAATAAGTCCATATGGCAAATAAGTCCTCAATTCAACTCAGCGTTACAATAAGGCAATTTTGCGGATTTATCTTTATTCAAGCAACAGAGGCAAACTTTCATTTTCAAGATAATATCCTCAAGTAATTATGCAAAAATTAGGCTTTATTAATCAAAACTGTGGACCTGCAAATCATACTTTGCATGAAAGCATTTTTTGTCAGGCGCTCTGCTGAAAAGCCTCAGCTGTGAGTGCTTGGGAGAGCAGCGTTTTTTGTTTGTTTTTGTTTTTATTTTTGTGTTTGCGATGATGTGGTTCCTATGCTATAGAATATCCAGTGAAGTAATGGTAGGCGCATCATGAATTAAATGTTTCACCAAACAGCATATTTCGTAATAGTATTACAGTAGTCTGGCAATTCGATTTAGTAAAGAAATAATTACTCGGAGACAAAAAATATTAACTTCTTCACTGTTGGTCAGCTGTAGTACAATTGGTATTCCTGCCCCTCGTGACAGTGATGATTCTGGCAACCACAGGTGCCATTTTGTTTTGTTTTTTATTTTATTATTCTTTTTTTTTACAATTGTGCCGGGGCATTTTTGCCTAATTTGGTAGCATTTTTGCCAGGGGAAGGCTGCATGATTCAATGAGAGAGCAGTTAAAACACATTCAGCCACTGAAAAGAAACAACTGACTCAAAAGACTGATTAAATTGTGAATGATTGCCATCGGTGCTTCATTCGACAGGAAAAAAACAAAACAAAAAAAAAACACTACAGTACATAACCACAGGGAAAATGTTTCTCAAGTCAACCAGAGCTCTCCTGACTCTAAGCAATTCAGACAACAGATGATGTTTGTCAGTGCATTGCAAACCTCTGGTGTGAGTTGGTCCTCTCTTGCGGCCAGTGGAGGAGCTGTGTGTAACGTTCTGGAAGTGTGTTATTTCCATAGCGGTATTTGTCCGGAAACTCTCCTTAAACCTCTGCATCAGGGCTTCTACGCTCTCCTGATCGGGGTCCAGCGCTGAAATAAACACACACACACAAACCCGTGAGACACCAGAAGACACACACCTCTGCTGAAAGGCATTAGAGGGCAGCGCATGATTTACTACATGAGCGGAAATGCTGAAGTCATGCTTATCTATTCCTGTGTAAAAAAAGATGAATGAGTATAAAGGCTGTGAGATGATTTACTCAGTAAACGCTTTGTCCTTAAAAGAGAAATGAGGGCATATGAGTTATGCACAATCTCTAGAACTTCATTTATCCTGTCTTTAACACATTCTCCTTTCCTGTCCACTGTGTTATCGCTCCACATCACCTCTTTGCTATTACCATGAGCAGATGTGCTTTGATGTGTGCATTTTGGAAAGAAGGATAAAGAATGTGGAAAAAGTGAAGGCCATGGGAGAAGAGAGAGTCCTCTTCAGCAGTTTGCTCAAATAAAAGACCTTTTGTTCTCAACATGAGAGTAAGAAGTCAAGGCATGTCACAATACTCTTGAGATGGTTTCCTCCTGTAGAGTCAAAGCTCTGCGGGAACACTCCTTGAAAAAAGTCCAAAAGGCCCAAAAATGTATTTAATGACATTGAATGACCACCTTTGGTCAGTTGTGTGGGCACAACCTTGACCATGCTTGTTGAACAGTTCATTTTAAAACCATGTGGTGCTACAACAGCAAGTATACTTCTTCTGCAAAGGATAAGAGGACATGGATGCAGGGATTTGCTCCCGCTTGAAAAATATATAAAAGTAAAATAGCACTAGTGGGGCCAGTAGTCCAGCCCAGCATCCCAAAGTAAACTTCAGGTGGTCAATAACCCTATTTCTAGCAGAATTTCTAGTAAAAGAAGTGGACTTGGACATGTTTTATTTACATTTAAATTGCAATCCAATTGCACATGTATACTAGTTTTACATATATATTAGCTGAACTTTTAGACATACATGTTTATTTTAACCGAATCTTCATTACTGATGCTGTTCTTTCATTTAAAAGTGATTATGAACTTGAAATTATCCAGCCATGGTTTCATGTTTCACAGAAAAATGAATAGGAGGGAAAACAAAGCCCAAATGTCCCTAATCATCTATCACAAAGAGAAAAACAGAATATTTTTCCGATGTGCTGCAAAAGATAATTACGCTTCTAAAATTAGAGAATTAGTGAACTAGCAAAGTGGCTTTAAGAAAAGAGCTAGAGCAGTGAAAATTCCCGTTTCCACCATGTGTGTCTATATCGTCCTAATGGACAGTGTGAAGGACAGTTTGAGTGGCCAAAGACTCTTCAAGGACCACAGATGGAGAATTGCAGTAAACAAGTGTGGCTTGGGGTCAGAAAACCTTAGAAAAATGTCAAACAGCACTTACATCCTGCATGTTGCTTGGGAGGGGTTTAAGAAAAATTGTTCTAGCTCATCCAAAAACTCCAGCATGTTCAGTTATCAGACATGATTAGAACTTCAAATGGGACTGACTTTTTTGATGAAAAAAAAAAAAAGAAGAAAAAGCAAGGAAAACTGTTTTAGCAGCAAACACTCAGGGATAAAAAGTTCCCCAATGTGTACAATAAAACATACTGCTGTATTTTTTACTTAAAAATCCTATAATGGCCCATGTTTGGATCTTCCAACTGTACAATAATCCAAACACAAAACTAAAAGACAACACACAAAATGAGTCACTGAGCACAAAACCAAGCTTTTGCTATAGAAAATGAAGAGGTAAAAGGATTCTGTGAATCTTTTAGATGTGTGTTTAGATAAAACGGGAGGCATCCACATACTCTCAGCCATAAACTTACCTTTTGCATTATTTCAGGGTCAGTCTATTACTTTGACAATTTTACTAAAACCATATTTGGCCCAAAGGCGAGTAACTTTTAAAGTGTTTGATTAGCTTGCCAAATAAATAATATATAAATAAAACATTACATTTCCGTTTGGATGGAGAACTTGTGTTAGAGTTCATGAGGATCACTGCATGATTTCAGTAAATGTCTTTGGCCCCCCGTTTGGAAATCAACAGTACTTCCAAACAGGGGGCCGAAGCAAAAATGGACAGGCGGTTCGATGCCCACAACACTGCAATGTTTGTATTGTATTTCCAACTGGCAGCAAATCAGAGTGCCTCAGGGGACGCCGCTGACCCATCTCAACATGTTCTGGCCCATTTGCACCACAGCAGAGGCATAATATATAAAAATAAACTTCCCTTTATTGTCTGCTCCAGGAGTGGGAGGAGGTGAAACAGAGAAATGGAGTAGGATGTGATGCCTCAAAAAAATCGCAAACAATTTATCTCCCAGCTTCATTACAAAGACGCATCGCTACTCCCTACAGCCGGTGCTGCATCACAACTTCAATTAACTTGAGATATGTAGAGAGCCGTTCTCTCTGCGGAGGCAAATTGGCTCTGGACAGAGGCGATTTCCTTGCAGTATCATGTGGCTTTATGTTGAAGGCCCCCTGATGGAGAAGTTTACAGATGGATGAGGCCGAGGTCCCTGTAGTGAGCGACTGGTTATTTATTTTGCTGAGTTTCACTAGTGTGTGTCATTCTGTCTAATTAGCAGATGTTTGTTTAATGTAAGTGTCACACTTATGTGTGGATACTGTTCACAAGATCGTTGTGGAAAAACCTGCTGTGAAAGCATTTCATCGCTGAACTACAAAATAGGTTGCCTGCTGGTTTTATTTTGCGTGAGTTTGGAACCAGCCAGCAAACACTCTTTAAAATGAAAAGTTCTCGATAAAGATGAATATTGTCTTTTACCACCTTTTCATAAGCAAAATATATTAATTACAATAGGAATCCACACAATGTGAATTATCCATGGGTCTCAAGGATTTCCTCGCTAGAACTTTCACAGGAATACAGTAGGTTGGTCGTGCAAATTCTCCAAAAGAAAGCTATTTGGTTTGAAAGTGATTTCAGCTCATTAATGCAAATATCATATCAACTACTTGACGGTTACTCATTGCATTTAGGCATGTTGATGTAGTCAAGATGGCCTGCTGATGTTCAAACCCAGCATCAGAGTGGGGTTTAAGTGACTTTGGCTGTGCCATGACTGTTGGTGCCAGATCAGTCTCAGCCTCAGAAGTCATGCCCATGAGTTTTAAAGTGACACAAAGATGCAGGGATGCTGAACACCTTTATGAAAGAAGAAAGCCACCAGGTTTACAATCGTGATGTCGAGTGCTTATCAGGATCAACTAAATGCTGGATTATTTTTTGTGAAATCAATTTTTTAAATATGTCAGAAAGTTGTAGATACTGGTCTGTTATTGTAATTATACAAAACATGACGCTGATGCAAAATGAACTGTAATTGGTTGTTTGACATGTCAGTCAATAGGTCTTGGCCAATGAAAGCTGCCATGTATTCAAGACGCTTCAGCTGCTAGTCTGAAGATCTGGTTATGCAAGACTTGTACCAGACATGCTGGTCTAAATAATTCAGACACTGCTGATCTGTGGGGATCTTCATGCACAACCATCTCTTAAGTTTATAAAGGATGACCATTTCTAGTGAGCAGCATTTTTTTTTTTTTTTAATGAAAATGTCTTGTTGATGCCAGAGTTCATAGAAAGGCAATATACACTCAGTTATCATTCAGTTATCAGACATGACTGGGACTGGTTTTGAACATTGAAAGTGACTAATTTCTTCAATGCACCTGTTTCTACTGAAAACATAGAGATGACAAGTCAAAACTACTTGAGTACAAGTACTTGATTTAGTAAATCATAACCACTTGTTACAAGGTATGCAAACAAGCATAAATGCAACTTTAGACATGTCATACAGTACTAATCACTATCTAATGAATGTAGAATATATGAAAATTCCACTTTCCTACAAAAAATATACTGTATATATATATATACATGCTTGTAACATTCTGTGTCTTTTTAGTTCTGTTTAAACTGTGTTTTTGTGTTCTTGGTTTGGTTTTATTTTCATTGTGTTAGTTTCATGTCTTCCTTCCTGTTTGTCCATATTTGGTTTTTCCCATCGTTATGTGATTATGAGTTGATTGCTTTACACCTGTGTCTCCCCAGCTGCCCTCACTTTAGTCATTTAGTTCTTGTGTATAAATCTCCTGTCTTTTTGAGTTTGATTTTGTCCGTCAATGTGAATGTTACCTGTGTCTCCCTTTACTTTGGATTGCTCATGTTATAAGTGGATGTTTGAAACCTTGCCTTCATTATTAGTATTAAAAAGACTTTACGTTGAATTTGAGCTCTCGTCTTCGGCGATCTCCTTCTCTTCTCAGCATACCAGCGTAACAATGCTATTGGATGAGTTATGTGTAGCAGTTGGATGATTGCCATAGCATCAAGTATGCTGATGGAGGAACGTGGCTAAATGATGGTCAGCATGCCTGCTAATGAAGTGATGCTAAACCAAAATCAATGGAACTCTTAACAGCATTTAGAAAAGCGTCTAACAGCAGTTCTGCTGAGAACCGCATGTGTTCTATTATTTGTGCAGCACAGTGGTAGACTTTAAGTCAAATTATTTTTCTCCAGAGTGGACCCACAACAAAGGCAAAAATGACTTAATTCAATTTGAACATGCTTTGTCAGTGTCGTTACTGCTGATCTCCAATTTGACTAATCTTTCACTGAGGCCTAACAATGTTGTAAAAATGCTAATTTCTCTAAATTAATTTAGAATTAGTTCTTATGCATTTGACAGTCCAGGCTTGTAGGTCTTCATTCTACTGTCCAGGATAAAGCAGAAAAATAATTATAGAACAAATACAAATACAAAATGGCTGTGAATTATAAATGTGCTACAATTAAACAGAATAGCCAGGTTCCAAAAGTTAAAAATCCCATTCATTTTCGCCATAGATAAATATATTTTAATTAATAAGATTAATTATATTTTCAAATCTCTGGATTTAGACCAATCATGTGCTCTAATATTATAAGAAATTGTGTTTCTGTAGGACCAAAATGCTTCTGATTTCAAGAGATCCACAGAAATGTAAATTAACTCATTAGTGTTACAAGGTCTCAGGTGTCCTTGGGTGTGTTAAATTTGGTGTTATTGCTCTCACACTCTTATACTGGTCACTAGATGTTTAACATGGCACCTCATGGCAAATAATTCTCTGAGGATCTGAAAGAAAGAATTATTACTCTACACAAAGATGGCCTAGGCTATAAGAAGAGAAGAAGGAGTGGAAGAGGATTCCCATGGCAACCTGTGAAGCTGTAGTGAACTCCATGCCCAAGAGAGTTAAGGCAGTGCTGGAAAATAATGGTGGGCATACAAAATATTGACACTGGGCACAGTTTGAACATTTTCATTTAGGGGTGTACTCATTTTTGTTTCCAGCAGTTCAGACATTAATGGCTGTGTGTTGAGTTATTTTGAGGGGACATCAACTTTACACCATTATACAAGCTGTACACTGATTACTTTACATTCTATCAGAGTTTCATATCTTTAGCGTTGTCCCTTGAAAAGATATAATAAAATATTAACAAAAATGTGAGGGGTGTACTCACTTTTGTGAGATACTGTAAGTGCTCGTTTGCCGGACTGTCCGGGGGAACAGGCAGGGAACCCAGCTGACCCGGAGCCCTAGGGGATTTACCCCTAGGAGGTGAAGGTTGAGTGATGCTCAGAGTCCAGCCTGGCCCCCACATGCCCCCGGGAGGAAGCGGTAGGTTATGAAAGTAGCGGAAGAATAGACAATGAAGTAGCTCAGAGCTAACCGGGTGATTCCAAAATGGTGAGCCGAACAGTAACGGTGGCGGGAAACTCTGACTGGAACCGGTGGAGAACTCTGGCCTGTTTAGGCCTTCTTTCCCGGTCTGGCCCCAGCTCTGGTGGCAGCAAGGGGAAGGCGGTGGATGTCAAAAAACGAAGATGCCAGAGAGAGGAAGTGTGCGGTATTTAAGGCGGAGAAAAGAGTTCTGATAGGTTAATTAGTAATGAGGAGATTGGCTGCAGCTGGCAATTGTTCGTATGTGTTCCTCCTGAAATTCGTTATGAAACACCATTTATCATACAAACATATAGAATTAATTTGTAAAAAAATCTATTGACGCACACAAAAGAAACAAAACAAAACAATATATA
>JAUYWG010000038.1:23680589-23732795 GCA_034779775.1 Enteromius afrohamiltoni
TATAAATCCAGACTTGAAACGATCTCCTCCCTTTTTCAGTTTAGTTGTAATAGGCTAAAAGTTGGCTTTAAGAACTTATTTTATAAGTATTTTATCAAATTTGTGACTGATTGTCTCCAGCATCGTGCCAACAAAACCCCAGGCAGTGTTTCCTCCAGGGCTGCAGCAGATACTGGCCTGCTGCCTCCTGCTTTGTCACAATCAACATCCATCAACGCTGTGCCAAGTCAATCCATAAACGCTCCACAGAGCGGCTGTCAATGAGAACACAGATAAACTCTAATCAGGAAACACTTTCGACCCCTTTAGTGTCAGTAACTATGGCAACATCACGATCAGAGAGAAAATTTTAAAAGGATGATGATCTCATGTTGTAGGTGAAAAGAAACTATTTACATACTACTGTACATGTTAAAAGTTAAATATAATGTGATATATTGTAATAAAAATGTATATTGTTAACTGAAAATTGTGACGCAGGTACGTTAGGATCCATTTGCGGCTTTATTAAGAATGGTCAGAAAGGCAGAGGTCGGTACACAGTGAGCAGATACAATACAGGCAATCCAGAATCCGAAAACGAGGTACAGGCAGAGAGAGTCGGGGCAGGCAGAGAGTATCAGAAAACCAGAGAACAGTCCAAGATCAAAACCAGAATAAACAATAGAAATAACGCTCAGAGTTGGTACCAGGGGTAATCAAAACTTTGCGTCGAGCTGACGCTGGGTTGGCGTTTAAATAGTCCAGATAACGAGCTGCACCTGGCGTGCAAATCAAGGAAGGTTTGTGGGTGAAATAGAGTCCGGGGGGAAAGCTAGTATTCGGGCGAAGGTTCCCGCTGCTGCGTTCCAGGGAGAGCCACAGAGGTGCAGCTGGTGACAAAAATATGAGATAAACATTAGATTGGGATATTAGAGAAAAAGAAGAAAGATAAACCTCATGCCACTCTTTTCTCTCTTTTAGCCTCTTTAAAATCTTCCAACAGATGGGAATGGCTCTCGAGATGTGAATAAGCATCCCCACAAAGAAAGCAAAGGGAAAAACAACTGGACTTACTGCAGCTTTTGTTTGTTTTGTTTTCTCTTTGAACCTCTACCTATAGAATTTTTTTTTTTTTTTGCCAGAGCTCTTGTGTGAATAAATGACTGACCTTTGCTTTTATTAATCAGAAAAAATTCCTGCTCTATTTTAGGTCATATTTTAGCTTAACATCATCCTATTTATGGTACATTAAATAAAAAGATGAAAATACATTCCACACATCATGAAACAAGTTACTTAAAAGTTACATTGTAAAAACAAAATACACAATGTGATTGCAACTCAGATTTTCATTAACACATACAGAATGCAATACTTGCTAATGAATAATTCTCCTTTCTTTTCTGTTCTCTATGGAAGCCTGTTTCTGCCACTCATAAAAAAATAAAAACAGTTTATTGACTTTTTTTTTTTCCTCCGAATTGTGAGGTATAAATTCACAATTGGAAAAGTCAGAATTGCAACTTCGTTATGAAGACTTCAAAAACTCCTTTATTTCAAAAACGTTTTATTTGGTGGTGGAAACCGGCTTCCACAGATCTATAAGACTGACCAAATTCATTAAAAGAAAAAAATTAAACTAATAAATAAATCATTTAAATGAACTCTTTTCTATGTTAAAATATTATTAATTTCTGTGATCAAATTTTAATTTTCTGCATCATCACTCCAGTCTTGTTACATGATCCATCAGAACTCTAATATGCTGACTTGCTGCTTAGGAAACATTTCTGATTATCATCAATGTTGAAAACAATTGTGGTGTTTCATTTTTGTATTTATTTATTTTTATTTCATTTGTTTGTGTGTGAGAGAGAGAAAACGGTTCTATATTTAATTTTTTTCACGATTCAAGAACAGAAAATGTAAACATCCACTCAAACCAAAACCATAAAATGATTTAAAATTCACCCTTCATTTTCACTTAATGGTGATATTGTAATAAAAAAAAAACAAAAAAAAACAAGCATCCGTCTTTAGATGCAGTAGTCATATTTAACATTTAATCTGATTTGCGATGCACATATATGGTGCAGACGTACAGTACAGTACAGTAGACACGAGCCAGCCGCTGTGTTTTTGGCATTGTCTACTCTCATTCTGTTGTGCTGCTCTGCTTGAGCGAGGAGGTCTGCTATCTATAGCCTCTCTTGCCACAGGCCGGATGAAATATGAATGTATCTTTGCGGTGTGCATGGCAACCGTGGATCTGCGGCTTTCACACTGATAACATACAGAGCTGCGGGACGCGAGACTCTGCAGCTAAATTGGCTCTTAATGCAGATTTTGTCCTGAATCACTCCCTGAAGTACAAGCATCAATTCCATATAGCTGTGTGAGGACTGTAATGGCAAGAGGGTCATACTGAAAAGAGGTGTTTTAGGTTTTTAAGAATGAGCAATCCTATAAAAAAACATATTGGCCTTTTCCCATTACGAATATAGCTGTTAGACTAGCAACATATGAGTAAACTGCCGGCAAATATCTCCAGCAGCAGCCATCAAACACATTAAGAGCAACATTATATCATCATCTGTATACATTTATGGGGCCAGTGGCGCAGATTTCATTTGAACTTCATTTGAGAGGAAAGTCACACCACAAGATCCATCAAACTATTATAGCCGCATTTAGCTTCCTGACATGAAGGTAGTTTTGTTCTGGCTACTGGATTTTAACTGGTTTCGCTTCATTAATGACATTCAAGTAGCGACTCGAGATGCTACTAAACCTGAAACCTGTACCGAAGTCCTGAATAATGCTGTTCATTGTTTTTAAAGATAGACAGTCTTTTCATGCAGTCAGAGTTTATACAAACTATTTAAGATTAAGATTTGTTTTCTTATTTATTTATTAATTTAATGTATTTATTTTTTTGCACCCTCAGATTCTAGAAATTGTCTTGGCCAAATATTGTTCAAACCATACAGCAATGGAAAGTTAATTTATTCATTTATTTTATATATATATATATATATATATATATATATATAATTTTTCTCAAATGTTTCCCATATGCATTAGAAAAAGTATCATTAGTTTCATCACACTGCTGTTCGTTTTCTTATTTTCCAATACAAACCCAGAGCATCATGTTCTCATGTAATATGGTGATTCAGCAACACCTCTGATATTTTAACTACATTACATGTGTTTTGAAGTGCCAAACACTGGCAAGAGAGGCAGCTTGACGAGGAAGAGATAATTACACAAAGGCCATTAACCAAACTCTTCTTGTGAAAAGGATTCATCAGGGGTAATCAGTGCTGTCGCCAAATTAAATGAATGAGGCCAGAAGACAACATTACAATTACACTTTAGGAAATATGCTTTTGTGGACACTAAAGTTAGTGTGAATTCTGCTTCATTTTGAATTAATCAGACAGAAGACTGAAATAACCCTACTTTTGCCTCAAATCGAAGCTGGCTTGTTGGTTAAATTGGTTTGTTTGGAACTTATTGGAAATTTATTTTAAGGAAAACATCATACTTCTAGGACCAAGGCCACTGAAAAAGCAGTGTTGTGCTCTACAACAGCTCAATGGAAAAAACCCATGGAAGCTCAGTTCAGAAGCAGAGGCCATTAGCGGTTTGCTGAAGGCCGGTAGTGTAAGCCTCTTTCCTTCTCAGTGACTCTCAAAGGGTAATGAAGCCAGAGACCTTTTTGCATCTGGAAAAATCACACAGATGAAAACTGACAAGCCACACTGATCGATCCGGCTAGGTCTGTGCTCATGGGAAGCCTAATGGAGTTTGAGCATAGCCAGTTCCTGAGATTTTACATGCATGTTGGGTATATGTCATTGAAGATATTTTTCCCTCTTGTTGTTTCTGGACATCATTTCTTTAAGTGTGCGCTCTCTGCAACTTGTTAGTATGCAATTCTCCTCAAAGCGAAGTAAAGCTATGGTATGCTTGCAGTGACCTTTGTGCATGATCTGTTTGCTAATTCCTGTACATTCATGCAAGCTGTGCATGTGTATTTAGAGGATAAATTCAGCATTGTACTATTTCCTAAGCCATTTTAACTCAGGAATGTCCTCCTATATCCTACACCCAATAATGTTTTGTGTAAATTTTGAAAGTAACTTCTGTTAAGCTGTAAACAATTAACAAAAGGGCTGCACTGTGAATGCAATAATAAGAATTTTTTAAAACGGGATAAAATGAGGGTACATTATTTTACTCAGCCTTCAGCCATTGCACATTAAATGGGTAAAGGCATTAACAAATTACTTTCAATATAATTAGTAGTAGTGTTAGTAGCAGTAGCTCATCATCACAGACATGCACCAAAAACACTGTGATCTGTTTTGGACAAGGTAAAAAGGTGTTGTTTTTTCCAGACATTGCACAAAGAGCCTAAAGATGGACTATTCATGGGATATATTGCATATTAAATCAGGAGAGCAGACTACAAATCCACAGTGAATGCATATATTTTTATCATATTGATAGATTAGAATACAAATGGTAAAATAAATCAGAAGCTGTCACAACAAACACCTCTGTGGCCCTCTCCTAGCGCCAGTGGTGGGAACCTTTGCTGGAATTCTAAGTTCCTACCCGGACCCTTTTAGACCACATACCCTGGTTCTCTTGCGCCAGCTGTTTGTCATTCTGTGCACTATAAAAGGGTCCGAATTTTGGTTAACACTTTGTGAAGTATTATCGTCCTATGGAGATCTTACCGAGCGTTTTTCCCTGTGATTGTCTTCCCGTGTTCAACCTTGGATTGTGTATTTGTGTATTCAGCGACCGTGGTCACTGTCGTGTCTGAAGTGTCTCGACAAGCATCAGTGCTAGCCGCTCATCACCAACAGCTAGACAGACTGAGGCCCCAGCAGCGGCGGTCTCTCTCCCACCTCCTCAAGCTCCGGCGCCCTCTACTGCACAGCTGTGCATGTCTCTCCCAGAAAAGTACGACGGCACCCCAGGTCTGTGTAAAGGCTTTCTACTCCAGTGTCCGATTTATATGAACCAACAACCGCAAAAATACACCCTACACGTCAGCAAAATGTCTTTAATTTGCTTATTGTTGACTGGAAGAGCTCTCAGCTGAAAACCGCACTCTGCGAGGGACAAAACATGACATTTCCATCTTATCAACACTTCATCAAGGAATTAAGGGAGGTGTTTGATCATGAAGTAGACGGAAAAGCCGCTGAGGATGAGCTTTTGAACCTCCGCCAAGGAAACTCAAATGCTGCGGATTATGCTCTCACGTTCTAGACTCTCGTGGCCCAGGCCGGGTGGCAAGGTAAGCCATTAAAAGTATTGTTTCGTCCGGGTTTGCGGGATGAGTTACAAAAGGAACTAGCTTGCCGCGATGAGGGAGTTCCTTTTGAACAATACATGGAGATGGCGATAAAACTTGACAACCTCCTCCCATCCCACAAGGGGCGCTCTAACACTACCAGCATGCCACCTTTCTTCAGCCATGCTCAGGAGGAGCCCATGCAAATCGGGTTTACCCGGCTGACTGAGGAGGAAAAGGAGAAAAGATAAGTTTTCAGTTATCTACCTGTCTTCTACTAGAAGTCGTTCTACAAGTGGAAAGTAAAAAAAGGTGCACACCCAACTTTTGCTACCCTAAGACACACTGTTGTAAAATTACAACATGGACAAAACAAGCTCAAAATCTCACAATATCCGTATATTCCACAATGTCATAAAATCTGCATGATCTACACATATCAATTATCACAGAAAAAAATACTTAAAGCTTTTTACTTTTTACTTGATTTTTCCTGTTCAAAACAACAAGATGATGTTCTCTGTGGCAGGCTCCCAGGTTGTTTGACTTCATGGCCAGATAAACGGGCTTATTTACACATTTTACCATCCAATAGGACCTGTAAATGTGGTTTTAAAAAGAAGAAAAAATGGGGAAGGTTTATTTTTGTAGACTTAAATCTGATCTTGTAATATTACAACCGTGGGTCTCTGGGGGTTAATGGACTACGTATTGAGAAAAATGCTTTCATTGATTCTGGGGTGGCTGGAAACTTTCTCAATGTGAATTTTACTAATCAACATCATCTCAATCTTGTTCCATGCTCTCCTGACATGGCCGTGGCAGCCCTCGAGGGGCGACCGATAGGACCCAGAAAAATTACCCATGAGGCCGAGGAAATCACCCTGATTACAAGCTCACTACACTCTGAGACCATCAAGTTTCACATAATTCAATCACCTGGACACACACTCATCCTCGGTCTACCCTGGGTAATTCAACACGATCTCCTGGAAAAACGTGAAATAACTCAATGGTCGCAAAACTGTCAGAATCACTGCCTCGACGGATGTCTCCGACTAGACCAGCACACGCCTGCTGTTTCTCATGATCCTGAGACCCTGAATTCACTGCCCACATAGTACCACGACCTTCACATTGCCTTTAGCAAGACTCAAGCTACCCAGCTCCCTCCTCACTGGAATACAGATTGTGGCATCGATCTCGTTCCGGGAGCCAAGCCACCTCGAGGCCGAGTCTATCCACTATCACTACCCAAAGCAGCGAGCATGAAACAGAAGCTCGCTAAAGGTTTAATTCTACCGTCAACATCACCTGCTTCGGCAGGATTATTCTTCGTGAAGAAAAAGGACGGCTCTGCATCGACTATCGAGCCCTGAACGAAATAACGGTCAAATATCATTACCCCTGCCACTAGTCCCTTCTGCCCTGAAACAGCTTCGCACAGCACGCATCACTAAACTGGATCTGAGGAGCGTGTACAATTTGATATGCATCAGAGCCGGGGATGAGTGGAAAACAGCCTTTTTAACTACCACCGGGCACGATGAATACTAATTATGCCCTTCGGACTTTCCAACAGTCCATCAGTCTTTCAAGCCATGGTCAACGACATATTCTGAGACTTATTCAAAAAATTTGTCATCGTCTACATTGACGACATATTAATTTACTCTTAGACTCTGCAGGAGCACGCTGAACATGTTCGAGCTGTACTTCATCGCCTGAAACAGAACAAACTTTATGCTAAACTTCCAAAATGTGAGTTTCATCTAGTCTTTCTGGGCTGCATAATCAGTGCAGAGGGTATCACCATGGACAACGAGAAGGTGGTTGCTGTAGTGGTCTGGCCCAGGCCCCAAACTCTCAAGGAACTGCAGCAATTTCTAGGCTTCTATAGAAGGTTTATCAGAGGTTTCAGTCAAGTCGTCGCCTCACTCACCTCCCTTACCCATCAGAAATCTTCATGGCTGCAATGGACTACTGAATGTGAACAGGCCTTTCTGGAACTCAAGGAGCGCTTCACCACTGGCCCACACTTTCTATGGATACCATGGCATTTGTCAAGAACTGTGTCACGTGCAACATGTCCAAGTCCAGTCACCAACATCCTGCAGGATTACAATTACCATTGCCCATCCCACAAAGACCATGGTCCCACATCGCAGTAGACTTTATTACCGACCTACTTCCATCTAATCATAATACCACTATTCTCACCATCATTGACAGAAATGCTGTTGCCTCGTTCCCTTACCCAAGTTGCCTATTGCCTGGGGTACAGCCCCAAAAGCGGAAGACCAGGGTGAGGGTCTTCCGCTTTTATGGTCTCCCGGAGGATAACGTATCTGACCATGGCCCACAATTCAACTCCCGGGTTTGGAAGGCTTTCTGTGCCCAGCTCAACATTAACGTAAGCCTGACCTTGGGATACCATCCCCAATCCAACGGACAAGTCGAGAGGCTTAACCCTCGTCCGTCACGCCCGCGTGATTTGGGTCTTTTTTTTCTTATCAGTGTAAAAGACACTAATATAACTTTTTTGGTCACCTCCACAGTGTTATATACCATTCGAATCTGTTAAATGTCTACTTTCTTTGAGTTCACTCTCAGTAACAACAAAAGTGTGTGCATTTCAAAATAAGGAAAATAACTGAAAATAACTAAATGTGCACGATTTTTCTTTGTTCTCTCCGCAAACTGTTTTTAAGAAGCCATCACTAAAATGAACTGAAACTCTGCAAAAACATGACACACAGACATGAGAAATATATATATAGAAAGCTTGAAGCGTCTGCTTTTAAATGCAGTAAGTACGGTTGTAAATGGATCCGAACGACTCAGACTCGATATTACAGTAGTGACTAAAAAGAGCTCTTCTTGTTATATCACGTCACATTAAAATACAAAGAGTTATTTCTGAAAATAGAACTTAAAGAAAATTATACAGCTCATTAAGCCAAACTGATGGAAAATGATTTGCAGTGTAACTTTATGATTTGTTTTCTGTTGTATTATTAATATTTTGTTGTGGCTTAAAGCAGTTGCTTTAATACGTTCTCACTCCCAATGCATCACATAATAACGTTCATACAGTTTGTATGATTCTTTGGCATCCCTTTTTAACACAGTGTCATATGACAAATATTGTGTGTCTTGTGAATGACATGTGAATGTCATGCTACTGTTTGGTTTAATCTTTTAAATTAGGTTTTGACTTGTAAATGAGGTTTGAGCAGGACAATTTCAGTGATTAAGTTTCATACATAAAAATATTGTATGGTTCCAGAAGACTTGAAATACATTAACTTTTATAATCTTTTCTGTCAGTTTTTGCAATAAATGCCCATGATTAAAATATTTTGCCTCTTATGTGTTTTATGTTGTTGAGAAGTGGTTAGGGCTTAGGCAGAGATGTGGCTAGGTGCTCATATTAATGTAAGAATACATATAATTTATTTTACAAATGCATGCAAAGCAATGAATGCATCTGGATCTGACACACAAGGCAAACAGTTGAAAGCAGTGAAGAGCATAGTATTGCCTATCCTGAGTTTTAACTGGCCACCAATATGTAATTAAAAAAAAAAAAAAGACAAAAACATACAAACCTCAAATCACATAAACCAAAAACTCATAGAAGGTAAAGTTTTTGTGGGGGAAACTATCAGCAGGTTCATGGCACGCCAGTACTTCAGTAATTACTAACACATGTAAGGTCGGAAATGAACCAGAAAAGACATTATGCAAATGTAATTATTATGGCTGAGCAATTCATCAGAGCCGCAGATAATTCTGTTAATGGAATGTGCCATAAACGAGAGTGATTTCCCCTGAATCATGCACTGAGTGAAGGGGTCTGCTGAGGTGATGTCAGTGATGGTGGGTCCAGCATGAGTGGCTAGCTGATGTCCTGTGCGCAATTATTAAAACTCATCTGCAAAAACACCTATACAACATTGACTGGCCACATTTACGCAACTTCAACATCTTTAGCAATGTGGATGCAGGAGAAAGGGGTTCAGAAAAATAAGTAAATAAATAACTTTTGATAATATTTTTTATTTCTATGGGATTTTATGGTCCTAAATGAAATCAGAAAGCCATCTGACCCTCTATAGACAGCAAATACAACCGAAATGATAAAAACATCAGTAAAGCAGTCCTAAAATCTGTGGCTCAACTTCAGTTTTGTGATGCTAGGAGAATATTTTTTTTGTGCAATTAAAACATAATTAACATAATTTACTAGACCACTCTTCTCCCCTGACTTACCGTATGTCTTCTGCCATTATCACAATGCATACACATGCTTTCACATATTTCACATAATCAGCCTGATCTCACCAACAAGATGAGGGTGAATAATTAATGACAGATTTTTTTTTTTTTTTGTGGGGGGGGGGGACATAAAAATGTTCTATTAACACTGAAAAACATTTCTGTATGTGTAGAGAAAACCTTTCCAGAACATTAACCAAAGCTCTGGAGGAAAG
Source organism: Enteromius afrohamiltoni (assembly GCA_034779775.1). NCBI lineage: Eukaryota > Metazoa > Chordata > Actinopteri > Cypriniformes > Cyprinidae > Enteromius > Enteromius afrohamiltoni. Next base: position 23,690,385 of record JAUYWG010000038.1, read on the forward strand.
ATACCACTATTCCTGAACAGCAGAAGCACTACGATAAGAATACAATGTGTAAAGACAATTTCAGCAGTGAATGTTTGTGTGAGACTGAGTTGAAGTGGGTGCTTTGAAGACAGCTGAAGGGATTTTCGTAGGAAATTTTAACAGCTAAATGTCTCTTTTTTCACCTGGTTGACATTTTCACATTTGCCTGCAGTCGCTGGGGAGTTGAGTTCAGTCAGAGATCAGGGATGTTCTGAGGGGATTGTAATTTTTGTCTTCACCTTGTCTTTGACTGGACGTTCCCAGCAGCGTCCATCAGTAACTGAGACACAGTCCATCTGCTAAAGCCGCAGTGTGAGACCATCTCAATATTCTCATTATAAAAAGCGAGGAGAGACTCCAAGCACTAAATAAATTAAAAACTGGCTACATGCGTCTGGCTGTTCATAATACAGTCGCTCTTCACCCTGGATTACTTACAAACTAACAAATACTGTCTACGGGATCACTAGACCTAACTTTACATGAAATTACAGATAATAAAATGGAAATTCACATATTCTAATCATGGTTAGATTTTCCCTGGCTGTATTTAAGTGGCATTCAGAGTGATAATCAAAACACAGATGGATATATCACTTCCATCAATGCTCAAAAATTCTCCCAATCCTAACTAAGCCAGCCTCACTTTTCAAAGACATTTCATTCAGTAACAATAGACATTATTGATTTATATCCTTTCATAGCTTGATGATCACATTTTTTTTACATCTGTTAACATATGCAGGCATTTGTTTCTGCTTCTTCTTCATGATCTTTTGATCCACAGATTCACTACTCTTTCTAGAGATGTGTAATAGCAAACCAACTGAATTAATTTATTCATACATGGTTTGAATGATTGTAATACAAAGCCAATTTTCCACTAGCTTATATGATTATTTAGGGTCTTAATGGACAGTTTGTAATATAGTTTGTTTTAAAATTTCTCAAAGATTTTAAGATTTTTTAAAGAGTTTCAAAAACGCTAACGTTACCTTGTCAAAAACAGCGCTTTAGAAATCACTCTGTTCTGTGTACTTCCCCTTTAAATCTTTACGAGCTCCGCTGACCCTGCCCCTCTTTTCTGAGGCACTCTCGGAGGATGGCGTGTGTGACTTCACACCGACAGGCATTTAAGAATGGCTTGATTTCAGAAATGGCAACTTATTTTTATTAGATTAAAAGAAAACTACTGGGTGGATCTTTAGCATTGTAGGGTGGATGTGTACACACACTCCCAACAGACATTTCAGTCCAAACAGCGTGTAAAAGTGCATGTGGCACCGGATGACCCCTTTAACGCAAATCCAACTAAAAAGTTTCAGAAATAAAGCATTTCACTGACAATCTAAAAATGACATGGTTTTTGTGCTAACATTCTAGTAGCAAAGAAAATATGATCAATATACCAATATATAAACATAACATGAATAAATATCTAACAATTCATCCACTAAGTAATAAACTACAGTTGCCAAGCAACATAGCACATTCATATAGATTCAAACTCATGTGCAGCCACAGGTGTGGATGCATTGGTTATTCTACAATGAGTGTAGTTATACTGTAAGTGTGTGTGTGTTGGGGGAGGAGGTTTTTATATATAGCTCATTAATCAAATTTACAGTTAGAGAGAGACAAAAAAGGAATGCAATTTATAGAAATTGTGACTGCCTGAGAAACATTAAAATATATAAATGTATAGTTGAATGTACAGAGTGCAGGCTAAATAAAGTAAAAACTGTATCCCCATTTTCGCAGAAAAAGCTTAAACCTACGTAAGTCTGAGCCGATTCAACTGAAATAAACTTGAACAGACTAATGTTGTTTTTTTATAAGCATGTACAAAAAAATGGCTTAACAGTGGCTTAATCCTGGTTTAGTCTAAGCACTGTCTGTGAAAGCGGGCATATATGTTTTTATTTTTTTTGGACATATTTGCATCCAAATGGTGACAGTATCAACAATTGACAGCTGTGTTTTATTAAACCAAGCCATTCATGAGAATCATGTCATGAATCAGATTGAAAAGTTGAAAGAAAAATGTTGCACTATTAAATGACTGAGTAGAGTTTGACCTCACACATCACGTTGAAAAGGTCATGCATGATGTAATCAGAAGTACTGAAACATTTTTTACAAAGCGAATGTTAAAATAGTCAAACATCGTTTACAAAAAAAAAAGGCTATATAAATAAAAAAATAAAAAATGAAGTAGTTGAAGTGACATTTCTAATGAGATTACCTAATGCATGAAGTCAGGCATACACATACTGTAGCATTTGAAAAAAAGAAAGAAAAGAAAATGTCTTGCTATATTAGATATCGCATGAAGCCCTTTAAAGCTGTATCAAAACCCTGTAGTTATAGTGAACTGCAAATACAGTAAATATGTAATATGTGATCAAACGTGTGTAATCGTAAAGTGAAAAATTGTTAAAATGTCCCACTATTCTATACAGTGAACAACTTTAACAAATCTAATGGAGTATTTGAATCAGTTAAAATGCTGTTTAATGTCCAGACTTTGGAAAACTTGTCTTTGGATATTTAAAAGTTCTGGCAACCACAGCTGGGGTTTGTGTGTGTGTGTGTGTGCGTGTGTGCACTTAGTTTGGGTGGTTTACAGGACCAAATTTTGTATAATGACATGGGTATGACAGAGGTATTACATTGTGAAAGTGATTTATAAGGACATTGATATGTGCAGTGCTTGTAAGGAGATCACTGGAGATGCGGAGCAAAACTTTTAATATAAATCAGGAATAACATTAGAAACATCCAGGCATCACCCCGATGTTACAACATTAATCACGAACAAGGGTGAACTCAAACTGACAGGTATAAATACACATGGTTCGTTTGTATAAATACGACCACAACACAACACAGGTGAGGGACACAGGTGGGGCTTAATCAACTAATAATCACACAAACACAGGAAGGACCAAATAAGGGCAAAGCACATGGACATCAAACTGAAACCAAAACAAGAACACGTGAACACAGAACTAAACAGACAGGAAATGTAACAGGCATTGCCTATAGCATAAATTGTTCATATCATACAAATTGTTTATATAATTTACTCAAATGCAGGTGACGTTGCAAGCATACATTCGTAAAACACAAAGTTTTACAGCCCACATATACATATCAATACCTATTTAGTATTCAACAACTCAGAAGTTAAATTAGTGTATTAATGCAAAGGGACTTCTAGTGTAAAAACACCATGTAAAATGTCAGTTGTAATTATTTTGTTGCTTAAATTATTTCACTGCACACATCTTCGCCATTCACAATGTCACACATTTGCACCACAGGGGTGAAACAATAATCACAGTTAAAAATCATGAAAGTGGTTCTATGATCCCAAATGAATGATCACAGATTAGCAGATACAGCTGCGGTTTGATGTTTCCTGTCAAACACCAGCACACCCAACACAGCTGCATCCTCATCCACATCATGATGCAATAAGCAGAAAGGCATTTGGAAACAGTTTGACTTTAATGATGTTGGAATTCTTTCAAGTAGCCTGTGAATGCAGTCAGAAGAGAATGTCCTCATGCCCTTTCCATCTGCACAGTTGCCTATCTAGCGCTACAGCCGATGCAGTGTTTCATTAAGACTAAAAAGAAGATTATTTGTTTGACTAGTTGAGAAACATGTATAGCAAACACGACAACAATTTGGCCCAAAATATCTTGGTCAGAGATGTCCTTGGAATGCGTGCACCTGAGAGTTCATAAATATATGTGAAAGGGTATGTGTGTCTGTGTGTATGCTTTGTGCTGGTTTGTGGTTTTTTAAACAAAAAAAAAAGAAAGAAATAAAATAAAGTTGTGTCTTGGCTACGTTGAGGGAATCTGTGAAGAGATGCCTGCCTACTTTCTCAGAGGATGACCCACATACCTTTTGCTTTGATTGACTGTGGTATGAGCATGCTGCCCTCAGATTCAAGAGAGAGTGCAAGTACTGCAATGTCCTAACCACCAGAGTACTCCATGTGCAGCTTGCTTTCTTAAAGGTGGAGAACATGGGATTCACATATCAATCTATTTTTCTCTTGTGCTCTCATTAGATTAGGAGGTCATCGTGCCTGGTGCCAATGTGCATGCTGGTACCTCTTTGGATTGGACAGAATCTTCCTCTTCAGGTGGCCAATCTTTGGCTCTCCAAAGCCTACTGGCTGACTGACTGAGGCTTCTTGGCTGACCTGTGACTCAACGTATGACACAAGTTATGTCATAGGTCAGCCAAGAAGCCGGAATTTGGCACTTTAGTCAGCAGGTAGTGGTAATTCACCTTGAAGCTGTATGGCAAACCGCCATTAAATTACAAAAAAGTCGGCGCTCAGTAAGTAAGAATGCTTTTAAGGTGCTCGAACACTATGCCTTATGCCTTAATTTACATGACGGGGCATATTGTTCTCCAGACAAGCTGTGACACACAGTATATTAAAACTCCACCCTGAAGAAATCGGTTGAATTTGGGAATGATTTTGCGAAGCAAAGTTGGACCTCTTTGCTTGAAAGGAGACAGAACAATGGCCTCTTATGGATTTCTGACTTCTTCAACACCACTGGGTTTGCATGCAATGGTCTATACATGGACCAGGCTGTAACTTTACGCATTTCCCTCAGTCACTCTGCTCCCTGGAATCCTAGCCTAGGTCCATCAACAACTTCCTCTTACTAATAAGCAGCGTTTTGGCTGACCAAAGTGTAAGTCTCAGATCTTACTCCTTAACAGCTCCTTGTGTGCGATTCTCAAGCACAAGGGACAGTACTTTCTACCTGGATCAAGCTCTGGAGCCTTCATGTCTGGCCGTGAAAGGAACCAACTAAGAGATGCTGGGCTAACCGCCAATGCAGTACGGACAATTCAGTTGCTAGGGCTCCTTCCACTAGAAAAAGTTAGGCCTTCGGATAGCACATCTTCAAAATTAGGTGTACAACACATCACAAAGACCCAGTTCACTGTCAAGTTGTTTCAGTGCTAAAGTCCCTGCAAGACAAGTCTTTTCAGAGTCTATGTGGCCACCATTCCCGGTTGCCAAATTTGTGGAGCTAAGCATTTGAGGAAATCAGCCAAGTGCTTGGTGATCTAGTTGGACCCCTTTTGAGTGTCTCCCAAGTTGGCTTTACTCATGGGCATTATTTTTCTAAAGAGAACTGATTAATTTTTGGCTTTGGAAGTGTCGTCAGGAGTGCAAACAAACATTGCATCTATGAGTTAGGGCTTATTCAACCAAGGTAGCTGCATCCTCTATGGCTATGTCAAAAGCTGTCCCTTGCATCAAGTGTGTGTTATGGCAGGCTAGTCCTTTACACACACATTCTTCATATTCTATAGTTTGGATGTCCATGACCTTGAGTCAACATCCCAAAGTCATGTCTTAGACCTCTTCAAAGTTTGTGTGCAGACTACACAAATTTGAGTGGTACAGACACAGTGTGACAGAATTAAATTCCCATTTCCATCAGTGTTTATGAAATGCAGAATTGAGTGTAGATTTTGATTGAGAATTACTGTCACCCTGATCCCTGAAAAGGACAAGATGCAGAGCCTCATTGCCACACTGTAGGTGTGTTTGGACATCCCTTCAAGCTAAATAAATATCCTGAAGATGTGTCCTTTTCATGTCAATTTAAAACCACTCAGGTGCACACATTTCAATGTTGTCATTGACAAGGGTGTTACCACCCAAGCTTCATAACCGGTCAAAAAAGTAAAAAAAGTAAACAAGATTACAGTCAAGTACCTCGAGATGTTAACAGCAAAGAAAACAGGAGCACAAGATGCAGAAAGCATTGGTTTCAATAGTTCCCTTCATTCTTTATTTCACTGCAAGAAATGGGTCTCCTCAGGGTCATTTCACCTTAGCTCTACAATGTGTGCATAATTATTAGGCACATTGATATTTTTATCTTTTTTTTTTTTTTTTTCAAAAGCAAATTTGACCAATTCCAAACCACATCAATCTGAATAACTACAATTAATTTTGTATTCAATCATTTATAAGTGATATACAATTGTACATCAAGGCTGGAAATGAAAAACTTATTTTCACAATTTAAGTGAAATACATATTCATATAAATGATTAAATACCCATGAGAAATGTTCAAAACTAATTCAGTACAGAAAGGAAGAAAAAACATGAGTTAACTGTAAAAGAACCCCCCCTTCATTAAAAAAAAAAACTTCATTATGTTATAATAACCCTGTTTGACAGCCCATTTATTGATGTGTTATATGTCATTTCAAATCCCAAATGTACATATATGCACATTTTTTTTAATATATAAACGGAAAAATAGGTATACATACAGTACATACACATACATTACTGACATTACAATTGACAATACAACTAAATATACAGACTGTGCTGACATTAGCATCAACAATAGTATATGTAAACTTAATACGTAACTCCAGGAAATTGACTAATGGTAGGCATGTACATATATAACGTAAATGTATGTGTTGTTACTGTAGGCGTGTTGTTAAACAATGGAAATTAGAAACCATGCCTTGGCAACTACTTTAAAGTTTATTTTATAATATATTATACAGTATTGCATCGTAATGCATGTATGTGTCTGTTTAAGTTTTTAGTGAACTCAATTTAAGAAATAGATCTCTTCTGGATCTTAAGGGAATACCACAAACTTCATGTCATGTTCATGTTTCTCAGGAGAAATACCCAAGCATATTTCAACAAAACTCTGCATGTGTTCAACAATTTACATCACTGCCGTCTAGAAAAAAACATTAGAGAAATTGACAACATCCCACATGCCGATTCTACTTTCCCAAGGGAGAACCAACTTAGCTTTAAATGAAAGCATATCTCAACAAAAATCCTAAACGACTTAATGGGCACTGCTTATGACATACAACAATGACATCCATGGCATACACCAAGATGACAACAATATTTTTTTTTCTCTTCAGAATGTTGCAATGGTGAAAAAGACATAACCCTGTAAAGTCTGTGACCATTGACCCTTTGCTTTAACCATACCACAGCTGCCCAGCAACAGGCGTCATGTGCCAGACTAATAATAATTTGAACCTGCAGAAGTTCTGAGCGAGAGCAGCCTGCAGATACATTCAGAGCAAAAAGCGCATGTGGGAAGGAAGTCGTCACAGGTAATTGATAAAGAGCTGGAGGAGGATTGATGCTCTGTGTGTATATCATATTTAGAGCAGGAGAGCGAGCAGGATAATGTCGTGAGAGTATATCTGTGTTGCATCTTCCATGTAAAACCTGTCCATTCATCTGTGTCATTTAAAGGCGGCTGTCAGTGGTTTCTGGCTTCCCGCTACACAGCAGAGCCGCAGCGGAAAGAATTTATTTCTAAACTGATTGTCAGTGGAAGGCTAATCTGTCTGCGGCAAACACAAGCGCTGTGACAGAGGCGTCCGCGTGCTTAAACAGCCAAACCAACACGCAAACACTCGCCTACATATATATACACACCAACACAGAGCATTAAAGCGTTCATGAGCAGCACTTTCATTGAGAGAAAGCAATAAATATACCTTCTGCACTGTCAGCCAGGCATACGTGTTTACACCATGATTTTGCAAAACTGTAAACTTTAGTTTCATTTGGGCATCAATTTTCCTGAACTTAACCATAACATTACTTTAGTTTCTTGTGAATAAATTAAGTATCACAGTGCTGGGGGAATAAATTGACAGGAAATGAAAATTCTGTCCTCATTTAGAGTTGGTCTTTATTCTGCAGTCTGGATCAAACTATGTGATTCAACTATTTGTTTCATTACTCAGATGTTCATAGATGTCTCTGTGCTACAGTTCTCACAGAAGATGCAGAGGATTAACGTTACGTTTGGTTCTGAAGGGAAACGCGCCGTTGATCAACCGGAATGCGTTTGTTCACGTGAATCGTTCATGATCCAGCCTCATCTACAGAAGCAGCGGCTATAATGTCTTTTAATGAATCTTTGCAAATTGCCTTTCCAAATAATGTGCAATTAGCAAGTTTCACTATGGATACGGCTAAAAAATGATCCTTCGAGAGTTCCTCGGAAAAGAGGGGTGGGGTCAGCGGAGCTCGTGAAGATTTAAAGGGGAAGTACACAGAACAGAGTGATTTCTAAAAAGATGTTTTTGACAGGGTAAAATGAACGTTTTTTGAGAAATTTTAAAAACAAACTATATTACAAACTTTCCATTAAGAATCACATAAGCTAGTGGAAAATTGGCTTTGTATGACTCCTGTACCGTGACAGGTTTGTATTGGGTTGGTACAAGTACGTATTGCTTTTATAATGCTGCTTGATGTACATTTTGAGTCCATTCAGAATTCAGATATCCAGGGAGTGTCGTTAAAGAAAAAAACTGTTCTTTTCACCACCTGCGTGCAACGCCATATGATGTGAGCTACTGAGTAAACCTAATTAATTATAAAAAAAATTTGAAGTCATGACATAACATTCTGCAACTAATTGTGTGAAAATGAGCCTTTATTATTAAAAACGTGCCAGTAAAGCATACTTTTGTTTAAAAAGCTATAAAAGCTATAAGTGAGAGTTTTACTGCCTCTAGTGTTCATTTCAACTGCAAACTGCAGCAATTCGAATGTATAGGTGTCACGGATCGCTCCTCTGTGGCCCTCTCCGGCCAACGGCAGCGGGAACCTTCGCCCGAATACTAACGTTCCTACCTGGACCTTTTACGCCCACGTACCTCGGCGCTCCCCGCGCCTGTTTCCCGCCAACCGGACTGCATAAAAGCTCGGACTTTTGCCAAGGACAGACGCGAAGTCTCGATTTGCCCCGGCTATCGTTTCCGAGCGTTTTCCAGTGTTTACTACCTTTTTGTCTACCCGTGTTTGATTTCCGCCAGTCTTTGATTTCCGCCTTTTGCCGCCTGTCCCAACCTTCTGCCTGTCCCTTGACTACGAGTATTGTCTTTCCTGTATATACCTGTCTGCTTGTGTACCAACTATTGCCTGTTCGACTATTCTAATAAACATTGTTGCAAGATGGATCCACACGACTCCCGCGATTCTCAACAATAGGTAAGTTTTTTTTTTTTTTTTGCAGAAATTTATGAGACACGTATGTCCAATGAACCTAAGTTGAATAAATAAATAGATAAAAATAAAGTTAAAAATGTAAGTAAAAATATGCCTTAATTCTAGGTTTACTTATGGCTTGTAGTAAACATGTTTAATCTTCTTGCCTTGACAGCTGTCTGGTCTTAATAAGCTATTAGATAAATATGAAGATACATAGGCCTAATGCATATCTTTAAAAGCTTGAAAGATTTTTTTTAGTCACATTATTCAGCCTGACTGCCACCACGTGCAGATCTAAGACCTACACAACACAAATAAAGATCTACAAACTCCTCTCAGATTTATAAAGAGAAATCTACGTGAGTTCATCCTTTAGGTCTGTCGTACTTTAGGCCAAAGTCTGTGTATTTCATAACGGTTTGAAAAATAACCCATTTTGGCCAGAAAATGCAGTCAGATTTCTCAAGCGTATGCATGGCACGGCAATTTTGCTGCGTTTTAGCACATCTGCCCCCCGTGAATCAAAAAGCTGAAGCAAAGATCTGCAAGCTGTAATAAAAAACCTTTTACACATAATGGGCTTTTATTTTTATACTTCATATCCGGTGCACATTTTAAACCTTGTATTTCTGAACGTTTAACTTTTAAAAAGTTGCCTGAAAAAGAATAGAACAAACTTCGCAATTCAATTTGTGTCTAGAAGCTGCTAGTTTTATTTTATTTTATTTTTTATTATCATTAAGGAATCATAATTATAGTGTATATATGGTGAATGACAAAACAAACAAGCACCACTTATATTGTGAGATATTGTCCAATTTAGTTTTGATCTAGTTGCTAACCTAAACCACTTCTTTAGTCAAATCTATAAAACTTAAACACAGCAAATGCTCTGACATTTTAATTGATTACACCCAACTATACGTTTAATACCCAGCTCCATGTAGCCTAGACAGCAGACTAACAAACATTTACAAGATACAGTCCATCTTTCTTTCCATGTGGAGAAGATGATCCATTTCTGAGTGCTTCTCAGTGTTTGCAGCATTAGCCAAATGCTCCAACTGAGAGCAATTATCGGCTTCACACCAGCCACAACCAAAGACAGTTTTCATTCAAGACACCATATGTCAGACAAAAGAAAGCATTCTGGAATAAAGATAAAAATGGCTTGCTATCCAATATGAACGAGTGTTCCCAACCCTGCTCATGGAGGCCCAACAGTAATTTAACAGTATTTAAGTAAATAAATAAATAAATGAATAAATAAATGTCAGCAATGGTGATTATTTTATTATTATTTTTTTTTATTAAAATATTTGCCTTGCACATATCTATTCCCACAAGTGCCAGCCTGCCATATGGCTCTCACCAATAAAAGTGACAACAAGAGAAACACACTAGTAGAATATAGTGATGGCAATGCAATGCATGTGATTTGTGCTTCTCCACAAGGCTGCTGTTGTGTAGCGCATGTGTGTGCTGGTTTATGTGGTTTATGAGGACACAAATTTGTGTAATGACATGGGTATGGCATAGGTATTACAATATGAAGGTGATTTATGAGGACATTTTCAGTGTCCCCGTAATTCAAAAGGCTTTAAAAACATAATAAACAGTGTTTTATGAAATTAAAAAAATGCACAGTTTCCGGTAAGGGGTAGGTTTAGATGTAGGGTCAGTGTAAGGCAACACCACATACAATTTGTACAGTATAAAAACCATTACGCCTATGGAGAGTCCTCATGAATCACAAAAACCAACATTTGTGTGTGTGTGTGTGTGTAGAGAGATGTTAACCTGTGTCTGAGTGTGAAATAGTACTGAGATCACACACACTGGGTTTACGAGTTTCATAGGGTGATGTTATTGTTTTTAATACAGTCCAAACTGTTTTTTTTTTTTTTTTATCTCCTTACCCTAAACCTAGTTCACACACACACACACACACACAACTTGAAGTCTTCAAGCTGAGCCGTAACTTGGACTCTAAAATGAAAGACATGTGAGTAACAAGTCATTAGTTCTAAAAAAAGAAACAAATGATCAAAATAGCAAAATATTTCATAAAAAGTAAAAACTAACTATTTCATAACTTTCATAATGATGGCTTATAATAATGATCTCATGATCTGGACTTTTTGTCATTTTTTTTTTTATCTCAAAATTTGTTCATAGCTATGTCTTAATTTCAACTTTTTCCTCTCTCATAACTTTTAGATTTTTTTGTCGTAATTAGATTTATTTATTTGTTTAAAGTATCAAAAAAGTGTTTAAGAGTCAAAAAAAAAAAACAACAACACATTTTTGCTTATGTGAATCCCTTTTTTTTTTTTTGGAAAACAAGGAAAAAAGAACACTAAGAATTTTGTGCAAGTATAAGTTTGAATACCTCATGTCTTAGAAACAGTGTTCATACAGATGTCTGCAAAAGCTCTCATGTCTAATAAAAGTAAGGTGTGTTTTTGTGTTTGACACCCTGAGCACATCCAGAGCTTACAAAGCCTCTAACAGCCCAACCTGCAGAACAACACAGCAAAACACACACACAAACAAACAGGACATGACAGGTCTGACCAGAATGAGGGTGAGAGCAAAGGCCATCACTTCCTATCAGAAAACCTGAGGTCTCATATCAGCTCTCCTCTCCGCTGGTCCCTTCTCACAGCGGTTAACACATATCTGATGCTGTCACTGTGAACGGCTACTGAACCCTGAAACAAGGCCGGTATTTCTATGCAGGGTGTCTGCTATCGGATCCGTCCAGTGGTGCCCCCTGCCCGTGTCACCAGTCTCAGAAGATTTAGAGCAACGGAGGGGGTTCCTTCTGCTGGGCAACTCTGTATTAAAAGACCCCAGGCAGAGTTCTGATCCTTACAGGAAGTTCAAGGTATATGGAACAACCTAAGAGCAGGGGGTAGATTTCCAGCAGAAATGTCAACAAATATAAACAAGACTGACATACAGTCAGATATACAGAAACAAGCTTAACCTTCTGATGCTGTTTGGTATGTCTTGTATTTTTTTGCTTTTTTTTTGCCTTGAATTTATATGATTTTAAAAAATAAAATAATAGTCACACTTGAGTCACGGTCAAAATTGTTAGCAGAATTAATCTACTGGAAATATTAGGTAATGCACCCAGACAAAATATTGCTAAAAAGCCATTTGTTGAAATATTAACTTCAAATTTGCAGAACTTGACTAGATTAACATGTAAAAATAAAGTTTTTTTTAATTTTATTTTTTTCAAATAATAAACTAAAAATTAACAGGTAATCAATGGACGATAACTGTTACATAAATATAATGTAAAAATGCAAAATGTATAATAGACCTTAACCTTATGTTTGCAAATGTTACCTTAACATACAAAACCCCCCCCCAAAAAACATAAATGTAAATATAAAAATAAATAAATACAAATAAAAAAAGGACAAACTTGGTGTTTTACGCATTTACTGTAGATAATAATCAAAACATTCTGTAAACATATTCTTGTTAACTGCTATGCACCCCCCTCCTCAGAGAATGTTTATTTTCATGAAGCACACATTTTCCAAGATCAAGACAGGCGTTCGTTTAGTCGTTGTTTTCAGGCAAACACATCTTTATCTCAATGTTGTCAGTTGTGCTCTCTCTCTCTCTCTCTTTGATGAACGGTAAATATGATTTGATGGTAATTGTGGTCTTTGCCTCATGCGCAGTGAGAGGTTGACGACCCATCGTGGTGTTCAGGAACACTTAATTTAACAGGCCAGCCATCTGCCTGCAGACCATAGAGTTGAGCAGAAGAACAAGCAAACAGCTGTCATTTATTCAGACAGGTAAAAGATTTACAGGACTTGGCAAATGGCTCTTTGTTGTACAGTACCTCTTATGTTTTTAGAATGGCTGAAACCTATCAATCCCTACTTAAGTGAATGGAAGAATAAATGATTAGAAATACCTAACTAAATTGCAATAATACTAAAAAATAAATAAACAAATAAACTAAGAAATAGGACTAAGCAGAAGAAGAACATTCAATGGAGGATCTGAAATGTAAATATCGACTATCTTGGATAGACAGCCTTAGAATATAGTGTAAGCCAGCAGGAGGTTTTGAAGTATAGGGATAATATGATTACATTTTCCCATCGCAGCTCCTATATTTTCTCTTTTATTTGCTGTTATTTCACTTACTGTTGGGTCGTTTTTCATAAAACTGGTCCCTAAACTGTTTACAATTCAAAACAATTCAACTTATTGGCAACTAAAATCACATTAAAGTGTATATAAATGAATAGAAAATATATGAACGCAGCTATAAGCGACAATTAGAATCCCTGCTACCGCACCACTTCCTCTCCAGCCGTGAAATGACTCAAAGTGAAGCTCGATTATTCCGGGATCAAACTCCCTGGACAGACTCATATCCCACATAATCAATTATGCAGAAGTGAGGCTGTGAAAAGCAGAATGACTCTGCTCTGTCCGTAGAGAGATGTCCCCCTCTCTGACTGAGCTGACCGCATTACACTGGTGTGGCATGTCCATTTATTGTTCAGTGGACAATAATTCGTGTGCAGTGATTAACTGAAGGACGGCTTCATGAAAGCAGAAATATTGTCACTCTCATGAGAGGCCAACAAAACACAAACAGACCACTGCTTTAGCTGTTGTTCCATATTACAAGAAAAAAAAAAAAAAGAAAGAAATAGTAATTCAAGTTAATGCAAACTTAGAGGTGTACTTGGAAATAGTTTTTTAGGAAACAGTCATGAAAGAGTATTATCTTGATTATTTATTTATTTATTTTTTTATAAATTTGCATGTGCACGCTCAAATACATTTTGTTAAACATTTTCTCTCTTTATTTTCTGTAACAAATTAGAGGATCCTTTACAAAGGGCAAATAGGTGTGTCGTTTGTCCAAAAAAAAAAAAAAAAAATTGTTGATCTGGTTTATTTTCCCAGATTTAGGGTCACATTTATATTTATATTTATATGTAAGGTCCCCACCTGTATAGTACTCCGAAATAATTGGAATAATATTGAAAGCTGAATCCAATATGGAAGTCCTGAAGCAAGTGAGGCCCTGACGCCAGGAAAATGTGCTTAATCATTTATTCAGCCTCTACCTCCTTCTGTTTGTCAACATCACTCAGATGGATCCTCATCCTTCATCCACAGACACGCGCCAATATCAGTGCCATGGGCTCCAGACTGAAAGAGCCAATTAAATTGTGCTGCGCACTTAAATAAAGTAAACAACAGATCTTATCCAAAACATTACATTATAGACATTGCATTATTGGAAAAATACAAATGCAATGATTGCCTTCCACTTAAATCCAGGTGAATCCGTGGAAAATTAAAAGACATGAACAAAACATTGCAAGACAAATCCTGCTCAATTACAGTAACTGCCAGTGTTGGCTGCCAGAAAGTCACAATGTTTCAGGAATTATAAAAAGGCACCTGTGTATTGGATATTGGGTAGGCTAATATTTATGTTAATGCAATAATACATTTTTAGCAATGAAAAGCTGTTGTGTACCTTACAAGTTGTTAATTAAAATAATATAATTAAAGTTCATTAATAATACCTTTTCCAAGGACTGGATAATAACAATGTTGTCACAAATGAGAACATGAAGCGTGCAAGTTCATATGCAAAACAGGTTTATTGGGCTCAGGGTCAGGCAGACAAAGTCGAACACCGGCAATCAGAATCAGTGGAGGCAAAGGCAATAGCATAAACGAAAACAAAGCAATGGACAGATACCAGTAATCAGGGTCCTTAGGGAGAGGCAGAGAGAATATCCAGGAACAGGTAATAATCGACAACAGGTAATTCAAACGACAAGATACACGGAGAATGAAAACACGAATGAGTACACAAGGTTGACAGCAATACACATAAACAATGATCCGTGACAAACTCTCAAACATAGGGAGGCTTTATACACTAGTTGGTCAGGGGGTGGAGACTTGCAAATGAAGCACCATGACAACTGACAACCGGGGGGGGGGAAACATGAGTTCATTGATAAGAGTCCATAGGTGAAAACAGTCACAAGCACATACACAGTTCGCCGAGAGCTGGAGCTGATCGTTACACATGTACAGACCCTTAGGGTACCAGACCGCTAACCTGATTTAACCAAGTGCAATATATCCCTGGCAGTGGCGGCTACTGGTCTGTCAAATAGGGGAAGCTCATTCTCGGCCTACATCATAAAATTGTCTATTTATTTAGCTATTCGCGCTGTCAGTCAAAAGGAGATGCAATCTTTCGACAGACCCTCCAATCATCATGCAGAAGCACGGAGACCAGGCCAGCCCACTCCTCATTTGCTCCTCATTCACCCCCAGAGACGCTGAGCGTCCATGGGCAGGACATCATCGCAGCGTTTATCCAATGACCGTCTAGTTTCAAAGCACTGAAAATAAAACGCTCAATGCAGCCCCATTGAAGTCAATGGACGCTGGGCTTCAACGGGGAAATGCACTGTGACGCTACGGGAATGTATGAGAAGAAAATCAGTCAGCCGACCTGCTATATCTAACTGATTCTGAACAATCTCGTCTTTGAGATGAACGTTTTGTAACGCATTTTTAGTCAATAAAATGTTAATACAACCGTACATAATTTGAGCATTCATTTTGTGACATTATAGGAGAAGCTGAGCTTCCCTTGCAGTCTTAAAGAAATCGCCACTGGTCCCTGGGTCAACATCGTTGATTTGTTGACCTAGGCACACATCAAACTTCAGGATGTGCATACCAGACATGACACTCAAATAATACCAGTTATAAAACAATAAAGCAAGTTAAAATAAATGTAAACTTAGGGATTTCTGCAAATGTATTTATCACCACCAACTGTTGGGAGAGCAAAATATATTATCTTACAATATAAGGAGAAATATTTATATTGTAACTACACAGGCCAAACAACCCTCAGAATGGTGTGTGTAAGTACAAATGTGTAACAGGAAATTGGTAACAACACTTTTTTTCCCTTCACTAAGTAGTCATGTAACAGGAATTACATAGCTACATTTTGTAACAGCAGTATGTATACGAGTAACTGGAACAGGGGGTGATCAGGGGGTGTAGTTGGGTAGGTTTAGGGATATGTAAAGTTGGTGTTACCTCTGTAATACCTCCTCAGGAACTGCCCACTTAATATAAAGTGTAACATTCTGGACACCAACCACGGTTTATACGTAAAGCCTAATTTACTGCTCACTGCTTTGTAACATCAGAGCAATTACATTGCAATTTACAATTACATTGTAAATTGTGCTTATTTTGATGTAAGTGCACAGTAGTTAAGGCCACTTAATATAAAGTGGGACCAGATACAATACTTATTTACATCCTGATTCATTCATTCACTCTGTTAAGTAATTCGACTTCATTGTAGCAATATACCAGCCACACGGGGTTACAGAAACATAAATAACAATTTCAGACCCTCCTTTAATATCACATCATCATATTTCTACATCTCTTCTGTCTTAGGATTGATTCATTCAGCAGTTGCTGGGGTCACCCTTTGATAAATGGGAACATTTAACTGTTTAAAATTCACAAGAAAATCACATTTCATACTTAAATGAAACCAATGTAGAGTTGAAGGCGTTACCCCATAAATGTATCAATCTGACCTTTCTTCCATTTGTGATCTACTTAACATGAGGCCAGATTTGATGATTCAAGCACCCTCATCAGCTTTAATCAGCCCTCAGTCCTTTTTTTTTTCATCAAATGACACGGAGGACTCTCTGTTTTGAATTGCAGTGGATCAAGGCAGTAATCACATCTAATGACTAAATAAAATGCAAAACTCATTTGATCTATGTTGTTAAACAACTCATATGTCTCTGTTACTGACAAATCAAATTGGGTACAATTCTCGGAAGCTGATAAATTTATAAACAAGACAAATAATGCTTTGTTTTACAGTAATAAATTAAAGTTTTGTTTTGCCATAAAATATCACTGCAGGATAACTATCAATTGTAGCATTCCATAATTACTGAAGATGGATAAAACGATATCCATCTATTATTAAATGAATGAATAAACAAACAAACACTAGATTCGGAAAGCACTATTCAAAACATCCATCTATTATTAAATGAATGAACAAACTAACAATAGATTTAAGAAAACACTATTCAAAACCAAAGACTGAACTTGTTAAGTCCATATTGAATATATGTCTTGTAATCAGACACTTTGGCCTTGACTGTTCTCTCCTGGGACAGAAATCTAACCAACTCATCAACTAAAAGTCAATGGCTCTCTCTTTTCTGCCTGGTTCTCTGAGTCTATGTCTTACAATGAATTCAGGTCAACGGCTATAATTAGCCTTCGGTTGGCAGGTGACTTCACATCAACCCCCCAGATATGCTCAAATGTGCCACATCAGTGTCACTTGAAAGAGATGATAGGGAGGGAAAAATCCAACACAGCTATCATTAGCATGCTCTAACAATGGAGAAGGCACTTCACCAGCACTCTGAAGATAAAATGAACTTTGATTTAATTCACACTGAATAGGTTTGAGACAGGGACTGCTTATGGTTATTGGTTAGCTCAGTTTGTGGTCTGCATGTGGCAAGAGAAAGAAATTGCTGTGATGAAGGAAGGAATGGAACAACTAAGCTTGAGTGTGACACTTAGTTCTCATAGCTTTAAAATATAAGAAAACGGTAAATCCAGGTGCTGTAAAATCTTAACCCTAACCCTAAAATCGTAATGTCATTTCAGAAACCTCTTCCTGACAAACCATGCTAGGTCATGTTAAAAAAAAAAAAAAAAACTGAGCCTTCTCCCACTCAGGGATAGATAACCAACTAAATTGTCTAGAGGACCAAATCTGAACATCTCAACTGTATACATTTATTTTCATAAATACAATTGGAACTTGTAGAACACAGGCACTGCTACAGTAACAATGAAGCTCTTACCTCTGTTATCCAGACTGTGTTTGTGGTTGGCCTCTCCCATCACTTTCCCAAGGCTATCCACACTGTGGGTTCCCTGACTGCACAAGTCATCTTCTAAATGTGCTTTCCCATCTAGCAGATGTCCAGGTTGCTCATCCTCTTCACAGTCGCAGTCGTCAAGGATGGGCGTCTCACGGATAGGCATACCGATGACAGAGCTATGCTGGAGGGGTCTGGGCCCACGGAAGCTGTCCCTGCTCTGCGGAGGGCCCAAAAGAACGGAGGGGATGTAGTGAATCTCATGTGTGGCCTCAGTGCTGGCACTCTTCTGAGGGGCTCGACGACGTCTGCACCAGCGCTGACGGGTGTAGAGTACCAGCGTGAAGAGTAAGATAAGTAACAGAAGAGCAATCAGACCACCCTGGAAGAGAAAGGACAAGAGTCAAAATTCTAGCTTGTCCCATAATGAACATTTTTAATATTACAACCATGAGCTAACTGCTGAAGACTCTGTGAGGAGACACTGATCTGAAAATTGATGGAAGCATTCCAGGAGGTCTGTAGAACTGATCTTCTTCAATCATGCTCCTAGAGGACTCCAACCCCAGGTTTCACAGATAAGGTTTAAGGCTAGTCCCAGACTAAAATGCATGTGTGAGCTGCTTCAACTGAACATTTCTTAAAATTTGTCAGTGACTCAAGATGCACACCTGTTGTTTTAAAATTTCTCAAAGATAGCGTAAAAAAACGCTCATTTTACCCTGTCAAAACAGCTCTTTAGAAATCACTCTCCTCAACCACCACCAGTATGCAGCATCCACCTGGATGATGCGATGGCAGCGACAGGACAGCAGCGCCAGTGCACTCACCACACACCAGCTACAGCTACAAAGGAGAGAGATACAGCCAATCAAATGGATGTGAATTATTGGGATTATTAAGTGCCAGTAGGAATTTGGCCAGAAAACCTGGGTTACACCCCTACTCTTTACGATGAGTGTCATAGGAGTCATGACCTCGGTTTAACTTCTCATCCAAAAGACGGTACTCTTTTGACAGTATAGTGTCCCCGTCACTATACTGGGGCATTAGGACACACACTGACCACAAGGTGAGCACCCCCTGCTGGCCTCTAACACCTCTACCAAAAGCTACCTAGTTTTCCCAGGAGATCTCCCATCCAGGGAGACTTGGGCTGCAGGGTAATATTGCTGTGGTTGCTGCTAAATGACTAATGATATGTTCATTAATACATTCCACAACAAAACACCTCAATCGCTTAGGTGTCTTGCTTGGCTCTGCATCTCGCTCTGATGACGGCTCACATTTAGGGCGAGCCTGATGTAAGATACCAGTTCAGTCTGTGTGACACCTTGCTGTCAATCAACCATTGTGGGAGTGGCCTATGTCTGTGTGAGGCCACACTGACATGCATTTGAGAACGGCTTGATTTCAGAACTTATTTTTATTACATTTAAAGAAAACTATTGGTGCAAGAGGATGTTGGCCCTCTGGGAGCAGGACTGTGCACCCACAAATAAAAAGAAGGGTGACCAAAAATGCTACTGAAGGACCACTGTCTTGCAAAGTTTAGCAGTAAGCTAAATTACATACTTAAGTTTGTTTAATTAGGATTAGACAGGAGAATCACCCTTTTGAGTTGGTGTGAAATTAGCGAACAATTTCAGAGATGTTGGTATTTCCCCATGCAGGTAAATAGGGACTGTACCAGCCTGTTTATTAGTTGCCATTGGCCATCATTTGAACTGTCATGCTTAGCGTGTCTAAGTTTTTTCTAGATGAGTAAGCAAGGGGCACATAATTAAGAATGTATTTTGTAAGATACAGTAATGCATGATGCATGGGCCACAGACTTGAAAAGTTGCTCTTGTTTCACTGTCTTGTAAGGAGCCACTGAGCTTTGCTTGTTACTTCTCCAGCTCGAGAGTCTGGCCTAAAGGTACAATCCACATAAAACAGCAGAAGATTCATTGCTGCATGGTTTGTCTCATTTCATGGTGTGTCAGGGACATCAAAGATTTCCTCTCTCTTGAGCCGTTTGTGTGTAATACTCTTAAATCTGCAGTTGTGTTAAAAAGACTGGTACTGAGCTTACAGATAAAGTGAACAGCGTAATATTTTTAATTACCCTACATATGAAACATTATTTAAAACAATGAAATTAATACTAAGTGATACTGCATTGTGTTTGGTGCAAAGCATTTTCATGAGAGTTCGACCAATGTGATATGAAATTGTATATGTAATATTATTGCTCAGAGGATGCTGTTTTTTACAGTGTGTATATATATATATATATATATTACATTACAAACCAGACCCATGACAAACACCCCGATGGGGGTATTGGGGCCTGCCCAATGGCCTAGGGCCCAAAACTGGCTTTTGAGGTTTATTTGTTGCTTGTGCTCGTGGACGGAACATCCTTCTGAGTCAATTTTGAGAACAATGAGATCTTCAGAAACTGAAAGGAAAAACATCTTAAGACCTAATCTTTTTTCTCACAAGAAACATCTAAGAAGCCAGAGCCTCTCCATTTAGTGTCCATTATTCTCATAAAAAAACATAAAAATATGAAGATATCATAGATATTTTTCTTTCTTATTAGAATGTGAACTGTGTTAATTCAACTATGTGAACTGCACAGCATATCAAAGCAGAGGAAGAAAAAGAGGATCAGAAGTTGACCCACTCAAGATGAATATTCAGCAACTGCTGAATACTCGTCTGCACATTCCATGCTGAATTTACTCAAATATCCATTACACTGTAAAAATTAGTGCAGGAAGTGACATCGGTGACTAAAAACCTTTGAACACACACACAAACACATCTGTCTCACAGCTATCCATCCAAAGGCTAAAATGTGTGTTCTGTACCTACCGCTTCTATCTACCCTCTCTATTTTTTTTCCCTGCAGTACTATATAAAATGACGAGAGTGGTGTTATTAATCTCGAAATTTTAAAATTCCATCTTCATGACGAAAAACAAACCCCTCTCAAATTACAGCTCATGCACTGCCGGCTGTCCATAAATCATAGTGCTGTAGATGGGCATTTTCGATGGGAAAAATGCAGCCCAGACCAAATGTGTTCATTAATCTCCAGCAGGAGCTCAGCCACTGAAAGTAAACTTCCCTTAAAGTTAAATGCAGAAAAATGAGAGAGGCTAAGCCATTCTTTAAACTTTCAAACACTCCTGGGAGTCTCTGTACACATTGTCTGTTGTCTTGAGCTTGAAAACAATGGGGCTGGTTGGCAAATGTTATGAATGAAAATGGAAACGCTACAACAGAGTTGTAAAGTCAAGCTGTGCAGGTTTATACACTTCATTTGTTTTATGTTATAATGGCAGAACAATAGAAAACGGGCAATTATACTGCTTAATATCGCAGGTGGCTTTTGGACATTGTATCATATTAACACTTTTTTTTTTCTTTTAAGATCATTAGGCTACTATGAAAAACCATAACATAATCATTAAGAGTAACCACAGTAACTGCAGACCATCAGACCCCTTTTTTATTTTTTCAAGGAAGATGAAATATGTTCAAACATCAATACATCAGTAAGTAGCGTTTTTTTTGTTTTGTTTGTTATTTTTATTATTATTATTTTTTTTTTTTTTCATGCACTAAACATGCCTTCACCCAAGCAAACATCTGGCCAGGCAACAAGAGTTCTCCAGACATCCAGTAATATTCTGTTTAAAAGATAATGAAGAATAAACAAAACCATAATGCATGACAGACTTCTGAGACCATCTGGCATATCAGTAATAACTTTTAAAGGCGTTCCATTGCGGAGATGCACAATACACAACCTGAAACAATCAACAATCAAAGCCTTATGAGAACTCAGATTAAAATACTCACATGAAAAATAACAAAATATGAACGGCATGTAGGTATTTCATTATAATATTAATATCTCACAGTTCAAATACACTGTATTTATCTAAAACATCCTTTTAAATCCAGCCTCCAAAGTCAGGTGTACAAAACTTTTTTTTGCCTTGTGAATTATGGAGGTGCTCAAAGACAACACTTTAGCAACCACCCAAAGGAGCAACAAAATAATAATTCAGAACAAATTAACAAACATGCACTGACATACTGAAAACCATTTAGACACATTAGACTTATGGCAGTAGCACGCAACACTCCCTAAATCTAGTTCTCATTACATTTTAATGATGAGACAGTTACCAGAGTAAAGTGCATCGCAGCAGGGCAGATAAACTAAATCACACCTCCAGCAACATGGACGGCAAGTGAAAATCATCCCCGTCATCTGTTCACCAGGTGATCACAGCAGAGGAAGCCATGCCTTTAGGACAAACTCTGGGATAAAAAACAACACAACACAGACGAACCTCACCCAGCACCTGCTTCACTCTGTTCCTACCATCTGCGCCCAGGAAAACAACTCCCAAAGCTGGCAAAGGCGACGTCAACATCAGAGGCACAGACTACATTTATCTCTCAGGCAAAAATCACATGGAACGTGCACAGACACGGGCATGCAAGACACATGCAGCATAAGTGAAAAGACATATTTTGCGAGCTTAAGTATAGGCCGATAGACATCACGATGCTGAGCCGGCATCGCGATCCTCCGCCCCGCAGCCGCAGCAGCAACCAGCTTGCGAAAAACACACTTAATCTATGGCGGCAAATCTATGCCATTAATAAGCGAGCGCACCACAGACTTTTTCAATGAAAAGTAGCTAAAGCCAGCTTGAAAAGACACTAGATGTCGCTAGATGACGCCATACATCAATTTGCATATTCATTATGTCAGTGCGTCATATTATCGTGCTTCTCTGTAGTCACATAATGTAATTTAATGCACCCAAATTCTCTATATAATTGTTTTCACTGATGTATGGTTTCCGTTGTCAGACAAATGGAATGAATATGAAATGCTGAAATGCACCCCATTATTAGGTTAAACTAGCTCTACCTTACAATATGTTAATCTGGATTAATATCCTGATTTATAATCAAACCGTTTTCTGATTAAATCAAATACACATAAGATATAGACAATGGCTATGCTGTGGCTCTATTACATGTAAAATAGAGTGAGCAGCAACATAATATCTATTTTCACTGAAAAACCTGGGTTACACGTGACAGCCGCACGCTGAACAGAACTGACGCAGAGAGGGGTCTGCGCGCTCTGTGAAAACACTACCAGAGACTCGCTAAGGTTTGTCCAAGAAGTCGCTAGATTTGTCGCTAGTCGCTTTTTTGGAAAAATGTCGGCAAGGGGGTCTGAAAAGTCTCTACAAAGTCTCTAAGTTGGCAACACTGCCCTCACGCGTGCTTGATATGTCGTCCACACGCACGATCATTCCTGTGCTCGATCCTCTCTCACCTGCTCGCGCGAACCCTGTTATTTTTGTCAGTCATGGGGCGGGGCTTGGTGTTTCAGTTAGTAACAACCGCCGCCTACGACGACGATGCCATGGTCCATCACAATGTTTCACATTAGACATTATACACTGCCAAATTGGTCGACATCGCCCAACACTACTTAAGTAAAGTTTTTACAAACAGTGTGCAGCATGATTCTTTTGACCAAATTCAAAGGTAGCATTGAATGCAGAATGCACTGTGGCAAACTTATAATAATAATAAAAAAAAAACCTCAAAAGACCACAAAAGTGGTCATATGAGGCGTTTTTAAGTTTCCCTTTCTCTTTGGAGTGTTACAAGATGTTACGTCATAGATGAGATACCTAAAGTTGCAAAGACTGGTGGAGCTATTATTCTCGCTTTAGTGTTGCTCCTGGCGCCATGTTCTGGATACACCGTGTTTCATTGTTGTCACACGCTTGTCTGTGTTGTTGTATGTCACGAGTTTCGTTTTAGTATTCTCTGCGTCTCCATATTTAGTCTTGTTCCTGTTCTTGTTTTAGTTGATTAGTTAACCTGTGCCACCTGTCTTCCTCACCTTTCCTGAGTTTCCCCTAGTGTTTATGAGCACGTTGTGTTTTGTCTTGTACTGTGGATCCTTAAAGTTATTTAGTTGTGTGTATGTACGGTTCTTTGTCTTGTGAAGTTAAGTAAAGTATATGTCTATCGCTACACTGAAGTCTCCGCGTGTTGACTACACGTAAACCCTGGCGGTTGTGAAAGTGAAACTACTTTTTTTGCACTTCCAAAAGAGGACACAACTAAAAAGCAGTGGGTAAGTTGCATTTTCAATGCTTTTCTAGAGCAATTCAGATATTAAGAGTGTGCTCGGTGAATTTATGGATGAATGATTCCTATATCTGGAGAGCAGCCTATGCTGGCTGTGCACAGAGACTATAACGTGAGGCAATTACAACTTTGCAAGGGCAGACTATTCAAACGTAAGTTTTACACAATGTAGAGTAGTACCTGTTTGTCATTTCTCCGATCTCAAATACAGACAGGGTTTATGAGGCACAATGCAACTTTAAGCGTAAAAGACAGTATAAGTCATTATATTCAGCAATTACCTTTTAGCTACATCATATTATCATTGTAAACCAACATTTTTATACTTACCAAAATATTGCAGTGTCAGTCTATTTAGAGCATTTAAAAAAAACAACTTTCCTCCCTGTAAAAAAACAAACATTTTTGGATAGTTGTGAACTGATCAGCCAAGGAAACTATAGCTATAACCAGCTAGATCTTTTTATTTTTTATTTATTTATATTTTATAAATACAATTTTTATAACCCCCCCAACCAGGATTCTTTTTGATTAGGTCACAGCAACATACAGGGAGCTGACTAGTTTTTGGAACCGAGCTAAAGACAGAAAGGCACATGCAGACTCTCCGGCATCTGTTCAGTCTGGGACACCTGGGTGTTAGGATGTGGGAAGATGGGAAGCTCTGTTACCCACAGGGATCTCTGGGCAGCTCTGACATGCGAGCGGGCTTATTAGTCGGACTGGATGCCTGCGCAGAGAGCTGCATGTTGCCGTCTCTTAGCACAGTATGATGTTTAAGTGCCATGTGTTGTGCCAGCTGCCTCCTCCCACTTCAGTCCTAGCACGGATCAGTGTTGGATACCCCGCCTGTCTCCTTTTTCATCTCTGTTTTCTCTCTCTTTTTTTCATTTCCTCTCAGACTTTTATTTGACCATAGGGGCTGTTTTTCCTTTTGAAAAAGACATCAGCTTTTAGGCTGACAGGTAAGAAGAGAACCCCAACAAAAGTTTTGTCAAATTATGGCCTTCGAAGACCAGAAAAAAAGCAACTCTGTACCAAAACTTGAAATGCTTCCTCGGTGAGCTGATTTTGTCCATTTGATGCAGCATTATTATTCATAATCAAACCTGATATCAATTATAGCCCAAAGGAAGTTTGAAGTTTTGAGCTCATACGAATAAGTCCGCTTAGACCAAAAGAGGGTTTAAGTTTGTTGCTCTGACCTGATTACATTTTAGCCTGAGAAAATTAAGTAAGAATCTTCTATGCGGGTGTCACCATGGCCTTTAATACTGACTCAGGCTGTGTGTCCACCCCCTCTCAACACACGCAGAGCACAATATGTCCAGTCGATCTGTCCACCCTCCCCTCCACCCCTCTCTCTATCTGTCTGTCTGTTCCTATTGGCTCTGACGCTGCACAAAGGGCAGATTTGTCCAGCAATTTGGCTGTCCCTTGGACTTATGGCTGGGTATTAGCAAAGAGTTAGTGAAAGTCGTCCGGAACACACAGCACCCCAGAGACATGGACATCAGTCCAACAGACGTGACCTAATTACACACATTGGACAATAGGGAGGGAAAAACTAAGAGAGCGTTAAAGGCTCAAGCTCACTACTTGCAGAAATCAAGTTCATAGCTAATGAAGTGATTTAATTCCCTTAGCCTTAATGCGGGCAAGTTTACGGTAACAACACATTTGAAGTAAAAAAAAAAGAAAGCAACAGTATTGGGATATATGGATATGCTCTGCAGTAATTGAAGATCATGAGTCACATGCATCACACAGAGATTTCCGGGTATAGGATATTCTGGATGACAAATAGTCAAGGACTCAGGAGATTCCTGGATGTGCCATCACGTCATTTTTTTCTTAATCATTTAATGAGGGATTTATTAGTCCTTTAGATACAGTTAGCTTTACTGTTATCTGTGCGCTTTAAGTACCAATGCCATAATGGTGTTTGACATGGCACTGCTATTAAAGTGATAGTTCAACCAAAAATGAAAATCCTGTCACATAATTACTAAAACCCGTAAGACCTTTGTTTATCGTCGGAACACAAGTTAAATGGGTAATTGGATGCAAATTTACCTTTTACATATTGTTTGATCATAATAGTATGTTGGCAGTCTATGTACACATCTAAAATGCTAAACATTTCCCCAGGGTTTTTTGTTTAATCCCTAAAAATTATAACCTTTTTTCAAACAAAGCCGTTCTCAGTTTCATGTCTGTGTGACATCACACAGACCAAAGCCCCTCTCAAGATCGTCGATTCACTGTCTTATCTTAGATCATCAGTCCACCGATGCAGGCTAATGGCTTCTAAGCGATTAAGGTGTTAGATGTAATAACAAACATAGCAGTCATCATTTCCCCCCGACATCTGAGCTGAAGAGAATACACCTCCTAATCTGCGTTAATGCATGCATGTTTGTTATGAATTATTTGTGAAGAAATGAGTATATAAGATTGTTTCTGTTTGTTTGTTTAACAAATCTTTGCAAATTGGCTTTCATAATAATGTACTAGATAACAAGTTTTACAGCTAAAGTAAACAATACTGCTCATCACTCCAGAGAAGAGAAGGGCAGGGTGAGCCAAACTCATTAGCATTTAAAAGAACATGCAGCAAAACAGCTGATTTTGACAATGTAAACGTCTGTTTTATACTATAATTGAGAGATTTTAACCAAAACATGTTACAGACGTTTTTATTAAGACCCTAAAGAATCATATCAACTTGGAAAATTGGCATCCAATGACCCATTTAAGATCATTTTGATTAAATCTGAGAGCTTTCTGATCCTGCATATACAGCAATGAAACTGCAACATTCAAGGCGCAGAAATGTAGTAAGCACAGTTGAAATATAATTGTTTTGAATGTTGTACACAAAATATGTCCTCATAACTTCATAAATTACAGCTGAATCACTGATGTCACATGGTCTATTTTTAACCATGTCCTTACAACCTTACTGGGCCTTGACCGTGGTAATTCCGTTGGTGTCAATGCCGGGTTGCATTTCTGTGCAGGCAGGAGTATAAAAGGAATCTCTCTGTCATTTAGTAAAATGCTGCACCATTTAAAATTAATTAAATATGAAATAATTATGACTACAGTCTTCATCTGTGAGTGCATGCCATTCTTATTAATCTCCAAGTGTCTATAGTTTTTTTTTTCTTTTTTTTTTATTAGTACTGTTAAACAGAGCTTATTTTAATAAAATCGCTACAAAAAAGGTGTAAAGGTAATACCTAGGCTGAATTCTGGCAAGAAAGTGCAAACACACACAGGCACTTTGAATTCTGGCAGGAATGTGGTTGATCATTGGTCATCGATCATCAGTCTCTCCTTTCGAAGAGATGCTCAATCTAACCTGCCCCTCTGAGTTTGTTAAGGGAGCTTGAATAAATCTGAACAATTAAATCAATTCTTACTCACACTCCAAGAACTTCATCTGATGGTAATCATCATTTATTTTTGACTGGAAATGCAATTGAATCTCAATTTGTCATGCCAGATGACACTCCAGGCATAAGAACAGAGAGCCTTTTAATATTCATGTAAATCGGAAACAAACGGGGCCGGTGTTACAGTAACGGCTGCCATTTGGAAAATGGTTCTCTCTTTCTGTGATGCTGTTTTTCTCTGTCTTTAATGATGTCCCATGATGCACCCTGTTTGCATGGTAACCAAATATAATTGCATGATGATCATGCATCACTGCATGCTCATTACAGTGGTAAATTAGCACTGGTGGGTGAAGTCGCATTCCACTCATTCACACCTTGTGGCACATTTCTTTAAATAAGCACTTGTAAGAGAGAGGAATAGTTAACAGTTGCAGGAGTAAAGCATTGCTGAGCTCTGCGCTTCTCACTGATATTTTGAGATGGACTGTAATTACTACACTTGGGCCCTTAGGAGTGGCAACAATGCAAGAGGTCAATCCTGCACCCAATTGTTTAGTCAGGTGGCCGATGGCAAAAAAAAAACAAAAAAAAAACAGCTAATGATAGGATAAGCACGGTGAAACAGGACCTTAAAAGAGTCTTCATTTTAACCTTCGGTAAAATTACTGTATGCTCTTCATTTGGTCAATGACAAGCCATGACGGACAATCTTCCGACACGCTGACAGATTTAACTGCATTTCAACAACATAGTTCTCTGCAAGCAACAATATCAGTCCAAATGGCTGAGGAAAAATGCTCCCTTCTTGACTTTAAATGTCTGCCAACGCTTCTGGCTAAACATTCACTGTCAAGAAACATGGCACCCTAGGAGAAAATTCTCTCAGCATTTCCCCAGAAGTCGGTGTGTTGGGTTCTCATCTGAAGGCTACAACCATCGCCAAGTCCTCATCTCACAAAACTCTGCCAGGCTCAGGCATCTACACCAGCTGTTGGATTTCCCATCCCATGGGAAAAAAAAAAGTTCTGTCACAAATGCTTAGTCAGTCTTAGTAGAAGAAAAGTATAAAACTAGATTACCATTAAACCAAAGTTTATTTTTGCAGTTCCTTCTTCAGTAAGAATGTGCAAGTACAGTATATGCTAGTGAGGGTTCAACAAGGACTTGGCCAAGAGTCTCAAGCCAAGTATCAAAAAATACTTAGACTTGCATTCACCCTGGATGAACTCAATTCCTCATCTTGACATGAACTTTTCACCTTTTCACCTTACATCATTGTTTCTTTCAATCAATTTCAACAAGGGCAAAAATCTCAAGTGTCAAGCATTTGTATACCTATGGCCTATGCATACAAATCACTGTAGTTTTCAGCTGAAATGACCATTAGTGGCAGTAAAATACTATTTATTTATTTATACAATTAAATAAATCATTTATTTATACAATTTTTTACCATATACCCTGGAGGCCCAATGCACTGCAGAATTTAGCTCCAACCCTGATAAAACTCACCAACCTGTGATTTTCTAATGATCCTTAAGACACGTATTAACATGCTCAGGTGTGTATGATTAGGGTTAAAGCTAAACTCTGTAGTGCATTGGACCTCTAGGGTAAGATTTGAGAAACCCTGATATAGGGCATAATTTAAAAAATTACCACATTTTGATGTTTGCATCAGAAGTTAAACTCATGCAATAAAAACATTCACATTCATCAGTTTCCGTGACATCACACTTTCTTGCTAAGTAATGGATTGCCTTTGTGTCATCACTGTCAGCCAGTCATTATTCTATTCAATAGAATAGAAACCCCCCCGAAAAACACACAAACCCTCCTACAGTGAACTTTATGGAGGCCTGAAAAACCCACCCACTCTGGTCAAGAGATGCTCTGATAAAGCAGGGCTAATGGCTCTGATTTGCCTCTGGCGTCTAGAGGTTACCAGCAGCTTAATAGCTTAATAGCTAAAAGAGCGCACAGATGTTGTCAGTTGACACTTGAGTCATTAATGCACGCTGGTCCTTCAGTTTGCCATCATATGCGTTTTAGGGAGTAACAAGAGTCTACTGCATAATCTATACAGCATCTCAAGGCATTTAAGTCTCCCAATTTGAATGAATCGATATGGCAACAGGAAACAATTCAAAAGGGGCTTTATAGGGTCTTGGCTGCAAAACAAGAATGGGAGTTGAAAACCACTGAGGGGAGCATTAGGGTTAATTAGATATGGAACTTATTTTGGCTAATCTTCTAGAGTCAGAGTTATGTAAAGGGGATTAAGGGAGAGAACTTGTCTAGCAGGTAAAGCAAAGTAATTAAGACGTGAGACAATCTCTAGAAAAGTCATTAGCGGGATGCTATGAATATCTGCAGAGTTCGTCAGAATCCTCGGAGAGCGAGGAGGTGCTATGTTAATGAGCAGATATAATGCTGGATTTCTTTAACAGGATGGAAGGTTAGAAACACTGCTCTAAAAATATTTACTTGGCATCTGTCAATTACGTAAAAGGAAACCGTTATATTTCACTTAATTCGCTGGAAAATGTCACCTTTGCTTTGTCTCACAAAGCCAGACTCACGGCATGAAATCTGTCCCTCATTACATCCTATTTTAGAGAAGAACTGAAAAATGGATGTCTAGTTTACTTGCTACTTAATGTCTCAACACAAATCTCTGAAGATCTGAAGCCACAAACCCGGCACACATGGACAAATCCATTGTTCATCTTTCTTTCAAGAGCATTTAAATTCCTTTCCTAAGTAGACTAAAAGGAAAAAAAAATAAATAAATAAAAATAAAATAAAATGTACATCCTGATTCCCAGAAATAGCATTGCAGCCTGGCAATCTAACTGGATCTAATTATTTTATCAAGTCGTTAGCAGGTTTTTTTTAATCAGAATGTGATCCACCCATGATGACATCAGAAGGTGAGATCACTTGGACCAGCATCAATTCTGGTGTGCTCGACCAAGGTTCTCCTGAATATGTGGGCTCTCTTTGGGAGTCCTCTAAGATATTAGGCCAAAAATCGTGGGTTTCTTTGTTACTTAAAAGTGCTCCTGATCTTCCCGCTATATTAGAGAGTATCACAACGAAACACATATGCATGCTTTAATGTATTTGATGTAATCAGACTTGTTTACATCCGGTTGAAAGTATGCGCATGTACGTAATCTGCGGTTCTTTATACTAGAGGAAAGCATATGCATACTCCCTAAAATGGCGGAAGTCACAGAAGAAGAATGGACAGAGAAAATAATTTTACTTTGTTTTCTTTGCACAAAAAAAAAGTATTCTCCCAGCATTGCAAAAGTGAAGTTGAACCACTGTTTTACCAATGTTTTCGCTATGTTTCTGGACCTAGATCATTGCCAGTTGTGTTGCTGTCTATGGAGGGCCATATGGCTCTCTGATATCATCAAATATATTTTAATGTGTGTTCCGAAGATGAACAAAGGTTTTATGAGTTTGGAACGACATGTAATTAATTACATAATTTTCAGTTTTAGGTGAACTAACCCTTTAAGGGTTTGGAACGACATAAGGGTGAGAATTGAACTGTAAAAACTGTAATTTTTTTTGGTCAACATTAAGACAAGGCAAGGTTAGTAAGCACTGTAACTAAACCATACCAGTCTTAACAAATATTATGTGATCATACTTTTAAAAAAGTGTGGTTTTGTTAAAGTGTATTGTTTTTTGTTGTTATTGTTATTATCATTATTATTATTATGGCTATTTTTACAGTGACGAAAATGATACAATGCATTTAATGTGTTGTACTGTTGTTTAACAAAATAATGATTGTTCAGCTAATGAAACATCACTAAGTTTAAATGAATAACAATAAAAAATAATAATAATATTGGCAACTAACCTTCCATCATTCAATAATCTTGGTTTCCCTACAGCCGTGCTCTTGAGCTTCCTGAACTACTGGTCTCTGTCGGTAACCATTGCCATGGTAACCATGCAGACGTTGGAAAGGTAAGTGGAGAAGTCGAGTCTGAGGCTTTGGCAATTCTTAAATACACAAGACTCGGCCAAGAAGAATATGATTGCAGAGTCACCAATGTACAGTGGGTAAGGAAAGTATTCAGACCTCTTTCAATTTTTAACTCTTTGTTATATTGCAGTCATTTGGTAAAATCATTTGTTTCCTCATAAATGTACACACAGCACTCCATATTGACAGAAAAACACAGAATTGTTGACATTTCTGCGGATTTATTAAAAACGAAAAACTGAAATATCACATGGTCCTATTGCTCAGTATTTAGTAGAAGCCCCCTTTTTATCTAATACAGCCATGAGTCTTTTTGGAAAAGATGTTTTTCACACCTGGATTTGAAGATCATCTGCCATTCCTCCTTGCAAATCGTCTCCAGTTCTGTCAGGTTGGATGGTAAACGTTGGTGGACAGCCATTTTTAGGTCTCTCCAGAGATGCTCAATTGGGTTTAAGTCAGGGCTCTGGCTGAACCATTCAAGAACAGTCATGGAGTTGTTGTGAAGCCACTCCTTCATTATTTTAGCTGTGTTTTTGTCCAGGATATCCCTGTACTTGGCCTCATGCATCTTTCCCTCGATTACAGCTAAAAAAACACCCCCACATCATGATACTGCCACCACCATGCTTCACTGTTGGGACTGTATTGGACAGGTGATGACCAGTGCCTGGTTTTTTCCACACATATCGCTTAGAATTAAGGCTAAACAGTTCTGTCTTGGTCTCATCAGACCAGAGAATCTTATTTTTCACCATCTTTGATGTTTTTTTAGCAAACTTCATGCGGGCTTTCACGTGTCTTGCACTGAGGAGAGGCCACTCTGCCATAAAGCCCCGACTGGTGGAGGGTTGCAGTGATGGTTGACTTTCTACAACTTTCTCCCATCTCCCGACTGCATCTCTGGAGCTTAGCCTCAGTGATATTTGGGTTCTTCTCACCATGGCTCTTTTTCCCCGATAGCTCAGTTTGGCCAGACAGCCAGCTCTAGGAAGGGTTCTGGTCATCCCAAGTGTCTTCCATTTAAGGATTATGGAGACCACAGTGCTCTTTGGAACCTTAAGTACAGCAGAATTTTCCCACAATTCTGTTCGAGCTCTTCAGGCAGTTCCTTTGACCTCATGATTCTCATTTGCTCTAACATGCATTGTGAGCTGTAAGGTCTATAGACAGGTGTGTGATTTTCCTAATCAAGCCCAATCAAACACAGCTGGACTCAAATGAAGGAAACCATATCAAGGATGATCAGAAAAAAACGGACAGCAGGATTTAAATATATGAGTGTCACAGCAAAAAATCTAAATACTTAGGACCATGTGATATTTAAGTTTTCCTTTTTTAATAAATCTGCTTAAGTGTCAACAATTCTGTGTTTTTCGTTCGATATAGGGTTCGGTGTGTATATTAATGAGGGAAAAAAATTAACTTAATTTTTGCAAATGGCTGCTATATAACAAAGAGTGGAAAATGTAAAGGGGTCTGAATACTTTCCGTACCCACTGTACGGCAAGTAAAAACAGAGATCTTTGTTTTGTATAAATAACTGTCAAATGCATTTAAAAGCCAGAAAGTTTAATTTAAAGGAAAGCAAATTGCACTGACTGTGTTGGGTTCTGGAGACTTATTCTGTTTTTGACAAGAAAAATACACCTATTCAATTTGCTCATGAATCATCCATGAAGTGTCACACGATCAGAAAAGAAAGAAAATCTGTGACTGGCATTCAGAAAAGAGCCATTTATCGTGTGCCAATCAGACGATCATAGATGTTGAAATAATGAGACATCAGGCAAAGCATGATGGGAAGGGGAAACCAAAGCCCAGTGGACAGGGTGGCAGGGTAAATGTAGAAATGTTAAATAAATACAGTGTTGCATTGCCTGGCCAAAATCATTTTGTCGTAAAATTGATGTTGCAAAATATGTTTTTAGCATATACAGTACTGAACACCACTGTACAGTCATAAAACTTCAAAAAGCTGTTAAGACTTAACAAAGACTATAAAACAAGCACTATAAAATGTAAAACCCTGCACACACAAAAAGTCTGTCATCATTTACTCGCCTTAATATAAAAGGGGACATTTGGATAAATGTTCGTGTAGGTCTTTTTGATATGATGAAATGTTTGTTCAGCCCAGTCTCACGGCAATTCATACATTTTTTACAAGGTGGCTAATTCACATAATTAATTCACCTCACTCATATGATATCATGATTTTTGCTAAATCGTACATATTTTACAAGTTGCCAATTTGAATTAATTTGTACGAATGACCTACACCTACCCTCGCCTCTAAACCTACCCGTCACTGGGGTTTCGACAATTTGTACAAAACCGTATGAATGAGGTCATACAAATTTGTACAAATTAGCACTAATTTGCCACCTCGTACGAATTGGTTGTGAGACTGTGTTGGTTTGTTGACCGTGGACCTTGGTGATTCACATAATGCAAGGTAATGGCTTCTAAGAGTTAAAAGAAAGAAAGAAATGTAAAAAAGTCATACCAGGTAAAGCAACATTAATATCTTTTGGCTTCCGATGTTATATTGAGGTCTTATGAAGCAAAATGTCTGGTCTGTGCAAGAAACTGTTGTGCATGTTACTCAGTTACAAGTTTGTCATTGTTTATGTAATAAAATAAAAACCATATATATATATATATATATATATATATATATTATTAAAATAGGTGTGCTGATGAGGGTCAGTTTGCTTTATTTCTTTGAGACTCTTTTCACCTTTGCTGGAGGCACCAGATTACAGTTAATATGGAAGATGGTGCCGGTGTGTGTGGCCCGCCGGCTGTTTGTTCCAGCACCGCCAATGTTGTGGGGATTTGCACTTTTTGTTTCGTTTGCCATATTTGTTCTCTGAAATGCAAACGCATTATTGGTGTATGATCGTCAATCGCTATTAGATCTTCGACTCTGTGCCAAGGAACTTGGAAAGTTAAACTAGTACAAGACACCACCCAGGCTGCTGTCGGATATCCCAGCTTACCTGTGCCTCCACCCAGTTTTACGCTCTCTGCGCAAGTGTTACCTGGAAAAACATAGTGGTAGACTGCTTAAATTGAAGGCTTATTTGGCTTACTTTTCTGTGGCTTTCAGCTATAAGCACAAAGCATTGCCTCGCTTTTGTATTCCTCAACGCTTCCTGGATCTTTTCGACACCTGGTTGGTACCTGACGTCGGCCCGGATGAGGTTTCCCAGCCTTGCGCATTCTGCTATTCTTCTTAGCCCCTCGGAATGTCAGCACTGAGAAACCGCCGGCGCCTGCCAGGAATGACCTGGTAAATGCTAGATCGCTAGCAAATAAATTATTTTCAAAAAATTCTTCACATCATGAGGACTGGATTTTCTCTGTGTGAGTGAATTGTGGCTGGAGGTCATGAATCAGATGCTTTTTCTGAACTTTTACTGCACAGCTGCTTTTTAAATTCTCCACAAACATCTGGACGTGGGGGAGGGATAGCAACTGTTTATAAGAGCTGTTTATGAGCTGCGCTGTTCTCACACGCTGTTATGTGCGGTGGTCTACCGGCCTACCAATTACAATAAGAATTTTATAAATTATTTTTTTCAGTTTTCTGGATGAAAAAATGCCTAATTATGACTGTCTGGTTATTGTTGAAGATTTTAATGTCCATGTTTGCTGTCTTGGTAACCAGATGGCAAAGGACTTTTTACAACTCATTGACTCATTTTAATCATGAGCAGTTTGTATGTGGTCCTACACTGGAACGTGGTCACGCACTTGATCTTGTTTTATCTTATGGTTTGCCTGTTTTTAATTTGGAAATCTGTGATGCTGGGTTCTCAGATTATATGCATGTATTATTTGAGATTCCAGTTGTTTTTAATACAGATAAACCGCATGCTTCTGCCAGACCTTGCCAGATCATCAACTCTTTCATTGCTGTTCAGTTCACTTCTGTTTTTAACTCCATCTGTGTTATGCCCGAGTCTTTGGACACTGATGAGCTTATCTCTTGGCTGCCTAACACCTCCCAAACTGTAATAGACTCTGGGGCACCACTGAAAATCAGACAGCTTAAAATTAAATTTGAACCATGGCAAAATGACACGGCTCGTGCAGCCAGACACGAGTGTCGTAAACCTGAGAGTAAATGGAAAAAAGACAATATGTATATGTCGCTTTAAATGCTTAGAGACTTTTGGTACCATTACCAGGCGGTTACAAAAGAGGGTAAGAGAAAATATCTCAAAGAAATTATTGCATTAAATCATAATAATCCTCGTGTTTTGTTCAGGACTATTAACTCTGTTCTCAATGTTCCACAAACTCTATGTGTTGATGCCTCCCGAGCCACCTGTAAGTGTTTTTCTAATTTCTTTTTTTTACTAATAAGGTATGTTCTATTAGGGCCCTTATTCTGCCTGTTGTTAACTATTCTTCTGTCTTTGTCCACTGCTCTGCTGTATTTGATTAAGCCTGTGACTCTGGATAAGTTACAGGAGATTGTTGGTCATTTAAAGCCCTCAGGTTCTCTGTATGATGCTCTTTCTCCTCAATTTGTTAAGGATTTTTTTTTTCCACTCTAGGACCACCTGTTTTATCAATTGTCAATAGTAGTTTTTCCTTAGGTGTGTTCACTAAAAAGTTTAAACACGGATAAGTGCAACCTAAAAATCTTGGCCTGGATACTGTAGACCTTACAAATTTTAGGTCAATTTCTAAATTACCCTTTTAGCTAAAAGTTCTAGAAATGGTAGTATGTAATAAACTAATGACTTTTTTTTGGAAGATCACGAATTGCTTGAATTCGCTTGAATTGTTTGTTGAAATATTAATTTCTCAGTTGGAAAAATGGGTGGGCATTAAAGGGGCAGATCTTGAGTGGTTTTGGTCCTGTCTGGAAGGATAGATGTTTATCATCAGCATTTGGAATTATGTCTCTTCCCCTGCCCCTCTGTTGTATGGGGTCCCACAGGGCTCAGTGTTAGGGCCTTTTTTCTCTCTATTTGCTCCCCCTTGAGTCAATAATTAGGAGGCATGGCATGTCTTTCCACTTGTATGCCAATGACACCCAGATCTATGTCCCTATTAAAAAAAAAAAGAGAGACTGTCGGACCACTGCTTCAGTGTCTTAAAAACAAATTCCTGGATGGCTCTTAATTTCTTAAGTGTCAATGAAAAGAAACGGAAGTTATGGTTTTGTGGATATTACTGAGACTTCCAAGATTGAGTTGAGTGCCCTAGCACAGTACATCAAAACAACTATCACAAACCTTGGGGTTAAACTTGATTTTGACCTAAAGTTGGACAATCAAACAGGGGCAGTTGTCAAGTCAAGCTTTTTTCAGCTGAGGAAAATGAAGCCATTCCTCTCAAGACGACAATTTAAAACTTTGCCTTTGTCACTACTCAAATGGATTGCTGTAATTCACTATATTTGGACACTAGACTTGCTCCAGTGGATCAAAGGGGGCCCTGAGTACCACCGCCAGATCCCAAGTCGGAACTTGGGAGTGGGCAGGAGGCCTCAGCCTCAGTATACCAAGAAGAATACGAATCACTAATGGATCTCTACCCACTTGAAAAGCCACCATAGGGGAGTGAAAGGCCGATATTGCCGCCACATACACCTTAAGTGTGGAGTGAGCTAGTCCTGTGGACAGTCTAGTCTGCAGGAACCCTTTCCATTTCAGCATAATAATTTCCTCGTGGAAGGAGCTCTGGATTGTAAAATATTCTGAACAACCTCGTTGGCAAACCAGTAGCTACAAGGTGTGTCCCCTCAGAGGCCACACCACCAATGGTAAGCTGACCGCATCTTGGCGGACTCTTCCCAGAACTCCTGGGATCAGAGATATTGGGGGAAAAGCATACAGACAAAGCCTCGGGCCTCATCTGAGCAATGGCGTCTGGACCCAATGGAGCTGGGTGAACTAGAGAGAACCAGAGGGGACATTGTGCAATCTCCTGAGTCACAAACAAGTCCACCTTGGCACTGTAGAAGATCGTCCAAATTCGCTGCACGACATCTGGACGCAACCTCCACTCCCCGGGCCTCAGCCCCTGCCTCGACAGGAAATCTGCTTCCGTATTCAGGTACCCCAGGACCCACTGCTTTTAGCGAAAGGAGCTTGCCCTGGGACCAACCTGTTTAAGTGGCGCAAACGCAGACCGCCTTGGTGATTGATATACGCAACCGTCGCTGTGCTGTCGGAACAGACCAACATATGCTGACCTTTTAGATCCAAAATGAAGTATCTTAGTGCCCGGAACACATCCAGCATTTCCAGCTGATTTATGTGCCATGAAAGATGCTGACTGGTCCACAGCCCTTAGCCATAATAACTTATCTGAGATCTTGCTTGGGCTTAGGTCTAAGAGACACGGTCATATTGCACCTCGGGGGTGCTTGGGAGGCAACGCTCTGCTTTTGGCAGGCAGAACTAGACATAGGTTGCCTCAGCGTGAACGTACAACGCGGGATTCTTTAAATTCTTCCATTACCCATAAAGCCAGATCTGCTGTTTTACCGAGCTCAATGACATCCTCAGGATCTATCTGATCGCGCTGACTCAGGTTTCTCAGCAAATTCTCTTGATAAGCCTGCAACACCGCGAGGGTGTGCAGGCAAGAGCCAGCCTGACTCTCCGAAGCATAGCCCTTCCCCACTAGCACTGACATGACACGGAGCGGCTTAGAGGGGAGAGAGGGAGCTTTGCCCAGCCGACAGATGGCCCGCGAGCGTCTGTTTGACTGTAGGCATTTATTTATATCCCATTTCAGCAAGCCCAGAAATATTCCTGTAATGTGCACCCGAGGAAACAAAACGTCTCGCCAAGAAAGGTCTACCCCAAGACCTAGACACCTCAATTAATTCATCGTATTTGGGGGACTGAAACAGCTGGCTGTCAACATTTACTACATCAACCTCCTCGGAGGAAGATGATTAAATTTTGAGACGATCTCTCTGGGGAGAAGAAGCCGGTATCAGTGGTGCTTCAAACCTCAGAGAGATGTCTCTAGATCTGCCTGGCCGGGAAGGAGAAAGGGGATCACCCATCTCCATTCCCTCCAGTAGATCGATTTGGGACCCCCATGAATGAAGACGCTGCTCTGCCTAGCGAGAGCTGCATGCAATGCGGGCAGTCCCCTTTCTCGAGATCGGCTACCGCATGCTCCTCGCCCAAACAAACAACACAAAGACTATGCGTGTCTTTAGGCATGAGGTATCGGCCACAGGGTGGAACACACTTTTCAAAACCTCTTCTAGACATGCTTTTTTTTTTTTAACTAGCTAGTGTCTGAATTCACAATGACAGTCACACAGAGAGCGCCTGCTGAATGAATGAGGCTGGCATGCACTGCTTTGCACGTGCTCTTATCCTTCCTGATCGGTGACGTCACACCTGCCTCTCTACATAAGACAGGCCCCTTCACTGTCTTTGTTTAAATCACATCTCAAAACCTACCTTTTCTCCTTGGCCTTTGACACCTGATCTGATATCAGAAAACCTAAATATATTGTTATGAGTCATTTGTATCAGTTGTGTGTTGTCTGCATATGTTTTTCTTACTCTAAAAGTTACAGTAGTCACTGACTTGCATTTTATGGACCATGCAAACATAAATTAATAAATAAATGAATACATAAAAATAAATATAAAAAATGAAATAAAAAAATCCACCTACATTTTGGATGGCCTGAGGATGAGAAAAATTATGAGCAAATTTGCATATTTACATGTACTACCCCTTTATACTCCAAAATATGCAAAACATACATTTTCATGCTTTTTGGTGTGAAATGGGAGCTGGACACGTTTTGCTGGTCACATTGCTTGTTTGTTTTATGCCAGTTCCGCCACATCTCAGTGTAATGCATGTTGTGTTTGTGAAGCCTTGCCGTACGGTTTGTTGTTGAGCAGATCTGTGACAGGTAAATTAAAGTGCGGAACGTTCAATCTGCCAAAATATGCAAATGTATTCTAACTTTAGGGCGCGCATTACATTTGTTTGTCTCCTAGAGAAAATTACGTGCCATGCACAGCTCATCTGCAGCGAGCAGTTTGCAGTTTCATGCCCATTAATCCACAAACAGAGACAAAAGAATACAGCAGCAAAGCAACTCAGTAATTTAATTAATATTTCATTAAGATACCATGGGCAGAAATCTATGAGCATATAAGAAGACGCATAAGAGCAACTGTTAAATCAAAGATTGTGACACAGAGATATTATAATTGACTCATATTTGTATGGATTGTTTATTGTACACTACAGCCGTGCTAAAATATTGTCTGCAAAGAAATGGAGAGAAGGAAAAAATCCATTATATTCTGTTGATGTGTGGAGCTACGAAGGTCTCATATCAAAAACTGTCAAGCCTCGTGCGATGAATAAAGCTTCTGAATAGGAAATGAGAAATTCAAAAGCAGGAGAAGGTTGACAATCAATCAAAGCCCCTTGACGCATTACTAAAGCCGCTTCTGCTGCTCAACTTTGTTCCTGACGGAGACTGTATTTACTGGAAACCACTGTGATTATTACTGTTCAGAAATTTAGCACTGAAGGTGTAAACTATATTCCCCTTACATGGAAGTCGCCATTTAGTGCCCCCATGTTTCTATAGTAGCCCTAAACGGACAAACTTCTACAGAGCGTGTTTCGTTACTTCTACTTCTTCCTTTTGAGAGGCCGCTCTTGCCGTTACCATGTTGAAAAGCGCATGAAGAAGTAGTAGTGGTAGTATTAGCAAGCAAGTCAGTAGTGTTTTGCTGGTGGAAGTAAGAGGATAAAGGAAATTAAAAAAAAAGGACATTTTAAAAAAATGCAGGATCATGCGTATTTCGTGCAAGAAGAACCGGCAGAATGTTCACTTGTAAAGACGCTATTACTGCCAAACATATATAAATTGTGGGCATCAGGGATCCGCTAGTAATGTGCATGCCATTAAAACTGATTCCGCATGCATGACTGCATTTCACTTTCACTTTTCATCATGATGTTTCACTGTAGACTTCGGCCGAGGCCAATTTGGTAGACATCGCACAACCCTACTAACAATCATAAAAAAAAAATCTAACTAATGTCAGCGAATAAACCTGAGAATGATCAATGAGTAACAATAATATTCGCAATAACATATTGTTCTACTGAATAATTAAGTAAATATAATTCTTTGACTCACCTTTGTACACAAACCTCATCGCTTGACTGGCTACTGTCAGGTGTAACAGATGACAACATTTTTGTCCTGTGTCAGCTTCTGTATGTCTTTTGAAAGGGCGGGGTGGGCGGGGGAATTTTGGGGGACAAACGTTTGTTGAAATGCGAATCGTAACCACTAGATGCCGCTAAAAATTACACACTGCACCTTTAATATCACCCATCAAATGTTAAAAAAAAACTATTACAGAATATAATAATACATGGTCTGATGTGAGCTAGTACAAAGCCCCTGCCATTAAGATTAAGATTAATATTTCATATTGCAATGATTAGTTGTAAATCCAGTTAAATATGAATTTGCCCCTTAGATATTGCACATATATAATCACTGTGCTTTAACTATTCACACAGGGTTTATCAAGGAGTGTTTGTTAAAGTGTGTGTGTGTGGGAGAAAAAAAAAATCTATTGAAGTAAACCAATTAAAAACACAAGGAAACCACAAGGGACTCGTTTCGCAAAAACACCTTGAGCGAAACCAGCAGAACTGCTTGAGACGATCCAAACACACACATCTTATTGGTTCAGTTACAAAAGTGCACTGTGACAGTTATTTCCAAATAATTATGTGTGTATATACACATCCTAATCTAATTTAGCTACCAATATAACTAAAAAAATAACTATAAAAATTAAGCTATTCGGTATTCAGATGGAGCATCCTAACACTAGCAAATGACTCAGGACTTGATGCACAAACAACAGAGATTTATCCCTTCATCCAATATGGTGCTGAATAACAATTAACCTCATTTGCAGCTTAACTTGTTTGGTCTTCTGCTCCTTGCAGTCCCCTCCAAGAAACACGCTCATGCGTATTCACAGTTTCCCATTACACTCGTGCAGTAGCAGTTTTGCTGAAAGATGAGCTCCAGAAATCCACACACCCAGCGAGACATGTTTCTCCATCACTCCTGAGAGATGCAGGCAAAGGCCAGCCAGGCTCGTTTTGTCCCGCCGCAGGCTCCAGTGTGTAATGTCTGGCTCTGGGTCCTGAGCGTCGCACCCGCTGTACTCTCTACGTATGCTGAGCCACTGTCTAAAGAGGTCTGTTTCGAATCAAGCTCTTTCCCA
The DNA here is from genome assembly GCA_034779775.1 of Enteromius afrohamiltoni. NCBI lineage: Eukaryota > Metazoa > Chordata > Actinopteri > Cypriniformes > Cyprinidae > Enteromius > Enteromius afrohamiltoni. Next base: position 23,732,356 of record JAUYWG010000038.1, read on the forward strand.
TGCCCAGCACATGCTAATGATGTATAATTAGGCACTTACACCTGTCTGTACCTTTAGCGCCACAACACGCTGCTAAATACAGGAGTACAGCAGGGAGATCATACAGCCAGAGAATGTTATGTCTGCACTAAATAACCCTTTTCTCTGCGAACTGAAAGTTTGCACTCTGCTGATTTTGATCTGGCACTGATTGATGTTTCAAATCCTAGTTACTGTGTTAATTCAGTGTGTATTTATTGGAAGAAAATAAATAAATAATAATAAATAAAATAATAATAATCATAATTATTATTATTACAAGACTGAACTAAGTTTGCCAGTGAAGGCATGTCACTAGCATGTATATTCCAAAAAAAAAATCTTGTTCTTTTAAACTTTAGATTCTTCAAATAAAAATAATAATAAATAAATAAATAAAAAGTAAAAAACCTCTTTATATA
>JAUYWG010000038.1:23739660-23753604 GCA_034779775.1 Enteromius afrohamiltoni
GGCAAATAGGCGGAGGGAAACCAGAGAAACCACGAACCCGCGAACCTAGCTTTGCGTGTTATTTGCCATTGTGCGTCTCCTTTCAAGAGCTCATTGAAACAGCTCATCTAAACTGCTAAAAGCTCCAGAGGCAACTGACTTGCAGACTAACTCCTTAGAACGGCTCGACCAATCCTGTACAGACCTCATGGACATCAGGAAGACAGCCAACCAGATTGCCGAGACTTCATCAGCTTCATTCAGAGCAGTAACACAAACTTTATCTTTCTTGCTTAACGTTGCAACTGAAACTTAAAGTGAAAAGCTAAAACCTCTGCTTGGTGATTTCTCTCTGGTCGTGGTTCTAGAAAATAGTACTTTGGACTGTTGGTGAACTTTTACTTTTCATCCTCAGAACCGTGTGTGAATGTCAGTGTGTGTGTTTACATATTCCTAGGTTAGTGTTTTATATAGTAGAACAGTTCAATAATGAATTGCGTTTCATTATTAAGGATCGTTGTCTAGTGTATTGTGGTTTGTAAAGTCAAATTTTGCCCAGATCTTAAGCTACCCTGCTTTTACAAAAAAAGAAACACCAGAGTTTGTATTAGTTTGCTGATCACGAATTAAGGCAAACTGTTAAAATACACTAATTGTGCTAAACGCTGGACGGACTGGTCAATAGAGAGTATAAGTACAATACAGTACCAAAAGTATATCTGTAAACAGCAAACAGTATGATACAACTTTGGAACCTTTCGTCGTCTGGTATAAAATTGCATAGTGTTAGTCAGCTCTTGTTATGAAGCTGCGCTTCCTTTCTGCCCACCTCCAAAACATCATCCAGTGAGAATCCATGCACTCGTTATTTAGCCAACACACAACGACCAGCTTCTCAAGACATCACAGACATTACTAGACCTCTAACAAATCAGCATCCTGGGAAAACCCCTTTCAGCAAACTACACCACAGAAGTGAAGCCCGGCAAATTTATTCCACGGATTACACAAAGGCAATGCAAGTAAACCTCCAGTTCTTTGGATAGTAATATCCGTTGTAGAGCTGGTGTAATACAACCTGTTGAATCAGTTGATCAACTGAAAACAGTGAAAACATTTAAAAAAAATTTTTTTTTTTAATATATTGTAAAATATCATTTAGTGCTGTGATTAAAGCTGAATTGTCAGCATTATTAATTCAGTCTTTCTGATTGCTACCAATGTTGAAAATAGTAATGCAATTTTGATTTGTTTCTTTTATGATACTTTTATGAATAACATTTTAAAAGAAAATGTTTTCTTTTTTCTAATAGAAATATTGAATAACACTATACAACTCTTTACTATCACTTTTGACCATTTTAATGAATCCTTGCTGAATAGAAGAATTAACTTTGTTATTTTTTTTTTTTAATCACCCACTAGGTAAATAGCACATATCTCCTGAAAAAGACAGATGATTTAAAGAATCATTACTGGCCATAAACAGCAGTTATGTGACCAGGTGCATGCAAAAGGTGTTTTTTTTGTTTTTTTTTTTTCTTTCAGCAAAATATGCCTGAGCAATAGCAATAATGATAGCCTTAGCAAACATCACTGAGTGTCTGGGTCATATGAGGACAGTTTCATTAATAATGTATCGGGGACATTCATGCGGGCTGTTTGTGTGAGGGTCGCCTGTTCTGTATTCTAGACACGCAGTGTACCAAATGAAGCCCTTAGGTAAGAAGGTAAAACCCAGTGTGAAAACACAGACAGAGGGAGACCACCTTCAGTGGGTCACCTGATTCCATAGTCGGCGGTTTGATAAGCAGCACACAAGGATGAAAAGACAAATCAATGGTGGTCTGTTAGTGCCCTGAAGGCAGTTCCCTGAAACAGACACAACATTTCACATGCAGCGAGAGCAGTCACTCTAAATGATTATGCAAAGGCGAGGCGACGCACAGAGCATGCAGAATCACCCTTGTGGCCTGCTGAGTCCGGTCAGCCAGGAGATCTCTGGACTGTGATGGGTGCGCAGGAGCTAATGAGCAACAGATGTAAACAACAGCTTCTATGCTGGGTTTGTGCTTTTTAAAAAGAGAGATCACTAATGTTGCTAAGTTAAAAACAAGACAGAAGATGACAAACAAATAGCTTACAGATCAAAAAACGAATACTATTGGGTTCTGTAGGTTATTTTAAGGCCATGCATAAAAAATGCTGACTGAAAGCTGAACTGAAGAAAATGTGAGTGCTGCTTGCCCCATGGTGTTGAGTGTGGTTGTCAGGGTGTTGTTATGTGTTTAACACAGTAGTTTCTAGGTGGTTTCTTACTGAACCAAGTCAAAAGAGAATGATCTCTCAAAGTATTTGTTTTAAAATTTAAATTCTAAAACAAGTAAGCATTTAATGTATAAATAATTGCAATAAAATTGATCCTAAAACAGAGCCTTGTGGGATCCCTACAGGGCAGTAAATCTACAGTATGTAATAGCAACATGCATTAATTGCATCTAGATATATCCTGTAATGGCTATTATCTAAAATAAACAAATACTTTGAATAGGAAATGCATATAAATAATTACTATTAATTATAATTAATTGCAATTATTTATATTAGCTGCCAATAGTAACTGTAGCAGAATTGCCATCAACTAATCTGTTCATTCACCAAACACATAGTGTAATTTCATATAGACTTCAAGAAGGGATATTCTCATGGCCACGGAAAAATACTTTCTTACAGTATCGCTGCATTAGAGCATGTAGCAAGGGCCCAAATCATAAAGGGACATTAATTTGCAAGGCAAAATCAGAAACTCATGTCATTTGTGCAAATGTTTTATTAACTCTACGTTAACTCACATAACTGAACAAGCATGTATAAATACACTCACACAAAAGGGAAACTGCAAAGAAGGCTTAAGGGTAAACCATTAGGAAAAAGCTAAAACTGAAGTTATGAAAAGAGTTGACCAAATGTAAAACCACCAGTTTCCAATAGTGAGGTTCCGGCATCCAGAAAAGTAAAAGAGAGCACGGGTTCCTGCTGTGGGGGCTTTTGAAACATGTCGAGGTCACACCTCTTATGGGTCAAAAAGTTGTTGCTAATTTGGAGGGACATTTCATGACTCTTTATTTCTAAGCATGCTACAAACAGAATTGGTGGTCTATATCGAAATTAGAAAAGATTCTTAAAACACGGAATGTTGCAAAGATGCGTTGATCTGATGAGGTGGCGTAAGCTGATGATCTATCAAAAACATGCATTAAACAGTATACCATACACAAGACGATATACTAGCACAATAACAATATACACTATGACCTGAAGGATTTGTGTTTGCTTAGAAAGTTTTCCTGTGAATCAATTTAGGGAAAAGTCCATTGTCTTTTCAACAGGGAGAACTATTTTCGATTATTTGTTAAACTGATTGCTTCAAATGCTACAATATTTGGGGAGTTGAATTCTTTCATGAGATGGAAACAACAATATGAGTAAATTACAGCAGAATGAAATGTCCCTTAGAAATTATAATTAATGAGTATATATAACTGTACTAATATATACTAATATATATTATAATAATATATATAACTTAGTACACATCTAGATGGACTCCTGATTGTTTCCAGGGTAAGAACAGTAAGTCATGATATCTTTGATGTGTCATCATGACATTCATGCTCCAGAATTCTGCAATTACATGCATCATTATGCAGATATATTTGATGACTAAACACTGCACAGGATTTGTATGATCAAGATCTTGTAGAATATTGTTAGATCCGCATATTGTGCAACCTGAACACCTCGTTTAACTTCCTCATGTCTTCTCCCAGTAAACATCTCAGTAATCTCTCCACACCTGCGTGTACACACTGTACGACTTCAAACTCATTATCTGAGTGTACCGCAGTGAGACTGTAACCTATAGAGCAATCATTATCCTGGAAGCAAGTGTTCACACAACGTGACTGGCACATATGCTAATTTAACGAAAGCCACCCTCTGTTATTTCCTCATTTAAATACGCCTAACACAAAATCTGCTTTTTAACACATGCTAGTGTTAACTCTGTTCCCTTTGCAATGAAACTTGTGATAACTTTTAATCCTGCTTGCAGAAACTGATAAAGCTATCAGTGTACGTGTGTTTTGACTGCATGCTCATTGAGATTGTGAGATAAAAATTCCATTAAGTCCCATTCGTTTTAGTTTCCAACATTCATAATAAATCATCATACTATAAAGATTTCTGAAGGATTATGTGACACTGAAAACGAATTAACAGCTTTGCATCATAGGAATAATATGTATTTTAAAGTATTTTAAAACAGAAAACATTCTGTCTCATTCTGTCTCTAACATGTTTCCCTGTTTGTAACTCCGCCTGTCTCATCAGTGTTTGGTTCTCTTCCACCTGTGTCTTCCAGGTGTCCCGTATTGTGTCTTGATTATGTTTGTATTTAAACCATGCCTTTTGCAGTGTTCAGTGTCTGTTGTTAATTGTACGTGGATTGTCTTGCTTGGTTGTCAGCTTTCTTGTTTACATTGTTAATGTTATTTCTCTTTAATATTCCATGTCCTTGCCTCTCTGCCAGCTGAGAAGCTAGTCGTCTCATGACACAAATTATTATAATTATTGTATTTCCTTTTAATATTACTGTAATTCCAGTGGGAGGCTGTTAATAAAAAGTAAAAAAATAAATAAATAACTTTAACTGCGGTTAATGTGCAGTCCTGTAATTGAGCTTCATTGGACTAACTGAAATGCAACCTTATTATATTGGTCGATTGCAGGAGGCCATCAGAACTTTACATGCACTGCACAAATAAAACAGATTTTTGAGATATTTTCATGCAGTACGTTCATCCACAGGACTATTAAAAGGTAACGGTGCTTGTAGGGTCTCATAAATTGTCCTTTATTAGCTGCTCACTGGAGTAACAAACATCTGCGTGCCATTCACTCTGTGCTACACAGGAATCAATAAAGCGTATGAAAGCTGAAGTCTCTCATTCTTTCATGGTTGCCCTTTAGCCTGAATGGTTCATAAAATGAGCTGATCAAAGAAAACTTGAAGCAGATTTGTAGTTTTACACAGCACACTGCTCTTACTGTGCTTTGCTAATAATGCTGAAGTTCTGAAGCTTGAACTTGATCACAAATGTCACTGCCATCTACAAAAATGCTACAGAAGGCAAACCCATTAGGTAGCATTAGCGTGCTGTCTTTACTTGCCCACTTATTGCGATATGTTATATTATATTGCAGTTGAAATTTAGATTTAATTGATTGAAAAATTTATTAATTAAATTAAATTAAATTAAAAATTTAATTTAATTTAATTTAATTTTTTTTTTTTTTTTTTTAAATGGACTCATATTTTAGCTGGAAGCAATGGTTTAAAGTTATATTATATATAAAGCAAAGGCCTGGAAGCCTGAAATCCTGAATTTGCCTGGAAAATATTCAAAATATGAGTAGCACATGTTTTGGAAAATACAACCGTAGTAGAGTGTGCTCTATGGCCCCCAATGATATTTGTAAACCTCTTTACTGGCAGTTTGGTGCACTCTTTTGCAAACTGCTTCAATTCTCTGTGATTTGAAGGCTGCCCTCCACTGACTGCTTTTTTCTGATCTCTTCATTGATATTGAATGGAATATAAACCGGGCCACTTCTGAGCACTCCATTGTTTGTTCTTCAGACCATCTCTAGGTATTTTCAAGCTTGAGGTCAATGTTCTGCTTGAATATAACATTTAATGGAGACACCACACTACATAATGCCAAGGTTATCTCCTGATGATGCACTGCTCTTATTCAAGACACCCTGAAAACTAATTTCAAATGCTCTAAAATAAACATCTGATCACAACCTTGTTTCTAGGGCAAAATCTTCATATTCATAGATGTTAACTGGTAATAATCTACTGTATTAAAGGTTTTTCTCAGATCATTACATGGAAATCATAAATGCCTATTTAATTGTGGAAGCTTGTTTCCAGCAGATGATTAATAATAATAATAATAATAACAACAAATTCTGACTGTTTTTGTGTGATATACTGTATTATTGAGTATTCCAGGCAAACTCACAACTCCTTTTATTCTTTTTCTTTTTTTGCTCGGAATTGTGAGATTAGAATTATAAAAGGAAAAAGTCAAAATTACTTTTCAAAATTATTATTATATTATTATTATCATTATTATTATTATTATTAATTATCTTTTTTTAACAAACGTAATGAATATTTATATTTCAAATAAAAGTTTTTCTTTTAAATATTTTTGTTAATATCATACAGACGCTTAAATTTGTATTAATAGTTGTGCAGAATCGAACACTTAACAGTGTTAAAGCTACAGATAATGGGGTAAACAAAGGTTGGTAAATATTGGCTATGATGTTTGGGTTTTAACTGATACTGCAAACAGGAGTTTCTTCCTGACAGAGGTAAACTAAACTTCAAGTTAATAATATCACTAATATGTTTAAGCTGGTATAGTTCATCCAAAAACTAAAAGCCAGTCGAAAACATGTTAAATAAAACGTGCCTCACACAGCTCCGGTAGATAAATGAAGGCCTTTCGTATAGTGAATCCACATGTTTTCCTAAGAAAATAGTGATTAGTGACGAAATGCGAAAAGAGAACAAAACAAAATGAATTAGACGCACAAAATGAGGATTTGTGAAGAAAAACGTGTGAAAAAAATTTAGATGTAAATTTCCTTCATTTCCCAGAGAAATGCGAGCGATGCATACGACCTCAACAGTGTGCATGGCAACAACAAGAAAAAAGTGTGTGCCAATATGGTAGGCTGTAAACATTACTGACCATCAGTTTTGATAAATGCTTCCGAACTGCAAAAGCACAACCTAAATCATCCACCTCAGTCATCTCTCATCTTCTGAACGGAGGATCAAACCTGAGATAGCAAACAAGTGAGCGTGAACAGAGGCTGAGAGACAGCTCACTGGCGGAAGAGCACTGCTCAACACCTTCAATCTGTCACCTCCTTGACAGAATTACAGTTAATGATGCTCATTGAAAATGCCAGCGCTCCTCTGGTCGCTCGCAAACATGCAGACGGATACACCTTTGTTTTTGTGAAGAGGATGGATGCTCAATTTTATCAGCTCCAGTTCTGTTCTCCTGTGTCTGAATGATGTCAGTCGGTATGTGTGACTCTGGAGGACAATTGAGGATAAATGTGAAGGTATGTAGGTATGTGTGAAATGTCTTCTGGAAAACACACTTCACTGGATATGATGTCTTGTAGATGCGTATTATTGTCCAGGGACTTCTTTTACACTTGACCGTTGAACTCTACTGCAGAAGCTCAATGGCTCAAGCAATAACTACAATACTGTTTTTTTTTGTCTTTTTTCCAGAATCATTGGATTGTCACATAAGCACAGATCAAGAGAATATAAACTTGACCATAATTATTTGCATTTTCAGCAAATTTAGTTTCAGCAAAGAGCATGAGCGGTCACATGAAAGAAAACAGACTGGCTGTATTACGCTATTATATTTATTCAGCTAATAATATCTCAATAGAGACAGCTAAACTCCAGCTAACATATTTTCATGTGTTTTAAGCTCATCAGCGCTTTTTCCAAAATGTAGAGTGAGCGCGTATGAATGGTTGCCAGGTTGAGAAAATTATGTAAAACACTAGGCAGAAAATGTATCCATTTAAGAGATAAACTCTAAGGCATTTAAACTCTGAAATCTGGCAACCTCAACTATGAAAACTCGTGGAAGCTTTTTACCAGTGCAAGATAAAGCAAATGCTTTACAGTATCAAAATCAGTTTTGTTGACAACAAGCTTCTGTTTGTGTGAGTGTTTGTTTGGTAGAGACGGAGAAAAAGAGAGACAGTGTGTGATGTCCCAAGATACTGAAAGTAATTTTGGAAAAATCAATCAAATTGTCATTTTATCGCGTTTAAAATGTCTTTTGCTGTGGTAGGCTGTGTGGTTCTTTGAAAAAACTTAATCAAACTAGACTTTTATGTTTAAAGAAAATAAACCTTAAAAGTCTCGATCGATGGATTTATGGGTGGATGGATGGATGGATGGGTGGATGGATAGATGAATAAATAGTAGGGGTGACAAGATACACAGATGCCAGATGTTCAGTATGTACTTTGATACGCGAGTCATGGTTTTTATACGATTTTGATACAACAGGCAGAACAGAAACAAAGAAAAAGAAAAAATGTGTGTGTGCGGTTGTCTTAGACTTAGCAAATTCAGGACGTTCCCATACCATGACGGTTCGGTATGAATACATGTATAGTGCCACCCCTAATAGATACAGTAGATATCCATAGATGTAATACTATTTTTGATGTGTTATTTTCATTATTATAAGTCCGCTTAAAAACATAAGATCAGTTGCTGCATTATATATGTGACGATCGGTGCAGTTCAGACGCGCGCTCGTGCTTCCTCACAAACAGGGAGAACTTGGAGGCAGAAATACAACGTGAACTTGACATTTATTAACAGAAAACAATGAGGAAAATGCAACGAGCTAAGCAGAGCCGGACACAACACATGTAGCGTTAACAATCGACAAACAATCAAGACATGGGGAGTGAATTTATACAGAGACTAATTACACACACCTGGACAAAAATGGCTGGACAGGAATGATCATTGATGAGGAAGGCGGGGTTACAAATGAGGTACAGACAAGAGGAATCAGGTAAATAAACAGACTGGAACACATGGTACAAGACATAAACAAAACCACAAGCAAAAGACAATGACAAGACACGCCTATGGCGTTACATAGCCCCTCCTCTAGGCGCAGATTCCAGACGCGCAGACAGCTACAACAGTCTCTAAGGGGGAAGATGGAGACGACTGAGACGCCCTCCAGGGAGGACCAGATGGCGGAGATGCCCTCCAAGGCGGCACAGATGGTGGAGAAGCCCACCTGGGTTGAACAAGTGGAGGAGACGTCCTCCAGGGTGGGGCTGACGACAGAGAAGTCCATCTGGGTCCACCTGAGCCGATCTGACAGTTCATGTACCCTCAAGGGTGGCGCAGACAGTGGAGCAGACCACGACCATGCCCTCCCGGGCCGAACAGACAGCGAACTTGTCTTCCAGGGTGAAGCTGGCGGCGGAGAAACCCACCAGGGCGGAGCAGGCAGCAGAGAAGCCCACTGGGGCGGAGCCGGTGGTGGAGACTTCCTCCTTCCAGGGTGGATCAGGTGGCGCAGAACGGATAGCGAGGCCATTTTCCAGGATGGAGCGGATGGCAGCCGGGAAGTGACAAAGCCCTCTTGGGGCCACCAGACTGACTTTGCGCCCTTGAGAACCAACCAGCCTTAACCAACGCCCTTTTAAACCTCACCGTCAGTGAGTGTGCCCTCCGAGGCCAGACTGGCCATGAATTCGCCCTCCTAGACCTCCCTGACTGACTGAACCATGATTCAGGGACCTCCATGTGCTGTGCAGCCACGAATGAGCCTTCTGGGGACTCTACGGCCGAAACTGACATCCCCAGAGGTAGTGCAGCCTTTGGCGGATGGAGTCTCTGTGCAACACCCTGGTTCCGGAGGTTCAGGCCATGGGGCCTCCCAGGCCTTGTGGAGCTCGGGTGAATTCAGTGAATTTGGATCACAGACCGCGTCTGGCGGATCCAGCCACGCAGGTTCCGGATCACAGACTGCGTCTAGAGGATCTGGCCACTCTGGTTCTGGGTAACAGTCTGGCGGATCCGGCCATGTTGTGTCCAGGTCACAGACTGGGTCTGGCGGATCCGGCCACCATGAGTCTGGGTCACAGACCTCAGATAACTTGACAGGCTGAGAAACCGGGACTAACTGGACTTGACACAGCTCCTCGTACCGTGATTCGGAAATGGGACCCGAAACATGTGGACTAGGAACCGCGAGGACCTTCAGCAGCTCGTCAGGCTACGTAACCGAGACATGCTGGACATGACACAACCCCTCTTATCGTACTATGGGGCTGGCACCCGTTACTGACTGGTTTGATACCATGAGGGCCTTCAGCAGCTCATTAGACCCCGGTCAAACTGGACACCACACAGTCCCTCTTGCTGTGAAGTGATGGTGGAACCCATCACTAGCGGATCGGGGATCGCTAGGACGGGTGACAGCTCTTCCAGCTGTAAAACACGAACCGACTGGGCATAATACAGCACACCAGGCAGTGAAACTGGTTCCGACTGGATGTGAAACAGTGCACTAGGTTGCTTAACTGGCATTGACAGGGTTAAACACGGCTTCTCTAGTCCTGAAACAGGATTAGAATCCCTTTTTTGAGGTTTTGGAACTGCGGGGGGGTTTTCTAGGTACAGGCAACCGCACTGGTGGATCTAACACCACGGGTGCTACTGGCAACCCCCGGGTGAATTAGTCTCAGCCGACTCGGCCGCCATTGTGAAAGCCAGCTCAAATATAGATGCGATCTTCCTCGCCTCGTCCAACGAACTGATCGCTGGTGGTGGATAGTACGAGCTGGCATGACGAGGCAACTTCGGAGGTGGACCTCGTCAGATAGCGAGACGGCTTCCAGGTAACTGAATTTGCGAATGAACATCTCCTTTTATGGTCGATTGTTCTGTCACGACCGGTGCAGTTCAAACGCATGCTCGTGCTTCCTCACAAACAGGGCGAACTCAGAGGCCGAAATACAACGTGAACTTGACATTTATTAACAGAAAACAATTTATTTTATACATTTATTTTTCTGTTTTCATTTTTATTTTAAAGTTTTACACCATATCAACTTATCAGTCTAAAATCTCTGATAAGTGTCACTTCAGGCTGAGATGCGGTGAATGCAAAGACCATAACATCTGATTGACATAATTTTCATGCTCATCAAATCATTTAGAGATCCTCTTGCCCTATGGATGTGAGCACTGAGACCTTCATTATTTTGAGGCAATGCATTTGAATGCATGTCCTCAACTTATTAGGGTTGACAGTGTATGGAATGCATACACCCATCTGTGTGGAAAGAGAGAATGCTTTCTGACTGAAAATGCACAATAGGAGAAAATGATGTTTATGTATTTTGCCAAGTTGAAACTGCGGTTTGGTTCTGATGCAATAAGGAATATTGAGCTGCTTGTCTTTATTTTTCTCCTCTCTCTGCTGCTCATGGAAAGCTTGTGGATGCAGTTTTGAGTGCACTATAAAAATTGAGTGTGAATTTACAGTATTTTTCCTGGCTCACAGTCGATGTACTATTACAGTCATTTTTAAACTAGCAGTTGCACAACTTTTACAATTAAATTACAAATGTCCACTGAGGAGCCAAAAAAGAGATGCAACAACAGCATTGCAAGCCCTTTTTGCAAATATGTTTATATGTACATGTTGTGAACAATAATTAAGGAATAAATAAGTAAACAAACAAATAAATACATATTAACATACATACATATTAGTCTTTATTTATTGCATTTATTGCAAAATAAATAGAATTACATTCCTGGCCATATTTAAGCATGTTGTATCTATTTTTATTTTTTTATTTTTTATTTTTTTGAGAACTGTTGCTTTCAAGGGTTCTGCTCTCATTCTCATTCTAAGAGCAATTGTCTTCCAGAGCACCGGTGCATGATGAATCCATTGCATTTGTATGCAAAATGCAAGAAAGTGTAAAACTGCATGCACTCAAGAGATATGCATCCAGTGAAAGTAACTAAAGTTTCAGAGTTGGGTGAGTTGTGATTTTGTGCAGATGTGTGTATGTGTGTATGTTCTGTACTTACCATGACAGAGATGTGCAGCAGGTGCATGTGTTCGTGCAGGACGCGTGGTGGTTCCCGGACTGTGGGCTGCGTGACCTGTGATTGATGCTCGGAGCTGCTTATAGACACGTGGAAGTACAGTGTCCCATTCTCCAGCCACTGCTGCTTCCAGTGTACCTGTGAGATGTCTGGCCCCGTCCCCGACATCTCTACGAGACACAGACAACACACCTGTTAGCTGCAGGATAGATTTGATTATCATAAAAAAAAAATCATGTTAAAATTTGAGGGAAATATAGGTTAGGGGTGTAACGATATGCGCAATCGTATCGAACCGTTCGGTACGAGGCTTTCGGTTTGGTACGCATACGAACCGAACGATTCAGGAAAAAAAATTAAAATAAATAAACTGTGTAAAATATAATGTTTTTAGTTCTACGCTCCATAAGGCAGTGCAAACGACGGGACAGGGAAGCCACTGTCTGCTCCTCCCACCCCCAAACACCAGAACCAGAAACACAAATATTACAAATGATCCCCGTGGCATTCAGGTAATGTTAGGCATTTCCCTTTGCCATTTCGACTCAGCATCCAGCTGTTTAACCAGAGCTGCATCTTTCTGCTCTAACACACTAAAATAATGTTTGTATTGCCATTAACAATTCTTTAACATTAAATGTAACATAAGGGTACATTCACGAAGTGTCTAAAAACGAGCGGAAAACGCGAGGCGCGACGCTTCCCCCACCAACCATAACAACGCTGTCAGTTACAAAATAATTTCTGTTTTTTTTTTTTAAGTAACGTTCGTTTTTTTATATCAATTTAACCTTTTCAAATCATCACAACTTGCCTAAAATAATAAAAAATAAAAACCTGCACGCTGTAATAACATGTGCAATGGTATGATGGCATATTCACTTTGTGAGGAGTATCTAAAGCAGGCTCTTGCAGGAATCAGTGCAACTACTTTTTTTGAAAGTAACTCAAAAGTAATACAAGAGTCATGTAACGCATTACAATTTTGAATCAGTAATATTGTAATGTAAGGCATTACTTTTAAATAACAGTAACAAATAATATATATTACAGTTTGGAAGTAACTTACACAACACTATACATAAATGGCAAAAACATGCCTGGTTAAATATTGATGTATGTTTGATGTATGCCTGTTTTTGAGAATATATATGGTCGTCATAGTGTTATGAGCTCATCCTGTGTAAAAATACACAAAATATACTTATATACATCACTGGTCACAACTTTGGAATAATTAAGATTTTTGTTAGAAGTCTCCTTCACTCAGCCAAGTCTGCACATTATTTGAAAAAAATAATAATAATGTGTGACAGTACCATGAAAAATAATGATTTTTCCATTTTAATATAAATCATTCTAATATGTTTATTTGATACTCAATTAGGCTCTGATAGCAAACTCTGACATCAAATGCATTGGAATTATGACATCCTGACCAAGACATACATTTTTCCAAACTTCAAACAGATTTTACAAAGCATCAAACAGCAGATAAACGAGCTCCCTTTGTACCTACACTCTTTTGATTTATCTAACGGTTCTTGACATCTTCAAACTAAAGGTGACATTGTTTGAAACAGAGACTCCGACTTCAATCAGAAGAGCGGTACCTCTAACTTTCTAATACCTGTCAAGTTTCAAGTGTTTATAAGTTCATTGAAATCCTAAAAGTTACTGAGATAACTACTGTACAAACTCAAAACACTGATTCAAACAAACTGCAGTCAAAATGAGCTAAGTTCTTGTCTTGAAGAAACAAATTGACTAAATCTAAAATATATGAATTTTACATACAGTGGGTACGGAAAGTATTCAGACCCCCTTAATTTTTTCACTATTTGTTATATTGCCATTTGCTAAAATAATTTTAATTTTTTAAGTTCATTTTTTTTCTCATTAATGTACAGTCGTGGCCAAAATAAGAGTTTTGAGAATGACACAAATATTAGTTTTTCTGCTAAACTGCTTTTAGATATTTGTTTCATTTGTTTCTGTGATGTACTGAAATATAATTACAAGCACTTCATATGTTTCAAAGGCTTTTATCGACAATTAGGAAAGAGGCTTTATTGGAGAATATGACTTTGCCCCAGTCCTCTGCAGTCCATTCTGATAACTGGGGGCAAAGTCATATTCTCCAATGAAGCCTCTTTCCGATTGTTTGGGGCATCTGGAAA
>JAUYWG010000038.1:23854543-23870898 GCA_034779775.1 Enteromius afrohamiltoni
TATATATATATATACACACACACACATTTTGACGATACAAACACTTTCATGATTCCCAAAAACTGAAGTGTAGTGTTAGTTCTGGCAGGTCATGTTAGTCAAGCCAATAGGAATATGACACGTATCTAAGCAATCATATATAAGGTTCCTCAGTGTTATTAGCAGTTTTCATGTTGCTCAATAGCTGATCACCATCCACCATCCCCAGTTCCTCATCTGTGGGTCGGGATCCAGACTTCTGATACTCCTTAAATCAGACTCATTCAAAATTAAACAAAAAAAACTCTACTTTAACTATATCTGAGATACATTCATTGATTCTGTTAACCCTGGGGGTTTATAACCACTCTCCCTGCTCTCATCCATGTTAGGCTCCATGGATGCACAGGGAGATCCAGGGAGGCTCCATGGATGCCCAGAACAGAATCATATCGTCAATCCTAATTTTCAATCATCTCTGATGATTGTGGTCCTGACAGGATTTACATCAAAACTACTATTTACTATTACTATTTCACACTAAAATTTGCTCTGCTCCTGTTTCTTGAATGAAGTCCAATGTTTAATTTTATATATATTTCATGAACTTGATTCACATGGAAGTGCTGTGCTGTACCGGGTGCGCTACTGAGCAAGTTTACCATACCAGAAAATCCATGCATATGGAGTTGGTTATACAATGCAAGCATGAAAATATATTAGTTCGCAAATCGTATACTATGGTAAAGGTGTTTTAAGCTCATAGCATAGTATTGTGCAAGAAACTGCATTAAAATGGGTCTTTAAAAATTGATAGTCTCACCCATTGATCATCATTTGTGAAATAGAATACACGTTATTAGTGTTTTCCACGAATCTAGTGTCTATTTTAACTGGAAACTTGTGTGAATTGTACGTTTAGATACTTGTCTGACTTTTCACAGTTAGCCAAGGTTGATGTAATCATGTCCAAACCACAACACTAAGGAAAATCCTTTCAGGGTTTCTTTTTAATACACCAGTTTGATCAAGACATTTAAGACTATCCAAACGATGATAGTAAAATACACTAAGGCTTAGTTACTTTATCCATCTGTATAAATGTTAATAATATGCCATAATTTTTCAGCCCTGTGATTTTATTTTCTAATGATATGTCATCATGGTAGGAATTTTGGGAATATTAAATTTGCATTGTGGCAGGACCTCTGTATCTAACCAGCAGTATCACGAGGTATTGTGTTAGATTTCTGACTCCAGAAATTTTACATTTATCTTGGAAGTCTTTAAACTTGAATGCCTCTGTGAACCAGTATGACCTTGAGCAAGACACTTAACCCATGCTCCCTCAGGTGCATCCACTGCATGTTTCTACTGCATCCTTACCTGTTAGTCTCAAAAACGTAGAGTCTGCAGCCACTCTTACACCAAACCGGCTGAGTTTAGAAAATAGAGGGACTGAATTGTTGTGAAACCATAAATCCCTTGTTTGCTGTGTGATTGCTGCTGACTTTGTGTGGTACAAACAAGCATTGGTCTTCTTATTAAATATAGCATTTTAATGAGAAATAGATTATTATTTGAAACATTCATTTTGAAGAAAGCCGATATAGTTATTTCAACAGAACAGCAGAAATTACATAAAGTACTTGAAAGCAGTTTCTCAACCCACTGAACGCTCTATCTGATAGTGTGTTGTACATGGTTTCAAAAGAAGTGCATGGAAGGCTGTAAGCATGTGCTTGTGTAGATCATTAACAGATTTAGCTTGGACAAGATTAATTTCAGCTGGTGATGTTTCTCCAGATGATGGCAAATTCTTTTTGTGGGGGACCTGCGATATTTACAGAACTTGTTCTCGAGGGGGGTTGGCCTCTTGTTTAATGAGCTGTGGTTCATTTGCTGTAATCTAAGAAAAGCTTTTAAATCCATGGCTATATCAAGACAAAATAGGTATATACACTTATAATACACATTTAACTCTAATTCATTAACCAAGTTAAGTCTCCTCTCAAAAGGTTATTTTCAGTTCATGCAGAGTACAGCAAGAAAGCTTTTGGCCCTGTTCCCATGAGTCAAATGGCATGTGTTTAGATTTTAAATGGTATCTTCCTGTAAAAAAAAAAAGAAAAAGAAAGAAAAAGCGTTAAAGGGATAGCTAACAGGCACTTAATAAGATTGAATAATAATGAAAATAAAATAATTAACGCTAATAATAATGGCATTCTCCCTATGCTAGAAATTGCTCTAATTCTCTAAGGTTCTTTTGCACAAAAAATAAATACAAATAAAAAATAAAAAAAATCCCCCATCCCAAGATTTTAGAGTAGAGAGATTAATCAGTCGACATGTCAAAAAGTTAAACCTGAATTGCATCAAGGAATATAAAACCCAAATGAAATCTTATAAAAGTAAAGTGTACATTTGGTATACAAGCAGATTTTGAGATTAAAACCATCATAGATATTTGAAGCTTTAATATACTGTTCTTGTGGATTCACTCTTGTTAATGAAAATGCAATGGCTTTACAATGTCATGCCATAATCCCGCAGTACATATATATATAATTTTCTTTTCTTTTTTTCAGACCACTGTGCTATATTTCATTAGAAAAAGACTGAAAAACAAAAATACAAAAGCAATTTATAGGACATTTCTCACAAAATGTGCCCAGCTTCTTTTTTTTTTTTTTTTGTTCTTCATCCCTCTGAGAAATGTATGGCTTTATGCTGACCCTTAAAGAAAAGAGAAATGATCAAATTTTGTTCACGGTGCTGCAAAAAAGCTTGACACATCAGCAATCACAACGTGTACATTATGCGAAGCTGTACGAAATAGCATGAATTGATTATGTTCAACCATAGATACTGCACTCAGGCACCGAAGCGACTCGACCTCGCTGAAGAACAAGAGCGCAAATCTGAAAATACAACAGAGGGAGCCCAAGCAGGATTCAGTTCACTTGGCGAGCGGCAATAAACGGCTATCAAGAAAACTCGACGTCCAGCAAGAAATGGTGGACGTCTGTACTGAACTCACTGCCAAGCTCTCTCAGAGGGTGTCGTATGAAAGGACAAGACACAATACAGTCAATGAATCCTTACGCTGTATAAACCTCATCTAAAAGATGCGTTATAACAACATGATAGTGCCCCAAATGAATGAATGTATTTTGGTTCTGCCCTTACATAGTTGTCTTTACATCTCTAAAAATGTTTTAACCAGTAAAGAATGGCAGTTTAAGATGTACCTTTGTTCCCTCAAAGTAAAATCAAGGCCTCTGTGTCACTGGATGTTGAATTTAATAGTAATAGTGATCTTTTCTCGTATTCTTATTTTTTTTAGGAAATGACAGACATGCTTTGACAAATATGATACAGTATTTTTTTGTTGTTTTTTTTTTTTTCATTTAGTTTTCCTTTAGTGAATTAAAATGATTTCTCTCTGTATTTTTAGTTTCTGTTTAACAATTACACTTACAAAGTTGTTAATAATACATCAAAAAAGCAAACCAAAAGGTTCCAAATCAAACGGAGAAAGAAAATAAAAAGATTATCTCTCTCTCTCTCTCTCTCTCTCTCTCTCTCTTGCTCTCGTCTTTTTATTCTTTGTCCTCAGTACAACGGTTTCTTCTTTCTAATTGTGTTTTTAGCAAAGTTTGGTAGTCAGGTGGTCTGATTGTTTCAAGATTTCTGTGTTGTACATGTCCAAGGCGTGATTCACCCGAATCATCTCACTGTTGTTGAGCTTGAGCCGATGTTTTAACATACAGGAGAACAGGTCCAGCTGGGGTTTCCCAGGGGCCACCGGAGGGGCCAAGCGGTTAATTCTCTCCCGTATGTCCAGCAGCAGGAGCATGATAGACGAGGACGAGTAGAACTGGGTCCCCTGTGTGTACGACTGATTGACCTGCTGCACGGCACTCCTCAGAAGGTCGGCGTTGAATCGCAGACTGTAGCCGAACACTTGTATGTCGGAGATCTTGATGTAGATCTGCCGCTTGTTGGGGTCGGATAAATCCACCGGGCCCTGGCCTGTATCATTGCGCAGGACGGTGGGCACCTTAGCGCGGCTTCGCAGGTAGATGTGCACCGTCTCGAAGAAGGTCTTCCAGCGGTTTCCCAACAGCAGGGTCCAGTTAAAGCACTGCGAGTTTTGCAGTCTCACCTTCTCCCAGCGAGGGTATCCGTGCTCGCCGAACGGCATGCTCCAACCCTCAGAGTGGCTGCCGCTAAATGGGTTGACGTAAACGAAGAACATGGGGTCCACGCTGCTGTTGCGCATTTGGCAGATCTTCATGGACAGGCCTACGATCATGTGCAGATAGTCCATGCGGTTCTTGTTGCTCTTGAGCGTCAGCGACATGCGCTTGCGCCATCGTGGGTCGAAGAAGGTCTCCAGGCGCACTTCGTTGCTGATGAAGGTGGTGTGGATGTGCAGCCGTGAGTCCATCTTCTGCAGCAGGTACTTGAGCTCCAAGTCCTGGAAGTCCAGGTCCGTCTCGAAGCTGATGAACTGCTCGCTGCGCTCCGAGTCCACGTTCTGTGGCTCGCAGCGCCCGCGGTACAGCTTGTAGCCCTTGTTGCAGGAGCCGCATTGCGAGATATTGGCCAGGCTGCACATGGCGCAGCTGTTGTTGCCGCCGATCACGCAAGGGATGGGCCGCTGGCAAAGGGTGGCCCCCGTGTGACACACACAGGTGCGCTGGCTTTCCAGGAAGGTTCCCCAGAAACCATTCTCGTTGCAGTATAGGAACGACTGCACACGGTTCAGCCACTGTAGCACCGATCTGAAAGCAGACAGATAACAATGCAGTCAAAGCAGGTGAGTAGAAGGAGCCATTAATAATGCAGCGCTAAGTCCAAAGGCGCAAAGCTAGTGCCTCAGCCTCCAGACGTTTGTTACAGTCTAATCACTAAAATTGATAATGTATTCTGTCAAATTTTCCCAATGCACACCTCGTCTTTTCTCTCCCCGCAGGCGTTTTGCCTTGTCATTCTGAAAGCCTTTGGAGCTTCTCTGCTGCAAGAGGGGAGAACTGAATGCCTGAATTTTGATTTCTGGGAGACAAAGTGCTAAAGGTTAAGATGACATGCTAATGAACAGAGTTGAATGTGGGATATTCCTACTTGATATCCCTTTCTTCCATTTGATGTTAGAGACACAAAAAGGCAATGCTGCAGTTAGCCATGCAGTTCTTTGATTGCTGACAAAGATTTCTTCTTGCAACCAATTTATGGCGGACAGACAATGATGCTATGCAGTGCTAGCATTTGTTTGGCCAGTGTGTGATCATAAACAGAGGGTCATATGCAGTGTTTTAATAACATACATCCATAAATTTATGCAATTTCTGAGAATTGCGTGAGATGAAAGCTTTTATTTTAAGTGTGGTTCAGTTTTACTCTGTCAAGTAGGACGTTGCAAAATAAACTGTAATCAGCAAAGAATCTTTCAGGCTTTCAGTCGACAATATTATAACTTTCAACCATATTACCCAGGCAACCACAAACTACAAAACCTGAGTGATCCAGTGAAAGTGTGATCCATCAAACCCTAAGTAATCATATCAAAGTTATCCTATTTGAAATAAAAGACATTTCTGAAATCAGATGTGCCATGGAAATTGAAAGCAATAAATATACACAGTCCTTCATTAGTCAGTTATCATCAACTTTATATGCAACTATCAATAGTAAAATTACAATTGAATTTATAAGCATCTCTCATAATAGAATGTGGCATTCAATCTATATAAATACAGCAATATTCCTAGTCGAATGTTATTTGATTTTCAGTTCACTTCAGATTACCTGACCGATAAAAAGCTTAAGATTAGTCTTTTGGATTTGAAGCCATTCACAGTCGACTCGCTTCTGGCATTTAATATTGCATTTTTCATATTTATTTGCAATAAGCAAGCTTTATGCGGTCTCCCATGTGTTATAGTCTCTAACTGCTTTTCTCAATATGGATTTCAGTGGCTTGCTGGTTTTATTTTGCACAATTATTTGTTTTGCTGAAACAAGTGACTGACTTGAGTTTACCAAGGGGGATGAGATGGAAAAGACGAGGAAGAATGCTGTTTGTTTTCACATCCGCGTGTTTGTAATGGCGCATCAGAGTGCTCTGCTGCACAGACTGTGTGACATATATCCCCATAATTTCTCTCCTAATGGATAATGGAGGAGAAGACAGAGTGCAGACTATAGGTATAAGCCATACAGCATGAGGAGGAGGCCTGTATGAGGGGTTCATTTCTTTTATTAAATTAAAGATGTTGCAAGTGATACTGCAACCTGTCAGATATCACTAAAACCCAGTGTGTTTCAACTGTCTTCGTTTCGCCACTAGATTCCATAAAAAGGGGCATGCGAGTCCAATAGAAAGGCAGAGAACTTGGAAGTGTCTCTGTAATATGTAGGGCTATTATAATAAACATAAACTAAAGCCAATAAAGTTGTAATACTTAAAAGACCAACAATAATAAATATAATAAATATGTAAAATATTTTACAAAACCTTAAAACAAACAAACATATTTTAGTTAATGTAGTTGTCAAATAAATATGTTTACTTCTAAATATGTACAAAAAGTACAAAAGACAATAAAAGATAATTAGGTTGCAAATTGAAATTAATCTACACTGAAATGACTTGAGCTAATTAATGCAACTATTGTCTTTCTATCATTCAGATATTTAGCATTCATGTCAAGTATTAATAGCATATTAATACTATTATTATTATTGTTATTATTGATTTATTTATTTAAAGTATAGTCTTGCAGTTGTTACTTTTGCACAGCAAACATTTTAGAAATGTAAAAAAATCTGGTACTTTTTGCAAGTGCAATTTTGCATGTTTCTGCAGAAAACAGCTGTTAAGACAAATTAAAATGTGCACATAATTAGGTACAAATCAACTGTAGATGCTCCTTCACAGCCTGACATGTGCAGTACTTCCATTTATGCAAAGCCTATATGTACAGAAATGTTAAAAGCACACAGGTAGCTGCTGTGTGGGTGTAAATAAGAGTCTTTCTCCATCCTCAGAATGCACATCATCACAGGTTTATCAGGTAGGGCTCAGAATAAACAACAAACATCTATTAATTACAAGCAGCCAGTACTGTAATGCTGGGGATTTGCATAAACTGAAATGACCAGCACGGTGTGCTTACTCGTTTAATTGCATCGTTTGATTTGATTAAATATCACACTGACTTTTGCGATGCATCCAGTAGTCAAATGGCAGAGAAATCCCTAAGGCGTGGATCTATCTGTCATTGCAGCGGCGGCTGTGCTTTTGCTCTGGTCAGAGCAATTTATCAGACTCTGCATTAAAGGGTGTTTACATCGACATAAATATGGTATGGGATTCATACTTACGTTTCACACAAGAACCTTTTTGATGTCCTTGAACTGATTGGCATCACAATTCAGATCATTTGATTTTTATAAATGCAGTTTGGGGTTAACAGGGCTTGACCATGTTTTGTGACTAAAAATAAATGTACGAACTAGGGGTGTAATGATTCACAAAAATCACGGTTTGGTTCGACATAATGGTGTCACGGTTCGGTACGTTTTCGATACAGCACAAAAGAAAAAAGAGAGAATTTATTTGATTTTTTTTAGATTTTTTTTTAAAACTAACATATGACCCAAGAATGATCTTGTCTTTTTTTATTTTTTTTTTATATTTAACCTATCCTACAGTAAATGTTACCAATATATATACATATTTGTTTTTATACTCCTATAATTCCTAATGTTTTCCTAAACTTTTGAAATTAAGATCACATGTGCTGTTTGGGGGAAAAAAAGTACATGTCAACCCCTGGCTCATGTGAACACCAATAAGACTGCAATTTAAAGCAAGCTGTCATGAGTAACGGCATATAATTTGCACATTTTCATGCTCCCGCTGACACTTTTTATAGTATATTGCTCATAGCTGCTTGTCTCGAAATATAGTGCCTTGAAAGCACAGCTCACATCTTTTGCCTCATGTGACACATCCTAAAGACAAGTGCTGTTCTATGAATGTGGAGATTTGGAAGTAAATTGAAAAGGACAAACAGTTTATTAAGAGAGAGAGACCGGCAACATCCCTTCAGAGTTATTACAGTACTGACATGATTTCAAACCTCGTGGAAAGAGACATATGGGAGCACGAGGAGGCTGGATATCAAACAAGCTATCGAACCAAGTGTGTAAACAGCCTTAATGGCCTCTTATTGGCAATTTTAGCCAACGGGACATTTTTTTTAAGGTTACCTGATCTTGGACTCTTCTCAAGGAGAAGAAACAATAAAGACAAAATATTCATGTAATACTTGCATCAGCTTTTTCTCAGCCAGGAATAAACAGCAGCTGACTTTGAGACGCTTCCCTAAAAGTAGAAACTGCACAATTTGCAAAAGGCCAATAATTGAGCAAAGACGAGGTTAAAGCTGAGCTCTGGTTCCTCCGCCCGGGTTTACAGACAGACCTTGTGCGTCGGCAGTATTGCATCAAGAACGGACGAGAGGGAATATCTCGCTATATCATGGTGTATATACAGAGGATCTGCCCTTAATATAGAAACAGCAGAGTAATCTACTTATCATAGAGGAGAAACACACTGCTCTTAAACAATGTCAGCGCGACCACCAGTGGGAAAATATGCATTTTATATTTAAGCAATTTTTCTGTTTTGTCAATGCAGGAGTTACAAAAATCTGTGCAATTTACTGTCAGTAATTATGTACTGTTAGTAAATGATAAAACGCACTGAAAACATTTAATGGCACTCTGGTTTATGATGTGGCAAGCATGCATGACTACCCCTGGATCAAATTGTTCCTAATTACTCTTCACATTTTATTGTTACAAATCTAAGTTAATATAATTCCTATTACACAATTAAAGTGCTGTTATCAATGTCCTATTACACATATGTACAGACAGATACCATTCTGAGGGTTGTTTATATTTAAGCATTTTTTCTGTTTTGTCAATGCAGCAATTACAGAAATCTGTGCAATTTACTGTTAGTAAGTTAAACATTTAATGGCACTCTGTTTTATGATGTGGCAAGCATGCATGACTACTATAGTGCTTAAACTTTCTTATTGTGGCATGAGAATGAATAGCCAGACTGGTTTCAAACATCATCTGCTCTTCATTTGTATGCAGTAGCATAAAAACTGGGTTTGACAAAAAAAAAAAAAAAAAAGAGGAAACAAGAGAAACCGGTCACTTAAATGCACATTAAGTCTCACAATTATGACTTCCGAACTCCTAAGTAAGAACTTCCCAAGAAGACTTGGCAGTAATCACAAGTAACCAAAGTTTGGAGCCAAATGAAGTTTTCTTCCACTAGATAATTGGTGTGCCATCAAACTGGAAGCAGCGTGTCTGCAGAATGGAGTTAGTTAGCTTCTATCTCTGGAGTCTATGGGGCGGATGGAGGCAGTTTGCTGCTAATAATGAGCAATGGGAAGCTGCTCAGTGTCAGCAGGAAACTCTTCCTCAAGTGAGCAGCCATCTTTCTTCATCAGGGCCTTCAGGCCAAAGAACAGGTCAGCGGAGACAGAATGGACATCCTGAGTTACAGCACAGCTACAGTAGCACAACATCACTGATATATGCAGTTATTTAGGGCTGATCTGAGCTCAAACAAATACTTTCATCTCTGATTACATGAGTAAAATACAACAGAAAACTTCTACAGTATATCAATATGGCGCTAAAGTACTTGTACTGTACTTTACAGTTATTTTATTGGTGGGGTGTACAGTATATGTGCATTCAAATGGCTCTAATTCTTGATATATCTGTAGTACATCTGAATTGACTGTCTTCAGGATTTGTCACAACTTTCATATTTTGAATGCTTATGTTTCTTGGGTTGTCATATAACTGTGTTGAATATAATGACGTGTCTTTCAGCAAACCAACGGTTGGCAGCAATAACAGTAACAACCTTCCCAACAAGTTTTCAGCCTAAGGTTACAGATGCAAACTTTCTACACACTTAACAAGTATTCTTGTGCTAAAAAAGTTTGTAATGATCACTGCTAGAGAAGTTTTTGCGACAGGAACCTCAGCATGAATCACTGTGACAAGTGAAATGAGTTTTTGAACAGTTTAAACATTTATCATTATTATTATTTTAAACAGAAAATCTAAAAGGGACAACCGGGCTAAAGGTATCCCAGGGTAAAGGGTGTCTTCATCTAAACAACTAGATGGCACAAAGGATATATTAAATGGGCCTAGTGGCTGTGTACTTACATAGTAACTAAATGTGTGTGTAGCATGTAACCCCAGTGTAAGTACACATTAGTACATACTGTAGTATATACAGCTCTAATGTTTTTAAAACTACACATATGTAACAACCCACTGAATGGCATGTGTAAGCAGGGTGCGATTTCTGAAAAAAGCAGAAAACATTTGTTTTGCCTCCAGGGTATAAGGTTGGTCCTAGCTTAACCTTACGTTAATGTGATCTGCTAAAGTATCCCTATTATGTCATTTTAATGTTTGCTAATATTGCGTTATGAGTCAATTAAATCAGGTTTACATGTATGCAAGGTCAAAAAACACTTTAGTTTTCTCCAAAAAATAGATTTAATTTTACCCCATTTCCAAATGTTTCGTAATGACTCGTGTGAAGCAGTTCGAATAATTAGTCTGTCTAAACCCCTCCATTCCGTGAGCCCTCACTGCTGTGATTGGTCAGATGGTGCAGTCCTTTATGATTGGTCTACCGCTACACCATGTGTTGGAAAACGATCCGTGGAAATCTTACTGTTTGGGGGCGGGCAAGTTGTTCGTGACATAGAACATGGGCGGAAATTAAGCAAATATGTTGCTTTGTCAAACCATTTTTCGTGAACTATTTGATTCATGACCAGATTTCAAAGCATTTTTCGTGAACCATTTGATTCAGAAAGAGATTTCAAAGTGCATTTTGCAAATCATTTGAATCAAACTGGATCTTAATAGAGCGTTTCGTTAATAATTTTATTCCCACTGGGGATAAAAACAATTCAGCTGAGACAGAGATGCATAGAACGCGAAATCGCACCCTTTGTACAAATGTGTAACAGGACATTGGTAACAACACTTTTTGGTAGTGAACGTAAAATGTGTAACAGGACTAAC
The DNA here is from genome assembly GCA_034779775.1 of Enteromius afrohamiltoni. NCBI lineage: Eukaryota > Metazoa > Chordata > Actinopteri > Cypriniformes > Cyprinidae > Enteromius > Enteromius afrohamiltoni. The sequence goes on from JAUYWG010000038.1 coordinate 23,865,683, forward strand.
AGCACTTTTTGGTAAAGAAAGTGTTACACTTTATATTAAGTAAACAATTCCTATGTATTTACCATGATGTTACTTAGCAATGGCCGGTAAGTTCAGCTTGTATATATACATCGTGGTAGGTGTCCAGAATGTATTAACTGGACAGTTCGGGAGGAGTTACCATGTAAGTACACTAGTATTACAGTGGTGCACCAACTCCAGATCCAACTCCTTCTACTTTACATATCCCTAAAGGCTCAGACATACTTAAAACAAAGTTCTTTTTCATTTAAGGGCAAAAAGAAGTTTGAAACGGCTAAGTGACGGTATACTGTTTCCGAACATTCTGACACCCCGTGGTGCTGGAGGCAGTAGATTAATGTAAACATGACGAGATGCTCACACATAGCCTATGCATTTAATTAAAAATGTATTTATTGTATACCTTTTTCAATTCGCTTTAAAAGAAGAACGACGACGACAGCAGCAGTATGGTGTGATATTTATTTGCTTGATACCTTTCCTTTCATTATTTTCATGGCTTTTCAAAACTTGCATCTGATGCTTCTCTACGTCGCTTTTAACTCTGGGTTGTTTACACAAGCTTCATTGTAATCTCTTTGGAATTAATTGCTTTCGCTGAACTTTTAAAGTCTCTCCGCTAGTGATCGTCTAGGTGCGGATATGGCGGCAGTGGCCTCGGACAAATGGTAGCTCAAAGGTGTTTAGGAACCAAACGAACTTCCCAAAAGGTTTGCTTTGGTCAACCAATTCGAACTGCCAAAACGAACTTGAAACAAACTTTGTTTTGCTCTGATTTTGTTTGAAATCAGTTCGTTCTTCAATATTGTTTGAAGTATATAGGGGCCTTAAACCTACACATTTCCATCCCCTGGATCCAATTTCCATCCCTTAATTCTACCTATCTTCACCTCTGGATCAAATTGTTCCCAATTATTCCTCACATATTGTTGTTACAAAACAAGTTATATCATTTCTTTTACACAATATACCGTACGGACAGATACCATTCTGATGGTTGTTACAAGTGTATATTTACAGAAATGTCACAGCTGAAGATACTATGTACCAATGTCTACTTGCACTGTGGTTACATACTACATACACATCTAGTTACTATGTAATATACACATATAGCAACTATATTTAATATAAAATGGGACAGCTTAACATGACACTTTCTAATACGTTTATTTATTTATTTATTTTATTTTGTAGATTTAAATAGCAAATGAGAATATCTAAAATAATAACGTATATTTTTAAAAACAAAAAAAATAATTATCTGATTTATCACGATAAGCAGAACATAGTAGAAATATTGCTGAAGTGATTGTTTTGAACAAGTATTAACTTTTATTGTAACAATACTGTGTGCCTTTTTGCCCCATTCTGGTGAGCCATTTACTGTGCATGGGGTAAGAGGTCCCCTTTGCCACCTCAAATATGTATATGATATTTATCTGACATAAACATTATGTGGTATCATGGGGCTGTAAAAAAAGTAATTTTCAAATTTGAATAAATTTCTGTAAAACTATTGAAATAACTAATTGTTTATTACTAATATGTAATGTAAATATCCGAAGTATGAACTGAAGTTGAGGTGTATAAGCACGGGAACTGTGTTCAAACTCCATGCTTTCCCCTAGAGATTGTTTACCATGACGAATCATTCCCCCTGCTGCTTAGTTTATTCAAATAGGATGCTAATTAGGTGCACTGTTATCAGTTAGCTAAACTAGCTGCTCTGACTTTGAAGTATGAATCTAGTATGTTGCACATAAACAGAAATAGACTCTCTCACCCTCAGCAAAACAACACTCTACTTTGAAGTCCAGTGTTTAACGAATTAGCCCCGACAATCACAGGCAACTTTTCCATTTTCAGCACAAACGCTGAACCGATAACATTCCCACACTCACCTGCAATTAAAAAAGTCCATTGCGGTCTTCATTCCTCTCTCTCTCTCTCTCTGTGCTATTGCCATCAAACGTCCATGATGTGAGCCCCACAGAGCTCTGACTCTGCTCGGCTTTGATAACGCTTCAGCACAGACCTTGTCAATGCCGCCATTGGAGCGTGGGTGAGCCACTTCCACATTAGTGACAGCTGATGCTCTCCAACTCCTTAACCGTATAAACAGCTTTTTTTTTTTCTTTGTTTGATTTATTTGCATTTCCTGACTGTGCATATTATTCTGTTTGATAAATCAAGTTTCCTAGTAGACATATTACTTTATTTTTTTACATTTCAGGCATTGATTTTGATGCTTTTTAATAGATCACTGCACTCTTTCATTTCACTACAGTCAGAAAGATTGCTCTTCATTTATCAATTTTAACATTACGCTTTTTTAGCAATCACACATAAACCTTGAAAGCCTCATCTCATGTCACATAAGTTTGTACTGTATAATTACATTATCCATCTCAATTTAATAAAAATGTAGTTTTTGTCCAATAATGTCAGTACGGTTAAATATTGTAAACCTTAAATTTATCAGCATGAAGTTTGGTTTTCTCTGTATCTCATTTAGCCCTAAATCCACTAACTTAAGTAAGAAGATACTGACTGACAGTAACATCTCTCTCTCTCTGTCTCTCAGCAGAGATCTCCAAAACTGTTAAACAAACAGTTTTTTTTTTTCCTTTCTGACAAACTATTTCTAACTTAATTTTAATAATAGTGTTTAATAGTCAAATTCCCATTGAAGTATCACACCATGTGCAGTCATGAAGAAACATCTACCAATTAAAGAAATCACTAACATCATGGAAATGCCAGCTGGTTTATGAGTTTTCACAGACTAGTGGAGCCTTCTGTTTGTGTATTATGTATAATTTTAAACAGACTGGAGCAAATAACATTTTGTAGCAACCTAGTAAGCTGCATGGTTTTTATTTAGTACTCTAATGTTGAGGTTTTGTAAATCACTGGAATAAATATTTAGACAACCATTGTCTCATTGTCTCATTAGTTAGATACCTTCATAATGTTTGGGTGTTGTAGTGTACAGTCAAATAAAAATACTGTAGTAGTGTTTTCTGATAAGATCTAACAAATGGTTGATGTTATCAACATCAACCGTTATTTAGCTAGGAATCAAATGTGATTCATCTGGGAGCTGGTTGTTTTAATTCCTAAATCTTTTTGAGAAACTGAATGGGAAAATACTTCCAGAACCAGAAAGGTGCAGTGAATAACTAACTCTTAAAAATGAAGCTTCTTTATGGGCATTGAAGGTCCCATGAAGTTTTTGACTCTACTAAAGCATAAAAATGCCATAAAATGTTTGCAAATATTTAAGAAACATATGTTAACATACATACTATGAAAACAATGCTACAGTCTTTTTTGAAAACATGTTTCCTGTGTCGGAATGTTGGCATTTGTTTGGCTTTGTGTAACTATGCCCACTGCCAATTTACCCAATTGTATTGCCGCATTCTGGGTTGCCAGTTAGCAGAAAACACAGCATATTTCATTTAATTCTTCATCAGGTGCACTTATTCCTATTGGTGCCGTCAATCTGACAACCTGCATGTGTGTCACGTCTGAGGATGAGGGGACGGGTGGGAAAAAAAAACAACAACTGACAAACAAATTAAAAAAAAAAAAAAACCTCCCCAATATTTTGAATTTGGACTACAGAACCTGGTTCAACCACCAGGTGTCAATTCTACATACAGCACCTTTAACATCCACATTCAGGAATCAAAAATAGTTTTTCCATTTCTCCTTTGGAAACATATTTTTTTAAGAGTGTCCCATTGAGCTCTATTATGAGTAGTTCTTGAAATATGATCCTAGTTTCCTGCTGTATTATTCTGTAAGGGAACATCAGCTCTCACCTCTCTCTGGGCATCTGGTGGTTGGGGTTGTGGTGGCAGCGAATGCTCAGACCGAAGAGTTTCCGGGCCGTGCGCTGTATCTTCAGTCTTTGGGCCTCCAGTGAACTCTGCAAGAGCCGGTAGCGGTTCTGAAGGTCCCAGTCGCTGCCCCACAGCAGGTGCACACTGCTCACCGGCAGGAAGTGTGTTGCGGGCAGACGTTTCAGAAACGACTTAAATTCATCTAAGAAGAGAGAGAGAGAGATAGAGAAATGCTTATACGGCAAAGGGCTGTATTTAACCAAAAAAAGAAAAATAAGCATGTCCACATAAACCACATATTGATACTTGGAATCCACTGTGGAAGAAACCTGTTAAAAGTGATGGGGGAAAATATTGATTTATGTGGACATGGATTGATTTTTAACCACAAACAATGTGTCAATACTATTATTTAGAGAGCCTTCAGAGTTCAATGGACAGAGTTAAAATGATTTCCATCTCATATCTTTTACATTCAATATTTCAAAGTCTCTTAAAATCAACATGAAAAGCCATATGCAATCAGTTTTATTACATAATATCAAATGTAAAAGTCCTACATGCAGTTACCTATTAACTATACTGCCTTGCCAGCCTATAACATCCTAAACTGTAGCCTAATAAAAGGATTATACTTTTATATAATTGAATTGAATTTGTTTAAAACGGCAAAGATTTGTTTAAAAATGCAACAATAGTTTTACTTTAAAATGCACAATCATTTTCCCCAGACACCTATAGAGGGACCAAGGCCCGTTCTCTATAACCCTGCAGAATCATGTGGATACCACTGAAATGGAGTTTAGCCTAAACCATACAGAACAGAACACTTCTGCTTTAAATGAAAGATATTTCACATTCCACATGGGAATCCTATGGCAGTCATGTCAGACAGCCGTCAGATGAGCTCTAAATATGAACGTGCCTGTAGCCTGCAGCACATACGAGAAACGTGTCTGTTTGAGTGTAGTCAAGGTTGGTTGACGGTCCATTTAAATATCTGCAGCATGGTCATATTGGGAATGTCAATATAATGGTCTAAACATGCACTCATGGTGTTTAACAACTCCACCTGCTTGTTTCCTTTGATGTGTTTGATATGCTATTAAAATGACACAGTGTGGCACCTGAATCTAGGAGGCGCCGCAGGCCTTGACACAATGACACATGACTGTCTACAGAGCGCCTGTGTTTACTGGTGTGTTACTTGATGAAAATTATGTGTCAAGAGCAAGACGGAACAAAGAACATGCACACACACACATATATATATATATATATATATATGCACATTGGATCTGTAATGATACAAACACTGTCAGGTAGCAAGCTGTCTTATTC
>JAUYWG010000038.1:23889771-23901476 GCA_034779775.1 Enteromius afrohamiltoni
TATTATATATTAAGAAATAGAAATTTCTATACATTATATTATATATTATATATATATATATTTTTTTTTTTGTGACATAAAATAAATCTTTAAATTTCAACTTGTGTTTTTGTGTTTCTATAGGAATAATAATAATAATAATAATAATAATAATAATAATTATTATTATTATTATTGTTATTATTATTATTCTGTTGCATCATTATGACCTATTATTATTATTGCTCCTGAAATAAAATTCATTAAGATAAAAGCAAACATTCATGCAAACATCATACATCATATGTAGTCTTTGTGATTTAACTTTTCTCCTTGGTGATACACAAAGGTAAATAAACAATGACCAGCTTCTGATTATAGGTGCTTCAGGAAATTAAGTCATTTAGTCAATTGACCAGGCAATACTTCATCTCCACCTTGTTTACAGATTTCTTTAAACAGCTGATCCTCCCCTCCTTCCATATTCCCATCAGGATTATTACATGCAATCGACTACAGTCAGAGGATCGCAAGGCAATTTTATTAATGGCAACAACAATTCCTTCAAAGTGACCTTTCCTAATTCATTAAGAGATGCAGACGCAGGAGACGATACTAATGGGAGGAGACAGACGCCGTGGCCATCCGGTGATAGTGGCCATCTCTCGCTCATGTAAGTGTGTTAAATCTCAGTCCGTGTCAATCACATGCCATATCTTCACTCAACACTTCAGCCAACGGAGAGCAAGAGATAAGCGTACATGAGGCGTGATGTGAAGTGTATGTATTTAGCGACCAACAGTGTACGTTCATTTGCATTCTGTCCAATCTACCTAATCTGTCAATCTACCTTTCTCATGAAAACATGCTATTTTTTGTTTACAGTTTGTGTGTCATCAAATAAATAAATATGTATTGTTGTTTTATTTAGCAGTAAAAGCATCATTAATACATGATATTTTACTTGCAAAACAAAACAGCGTAAGATAAAACTCTATTTGCATAAAACCTGCTCAATTATATTGGATGTTTTGCTTAAAAATACTCAAGACAAATACTAAAAATAAATTTAGGATTAAAAATAAATAAATAAATAAATCTAGGCAATTCAGTGCAAAGCAACACAAAGATACTAAATACAAAAATAATGTCACGATCCTCTTCCACTTTCTGCAGCAAACAGTATGTTTTCTGTGAACAGTATAATAGTAATTATATATTGCATAAGAACATAAGAACCGTAGCATACAACAAAGGACACTTCACAAAATACTTTATCCCACAATCCAATGCGCTCAACTTGACCTTCCATTTCCAGCCTATGTATGAAACTGTGTATAAATATACAGTACTAAATACAGACAAAGGGTCGTGCTCAAATGCAAAGTGCTGAAACACACATCAGAAACAGAAATGAACAATGACGTTGCACTTTTGAGAATCTAAAAGTTTGCGGAACGAAATACATTCAAGCATCCTCAGAAACGCTTCATAATCAGTTTCTACAGCTGTTCTCTCAGAGTCTGTTTTGTCTCTTCTGGGAAAAAAAAAAAAAAAAACGTAAGTGAAAACAAAACTTGCAGTTTCATTCTGACCTTCTAAAAGTGTATAGAGCAGATGAATTATATTTAAACCTGCATTACAGCACAGTAACTAAATAAATGTAATGTATGACAGACAGATGATTTTGAGAGTGTCTCATAGGAAGCACATGGATTGTTTTGCATCCGTCCGTGTTGGTCTGTGTATATCATCGTTCAGATGTTTTAGGCCGTTGTGTTGTCTCTGTGTTTTATTGTGTATTGCACCAAGAGCTCGTTAAAATTATGCTGTACAATAAAATAAAAACATAAAACTGTTCCAGTCACGTCATCTAGCAGTTTTGCAATGGATGTAAGTGAAATAAAGTATTTTCCTCTGATTTCTTCTGTGTTTTGAGAGTATACAGTTGTAATTGACATAAAATGTTAAAACTATGGCATAAAAATGTGTATATACACATTTAAAAAAAGACATATAATAACGATAGAATTTAATATTCATGCAGTTAAAAGCCAAAACTGAAAAGATCGGAATAATTATGATATCAATAAATTAATGAAGTTAATGCATCATAATAATAACAATTGTGACACAAAAAGTTGGAACTATGACATAAAAACCATAACTACGAGAATTCATAATCATGACATAATAACATGTTTCTCATTTCTCATTATTGTGACATAGTATTTCATATTTCTGATGTGTATGTGATTTTTTTTTTTGTATCTCAGCTTTTACATTTCATCTAATAATGGTGACTTGGGATCTCACAATTATTACTTTTTATGTCAGAAATTTTCCTTACAAGGCTTATTTTTGTTTTTCTGGTGTGGCATAAACAGACATCTATATTTTCTTATCTAAGAGAGTGGCTCTTGGTCAGAATAAGCTGCAAAGTAGACTAGACTTTATGACAGCAGTATGTGAGACAATGTTTCATCAGCAGATGTTTGTTCATCTTCAGCTGCTCGCCTTTGAGAAGATATTTCCATCAGCACCCATCAAATCCATCTTCTCCAAGACAACAACCTGATAGCACAAGACTTTTATCCAGATCAAGAAAGCACGGATGACCGCTCTCCGCCGCGACCTGACATACTGTCATCCCGATGGGATGTTTTATGCAGCGTAATGACGTGCAACATCAAAGCCTGTTACCTACTGAGAGCTTTCACAGAGAATATTCAAAATAAGACGGCCAGATAAAAGATGGATAAAGTTGAGCTGCTTGTGGCGCCGACAGATTCCTTTCATTACACACCCCAAATGTGTTAGAGATACTTCTAACAAGCATTCATATTTCAGATTATGACAAAAAAATTTAGCTAACCAAAAGGGAAAATACTTAAGACAGCAGAGTGCTTCTGCTAACTAGACTATTAGCAGAGTTAAAGCATGAATCATGACACATGCAATTAGAAACAAATGTGGCGCTTGTATCAAGTTAGATATCAAACTTCACATTAAAATCGATTCATTCAAAGCTGATCACATCCGCTTAACTGTGAGCATGAGGGTGGAGAATGGAGGTTGCATGTCAATTCATCCACAAATCCAGACCCAGTTCGGTAATAAAACACTCTGACAGTGTTTCTAGTGCCACTGCTGACTCTTTTGCAGCCTGAATTAAATTAAATAATACAACTAAACAATAAATACAAAATGTTATTGCAGTGTCATTGCTGATTGTACAGTTTGGTTCATGAACAAGTGACTCTTATGGGCTTTAACAAATTAAAGATTATAATAATTATAAATTAAATTAAATAATATAAAACAATATAAAAAAGTAATAATAATATAATAGAAGCAATTGTATTTTAAGAATACACACGCAATACAATATATAATTTACTGAGATGTTTTTTGTTTTTTTTTTAATTTTACCCTAATATAAAAAAATATAATTTATTATTATATAAATTATATAAATAAATATATAAATTTTTTATTATTAAATATTATTAATGTTTTATACAACAGAGCCCAACGCATTGCATGATAAAATAAAATAAACTTAATAAACAAAAGTATTTTAAGAAAAATAATATACATTTTTATAATTTTGAAACTTTTAAATGCTTTTAAAAGTCGTTATTGCAAATGTTAAAAAAACAAAATTGGTTACATTTCTTGCATTTTCCATCCCTGGTGAGCATATCCTGTGTAACCTCTAGTATTATCAGCCAGACAGATTCATAGGCATTTATTTTCCCTGCAGGCGCATCTCGTCGCAGCTGTGCAACTGTTTCTCTCTTCTAAAGCATGTGTCAATACAGCAGATGTGCACACAGTAAAATAAAAAAAAGTCTGATAGACAAGAATTATAAAGACATAATGAAGTTTGTCATATGTAAATGTTGAAAGGAAAACATTTGTGCACTTTTACACAGTTTTGTCTGCTTTTAATTTGACACACGAGCAGCTGGATTGATGATGGATTCAAAAAGTCATTTATGCAAATCCTAGGTGTTGCAAGACCCTTTTTAGGAGGGTTTCAGTCAGTCGTCTTTCATCTCAGACTCCCTAAAAATATCTGTGATGAACTCAGCTGTCAGCACCCTTAAAAGCTCTGTTCACATGTACATGCCGCTGTGGTTTTTCAGATGACATCTAAGCTTATTTCAATCTGAATTGTACCAGTCATTACAACATGTTCAAGATGGCCATATTTGCCATTGCTATTTATACAATCAGTTCTCAATTCTCATTTGATTCGTTGGTATTTCTAATTCAAATCAGCTTGTAGCAGAACAACAGCGCAGACAGTCAGGCAATGCAAACATGAACTGGGTGCAGTATGAACAATCAAATGAAACCACAGTGAAACGCATGAGTCACATACCTTGCAGATGGAGTTTGCTCTCTGGGCTCTGAAGAAGAACAGAACTGACAGAATCCAGATTATCATACGTGCTGCAGCCGAGTGGGCCCGTCCGCGTCTCTGTCACCTGAAGACAGATACAGATTACATTAAATCAGGGGTGTAAAATATTGCCAGTTTTACTGGATTTTTACTTTGATATTATTTTGTGGTGATGTGTACTGCTTTTTTTATATATTTAAATGCAGTTTAAAGTTGCACTTTTACTTTCACTCAAGTATGTTCTTAGCCAAATACTTGCGCTTTTATTGAGCAATTTTTAGGCTAGTTAAAACCAATGTATGAAACTGGTCACTATAAACTAGCTGAATGTAAAGGCTAAAAACATAACATCATAACATCAACAACTTCAAATCTGCATAGGCACTTTATCGATTTTACACGTGAAAATGACAGTGAAAACCGAATACAAGGATGTTGGTGTTGGTTACTGCTTCATGTAGTATGTTTCTGCCTTGATGTGTCAGATCATAAAGTGTGCATACCATCTAACCTCCCAGAAAACTCGATCGATACGTTCTTGTAATGGCCCTGGGCGAAAATCGTAAATCCTATTGCTTAGAAAAGTAATAGCACACCTCCCTCACGCTGCATTATTTAAAGAATCATTCGTCAGTCTTTAATCAATCTGTAGAACAAACTATGTGGGACAACTTGTGTGATAAAGTTTTGGAAATAAATAGTATGCATAGCAATAGTGGCATTAACCTGAGTAAACACTCAACACTCGTGCTCTGCAGTGAATGGGTGCTGTCAGGTGATAAAAAAAAAGAAAAAAAAAAAAAATCTATCAAACTGCTTGTATCCACCCACATATTCTTTTAGAGCTGTTTAGGCTTCCAAACTGTGCTTCATCTCTTTATAGGCTATTGCTCTCCTGATTAAGACCAGAAAACTTTTTCACCCGTTCACTGCTGAGGATCCTTTGGTGAGCAAATGATGGAAAGCTAATTTTTTTAAAATCCAACACAGTCTTTTATACGTATTCATACTAGGTGCCAATTTTTTGCTAATTCGTACGACTTCACTTGTACGATTTTGTATGATTTGTCTAAAACCCCGTCCCAGGTAGGTTTAGAGGTGGGGTTAGGTGTAGGTACAAATTCATATGAATTGGCAACTTGTAAAATAGGTACGATTTGCTGTGAGATCAAGTTGTCAAATCTGTTGAAGAAACAAACTCATATACATCTTGATGCCCTGAGTGGGAGCACATTTTCAGTTTCAGACAATTCATTTAAATGTGCAATTAGTTTCATGGCTTGCTACTATATATAAAAATAAATGTTTCGATGTGAATTGAAAAGGTGTACAGTAATGCATTATGCTGGATGGTATTTTTTTTTTGTTGTCTAAAACAGTGAACGCCTGACTCAGAGCTTTGAGTTTCCCAGGTGCATTTGAGGCAGCATTGCTTTCCGAGGTATTCTTGATTTTTCCAGGTGTTTTGTAGTTTGTTCATTTACCTCCCTGTGTATTTATAGACCTTGTGTTCTTCTAGTCTTGTATTCCTCGTAAGCTGATGAGTTCTTGATTTCTAAATATGCACTCAGAACTAGTTCTTTCTGTTTCTTCACTGTTATTTTGTCATCTTTATGCAGCCCCCAGAGTCTGATTTACAGCAGCCTTTGACCTAAATACAGTCTTTGGTTCAGCAGATAGTGTTACTTCTGCACACTCTCAGGGTCACTTTAATTGCAATGACACGGTAGCAGAACTGCAGCACGCGTCTGACCTTTAGTGCCTGTGGGCAGCTGAATGCAGGCGACACGTCAGAGCAAATCACAATAACACACCTGAAACCTACAGAGCCGTTCGCCAGTCCCTGTTAGGAAAACACCAGAGAACTGAGAATGAGAAATCACTCTATCTTAAGAATAATTGTGGTAAAAATGAAACTTTGTCATTTAATTACGCTTGTGTCAACCTGGTACATATGATCACCCATTTCCCTACACAACAGCCATATAATTCTGAATGCTATACAAATACAAAAGCTTCTTGAACATTTCTTTCTGAAAAAGACGTGCACTTCATTTTATTGATCATGCTCTTGTAATGCATTTTGAATCATTAAAGTAATTGAGAAAAAAAAAAACAACCTGTACTCGCAGATAATATCATATTAATTAAATATAAAACCTCTTAAGTGCACTTAAGAGTGTCACTTACATTTTCCAGCATGTTGTACTAACGTCAAATTATTTCTATTGTCTTTGAAGTATGGTAAAGTGTTACTGCTGAATGTACTGACAAATGTTTATAGTAAGCTAATATATTTATGTTATTTTCTATTGAAATGTGTACATGTAGTTCCACATTTATGAATAACAACATGTAGTAATGTAATATTAAATAACAAACACAGTTCAAATTAGAATATTAGTACTTTACATGTGCTATGTGCTATCTTAATCAGCACACCAAAATGTTGTCTTTAGCATGACAAAAATGCTCTTTTAAAAGCATACTTTAAAGTAAAAATTTAGTTATGAAACTAACTGTAAAGATGTACTTTAGTCCTACTTAGGTGGGTTAAAAACACTCAATGTGCATTCAAACTTTTATAATACCATGAAATTTTATTGCAATCAATATGCAATTAAGTGTTTGAAAACATTACTTATGGTTTGCAGACGTATGCTATAATGTATTTCTTTTTCACAAAGCTTTAAGAGCTACAATAAAGATTTTCTGCAACTACTGAATTAAATATGGATCTGTTCCTCGCAAGTTATTATATGACCTGAGCTGAATGTAACAGAGCAGCATGAACATCCCGAGAAATATCTGCTTTACTGCTGGAGGAAGAAAATGACTAATAATTCAGACTAAATGACTGATGTTTCACGTTTCAGAAAACTATTTCTTGAAAATCCCTTTATGACGCTCCATATCACACATCACTTGGCATGAAAAAGGAATAATCTCTGTAGTCTAAAAGCTTCAGGACTCACACACACACACACACAAATAATCAGCGGATTAAGACATAGATTGTCAAAGTATAAAACAAAACCAAAACCCTCATCTAATGAAGACAGAGATTTGTAGGATTACGCACAAACGCTGAAAAGCCGCATGACTTGATGCTCATTCAAGCTCTCGCAGATAAACACAAAAACACACATGTAAACATTTGACTGTAAATCTCTACGCTTTGATTTCACCTGCTACACATGTTGTGCGTTTAGGAAAGGCCCGTCTGTCCGGATGCGTTTGTGTTGATGTTGTTTCTGCTTTAATCACGTATTCATGTGAAGATCGTCTGAAAGACGGCGACAGCTCCGTTCTCCTATCAAAGCTGGGACTGTTTCGTCTTATGGGAAGATTAGAAGCTCTCGTAGCATTAAAGAACAAACTGTATCCAGAGAAATCTGTGATGAAGCAGGTCATCATGGGACGACAACTGTGCCTGTTTCTTATTACATCTGTCACCTGTCAGCCCTATAATGAAGTTCTATTTTGAGCTTCCGATAGCAAAGGGACATGAACCTCAGCTACCCGAGAGCCCAATGATGTCTTCATTGTATTATTCACTGTTTTTGTTTTTTTGGTGAACACACACATTGCAAGCTAGAGATATATTGTTCTCTATCAATGCCAATTGTGAATAAAATTTAAAGATGCGCATCATAGCTTCTGACATAAAAGAAAGCTGATGTCTTGCAATATGCCATAGCTTTAGCCGAGATCTCACCGCTGTCATAAGTCTGACAAGGAATGAAAAAAAAAAATAGCACAGAGCGCACTGGGCTTTACTGGAGACAGTCTCAAGACGTGGTGCTGTTCACGTGCAGAGTATTTATTCATGACTTACTGCTAAAATAACTCATATAATCTGAAATATTTCACTATGTTTAGAATGCAGTGCCTTAAAAAAAGTTGTTTAGTGTAGTATTTAAATGACTGGAATTAGTCTTTTCTGCTCAACAAGGCTGCATTTATTTAAAAAGGGGCATATGAAACTCAAGAAACATTACTAATTTTTATTAATTATAAAAGCAGGTGCACTACTGAATATTTTTGTGGAAACATTTTTATTTATTGTTTGAAAAGTGCATAGCAATAACAACAATAATATTTAGGCCTACTGTTTTTTTCTCTTATGTTTGAGGTACTTTTGGAGTCACATGGTGTCTCCAAAATCACATGCGGTCTGAGTAAGAAAAGGAATAAACTTTGTAAACATTTTACATATATCCATATATAATGCATATAATCAGTCATGTTATTATTGTCATGTGACTTACAGTGGCAGTCGAGTTACTCCACTGCCTTGCATAAGTGAATGTTTTGCAAATAACAGAGTTTCGGGAGGATGCGCTGGATGATTAATCACAGCCGGCCTGAATTGACTAATCAATCCCCTCGTTTATCCTACCCTATCATACCTCTTACAGAGTATAAATAAACCCATTTCCTTGCCAGAGACATGTTGTACTGCATGAGTGATGTCATACAGCTCTTCTGCATAATCACACAGCTGATGCTCTCTGTGCAGGTAAAAAAAAAATAAATTCCGGCACCTGTTTTGGGAATGAGCCGCTGGATAGCGCCTAAAATTGGATACTGGCCAACCAATAGATTTTTAAATAGATGTCCTCTGAAACGCTCACTGCATCATCATAAATTTGCATATGGAGTTTAAAAACTAAATCAGCTGAAAGCAGTTGAGAGAAGAAGACATGACCTTGAAGGGCAGCTATCACACAGCTCTCTCTCTCACAGCATCAACCTAGGCTTTGCCGATCCAAAACACCCAATAACAAAAGTACACCTTTTATTAAAGCGATCTCTGATAGGCAATATCTTAATGTTATTCTTAAACAGTTCCCAACAGGGAAAAATTTAAAACATTTTTCAGGATGAATCTGCTTCTCTAAGGGATATGAAGCCGATTGCAGAAACATGACTGAATCTGATTCACCTCATTTATGATATGAATATGCTACAAGTACAAGAAACATCCCACAAAACATACAAAAAAACACATGCATAAAAAAAAAATATATATATATACATGTATGTGTGTGTGTGTGTGTACATATAAGAAGCTGAGATTTGATTATTCTGCCTCTGATCTCTTTGGGTCACTGCATCTAATGACCTCGCTAAATGTGTTGCTCACTAAATAATTTCTTTGTGTTTGCTGCATTTCAGTGCTGCAGTGTTTCTTTAATAATAATTGGTTTCTATCAGTAAAAACTTCCAGATTAAGACACCTGCCTCTACTTTCCCAGCTCCAATAGACAATATATAAAACGAAAACTGGAATGACCTTAAAATCAGCCGTAAGGTTGTTTTATAACTGGCTTTCCTTTATATATAATTTTACAAATTGAAATCTATAGAAAAACATTAACAATGACATATGGAGACTGAAGCATTCTGCCTTAGTTTTTAACCCTAATTTCAAAAACATGCAACTTTATTTATTTATATTCTTTGGAACACACAAGCAGATGTTTAGGAGAACTCTACTTGCTGTAACTGCACTGTTACTAATTAGACTTTAATTAGAGAAAAAGAAAAAGAGTAATTACTAGAATTGAAATAGAATTCTGCCCAATTGTAGTTATTTTAAGAGTTGAATTAGAAAGATAGTAGTAATTGTAATTATTAGTAGTTCGATAAGAATTACAAAGCTCTATAATAATTACAAGAACTGGATATGAAAACTATAGTTTTGTAATTATTACAAGTACACATTGAATTAGAAGATTTAGAAAGTTATTTAATAGTAAAAGTTGAATTTAAAACCTGTCTGATTGTGTTTTATAAAGCTCTCCAATTGTAGTTATTTCAAGTACAAATTAAATTGGAAAGCTGTTTATAAGCTCTCTATAGCAATTAAAACAATAATTGGAAAATTGAATTAAAATTCATTGGAAATCTCTATAATTAAAATAATTACAATAAATTCATTAGAAAGTTTTCCATTTGTGATTGTTACAAGAAAGAATAGTTCTCCAACTGGAGAACTTATTACAGGAAATGCATTGGAAAGCACACAGATATGTATTACAAGTAAGAACTGAAAAGTAAAGCTCTCTTACTGTAACTATAATATGTAGTACAAATTAATTAAAACATTCACATTCTAACATTCTAGTTGCATTTATTTAAATAGAATAGGGGAAACATACTATGAACTGACTTTAAAAGCTGTCTAATTATAATTATTACAATAATTGAAATGCAGAGCTCTCTAAATGTAATTGTTACTGTTTACTATGACTGTAAAATATATATACTGTATATATATATATATATATGTATATATGAAAGAGCATGTTACCATTAGTTTCTTAACATTTCTTACACATATATATGTGCATTTGTGTGTGTGTAGCTTGCTATACTGTACAAGCTGTTTTGGTGTTTTAGCGGTTGTCAAACAACAAAAAGTTCCTGGTCACAGTTTGCATTTATTATATTAGCAGCTTGGACATTCTCATTTTGTATTCCAAAGACAAAAGACATATGGGTTTGAAACTTTATCAGGGTAAGTTAATGACGCAATTTTCATTTTTGCACGGACTACTGCTTTCAATAGTCCATGCAAACATTCATATACTGAGGTGATTTGACTCCACAGAGAGAGTTAAAATACCACGGCCCATCTGAAACACACAGTGACAGAGCATCTTCTCTGTGATTTAAGTGCTGTAGATCTCTTCAGCAGTGCTCAGACTACAGAACACACTGATAAATATAGCAGAGGCGGTGCTGGGAGGCCATTTTCTACTCCTCTCATTGTTCATTTGTCTGCTGCAAGCCCCCAAATACTTACTGAAGTGTCTAGGGCACGTCCCCTCCCGGCAGGACAGGGTAAGAGAGAGGCTAGCTGACAGACGTCATGCATTTCATGCCTCCAGAGAGTGAAGCCTGACGCCATGCTGTCATAATGTGTGTGTTTGAAAAGCCGGAGAGACTGTAGGTTTATTTAGTGGTATTTTAAGCACAAAGTGTCCTCAGAAGTGATAGAAACCTGCCTTTGGGGTATGTCACCAAAGATTAAACTGATTCCTAAAGTAAATCATGTATCTGTTTATTAATATATGTATTGTTTTTTGTGTAGGTATGTTAGGTCATTGACATTTAAATAAAGCTTGTAAACAAACAAACAAAGAACATGCAAATAAATCTATTTTATTTATGGGAAAATGTAGTGATTAATAACATGTAAAAAGTGTATTTATACTAGCTTATTTATTTGTTTATCTGTTTGTTTATTGTTGTTGTTGCAAAGCAAAAAGGCCATAAATCATCCTAATATGTGTACACACACACA
>JAUYWG010000038.1:23901576-23918388 GCA_034779775.1 Enteromius afrohamiltoni
AATCATCCTAATATGTGTACACACACACACACACACATATATATATATATATATATATATATATATATATAATTTATTTATTTATTAATAATTTATTTTATTTCAATTAACATTTTCTTTTCAATTTTAGTTTTAGTCTGTATAATAATGCTTCTTATAACATATGTACTTCTATTGTCATTTATGATAAACTAAAAAGGCACTTAAAAAAACAAAAAACACATTTAAACCACATTTAAACAGTGTGTTTGTTGTACACACTAATTAGTATGTAGTGTAGTGTAGTAGAGACACTCAGTTCCATATACTAAGACATATCTCTGTGTGCCAATAACACACTGAGCACCAGTCTGCAGGATTCACAGTGAAGACATGCTGTCATATCAACACTTTCATTCTGCCTGTATGTGCGTGAGCTTGCAGGGCTGTACTGCCATCAAAACTCAATCAATATTGTTAGCACAGGTCTCTCTCACTGTGTGTGTGTGTGCGTCAGCCTCTTCTCTACCTGAATACAGGAATTGTTTCCTGTCTTCAATGTGATTCACACACGCACACACAGCGACATTTATCTAAATGAGGACATATCACATACTTCTATTGTTTTAGTTACAGCTACATAAACACACACACTCAAAATAAATATATACAGTACATATTTTTAATATTGATGTATTGTATGAATTGTTTTCTATAAATAGATGTATTGTTCTTTGTGTTGTCCCTGGATTCCTCAGTATGCACATTCTTTTTTAAACCGAAGCAGCATCCCTTGAGAAAAAGAAGTACACTTTAGCATGCTTTTAAAAAGAGTACTTAATATGGAAATTATACACTTTACAATACTATATTTAAGTACAAACTAACTTTGAAAATGTACAGAATGAAAATGTACCTTATGTTTAATTGTATATTAATTGTTGTTTTTGGTTTGTTTGTTTGTTTATTAGATTGGACTTGTCATTAATTCATCTTCATTCATCTTTGGAACACAGAGTAAAATATTTTTTTTTAGTCTCTGACCCTCCCATAGACAGCAGGGGTCTTAAGCAATTAAGTTCCAGAAAAGTTCCATGGTGATCGACTAAGTCATCTATTTGAAATCAGTCTGTCAACTGTAATTTTACAAAGCCACGAGAATACTTTAAGATAAAAAAAACCCTAAAATAACAATTTTATTCCACATTTTTGTCTCTACTCTCTTTTCATTTACAACATTACAAGACGCAAGCATGAGAGGGCACCAGCACTGATCCAGAGTCAGCGTGATGACGTTGAACCCACGGTGATTTGATGATAAACACAAGGCATGTGTTTAAAGTCATCACGCTCGCTCTGGATCAGTGCTGGTGTCCTCACATGTCCACAAAAGAAACAGCAGAGAAGAAAATGTTCAATGAATTCGTTATTTTTATTTTCTTCGCACTAAAAGTATACTCGCAGCTTCATAAAATTACAGTTTACAGACTTATGTCAAGTCACATAGACGACTTTGTCGATCATCTTGGTACCTTGCTGTTTATGGAGGGTCAGAGAGCTCTCAGACTCCTAAAAAAAAATAACTTAATTTGCTATTAAGATTAACGGAGGTTTTACAGGTTTGGATGAGATACAGCTATTCGAATGTCTGGAATCTGAGTGTGCAACGATATCTAAATAGTGAGAAATTGCCTCTTGTTCAAATGAAGTTCATAGCAATGCATAAGTTTTAATATATTTACGATAGGAAATTTATAGAATATAAATATCTTAAGGGAACAGGATCTTTACTTAATATCCTAATGATAAAATAAAATTTGCCAATACAATCTATTTTACGCTATTGCTACAAATAAAACCTAGCAATTTTATGAGGGTCACACTGCAAGTGCACATTCAATACAATTAAACTTTTTTTTTTTTTTTTGTTACAACTTTAATAGATGCACACAAACATAGACAAAAGCACACTGACAAAATATTAGTGAGCATAAACACACATGGAGATTCGCATTAGTTTGTCAGGTCAGACGTTCTTAGGTCCGTGTCTGTATTTAAGTGCAGCACAAGTGCTGTGTCTGCTGCTTCCTGTCGTCCTGACTCAGCAGCTATTGTCAATTCCGTTTAATTTTGTCATGCTTGACTTCCTGCTACCTCGAGCCCTGTCTGCCAGGAGCTCTTCAGCGGCCTGTCAACTCCAAAAAGAAAAAGCTCCACGGACAGATGGACGGTGGGTGGATAATGGAGGAGGAAGAGGACGTTTCTTTATTTCTGACTTTATTTCTTTCAGTCTGTCTTTTTGCTTACCTTGATGGAGTTGCTGGAGATCTGTATTTCGTGCAGTTTGCGCATGGTGCCATCGCGGTCGATAAAGTATGAGGAGGCGAGCTGGTGCAGTGCCTCAACTCCTTGGGTGGCGTTGACCATCTTCCGGTCCAGCTTGTTCTTGGCCATGTACATGGTGAGAGCTTCCTCACCTAATGGCACAGAGCAATATGGTCAGTTAATGCAAGACTTCACTTCCTGTCTTTCGGATGCCAAGAGTTAAAATATCACACTCTCAAACATCCATTCACTTGATGCTGTTATCATTTACTCACTCTTGTGTCATTCCATGACTCCCTTACCTCTTATTCAATTCAAATATGGCATCAAAGACAATTGTGTCTAATTGAGTGCATTATCACTGACGGAAAACCTGGTGGACAATTTTCTACCAACGACAGCTTAAGACCTTACTTTTTGCACGCACTGGTGTTGTACAATGCATTACAAGGTGCACTATAAGGTATGAATAATGCATTAAAACTACTTTTATAATGCATTACACATAAAGCCTTTATGTAAAGTTTTACTGTATTTTGTATTTTCTTGAGATGCATACTTCAAAATCTTGAGGGGAAAAAAACAACAACATCCTTGCCTTTTAAAAATATGTACCTCTGTACACTTTTTTGTGCAACACTGTTTTTACATGCCTCACTGCACGTTTCGCAGCAGTTTCAAAGAGAAATGTTCACTGAGTGGTGCTACGCTGAGTTATTACTTTGATATAGGTATGCATTGCAGTAATTCGGAATTGAAATATTGATAATATATGCTGGATATATGCCCTATACCAAATCCAACCATACACCTACCCAATATTATTAACAAATGCAAAACCCATACATTTGAAGCTGCATTTAACATTTAAAAGAATCAGCTTTCAAATATCCCAGCATATTAATATTGTTTTGAGGTCACATGATATTCGTAAAGTAATTGTATGGAAATTACACTTTATTAATCGAAACTTGTTTAAATCGAATAGAAAATTTGTGCAAAAAAGTTTTTGTGTTTTAATGCATCTAGTGTTCATTTATTTTGGAAACTGGAGTGATATGTACTTGTTGGTACATATTCTGTGTCTCGCTAAAAAGTGCTCCAAGGTACAGTACGTTTTCACCATGAGAGAAGAAAAAAACTTTTCACAGTGTACCGTTATGGTGCATTTAGGACATCGGGTAATGTATTGTCCTGTCGCCATTCGGGTCTGGAATGACATGAGGATGTCTAAACGATTTCCACTATTGCTTTACAGGAAAACGATACTGAGATGCCAGAGCAACAGCACATTTCAAGACTTGTTGTCATGCTGTATAAAGTCGTCCCATTGAGCTTGCCAGCACTCATACGGGCATCATTTTGAGTGCTGTGGTTCATGCAGCCAACATGTCATTTTATCAACATGTTTCTTCGGCGCGGACTTCCTAGTGTGTAAGAAGTGCCAAACACACTGACATGATGGAGACTCTGCGTGCATCGGTGACTCACTTCACACACTGTTACAGAGAAAATTTTGCTTACAGTGTCAAACTGACATGACCCGAGTCTCTCTCTTGCTTTCAGTCACCCTACTCGATGGCAAAGATTTCTTCTCCACTGGAGCCGAGTGGGAAAAGCAGCTATGATTGATTTTTGCAAAGCGCCACTGACCTTTTCCTAAATAACTCATTCACTGGGACACCAGAGGGATATCTGCTCAGACAGTAGCCGTAAAATCCAGCTGGCAAAAAACACCAGCTATGGGTTGACACAGACATGCACAGGGAGCAAAACATTCTTTCTTTTCCTCTCTATGCATTAGCTCTTTCTCTCATGCTATGTTTAGAACCCCTCCAAAGCTCTACTGGAGCTCTGCTCCAAACTCTAGTGTGCGCCCTTCTCAGACAGCCTTCATAACTGATAGATAACATTACTGATATTAAACACTACATTTTTAAAAATGGGGGTTCTGCAGCAATATCATAGAAGCAGCCTCAGTCAACGGTTCTCAAAAGAACCTTACTTTCTTAGTGTGAAGTGTGTGTAAAACAACCATGAAATGCAATATTTAAGTACAGTAAGTACAAAGGAAGAAAAAAATTGTGTGTGTTTGTGTGTGTGTTTGTAACATGACAAAAATTTCAGCCAGAAAAATAATATCACATCACACATATGTTTACAAATAAACATGTTGTATAAGAGTAACAGACTAAAAGACAAATGGTTTGGTCGGCCTCTATGTCAGCAGGACAACAATGATGGACTGTAGAATATCTGGTTCCTCAAGAACCTTACTGTGAACAGCATACCAGCAATACAGTACAGCATGCATATGCTGTGCATAGTATGCAAAACAGTATTCATGAAATAGCTGGATGACCTACATATTATAGCTGGTAAACTGTGTGCTACAAACCAGAGCACAGTGTGTATGTGTGTGATACTGTTTGCTACAAGACAATGAGATTGACTTGACCTTCCATTTTTAACATCTTGACAGTACTTAAATAAGCAAACAAGCAATTTGCATTTCTGAGATGATATGTTGGCACAGTAACAAGATCATGTACAAAAAAAAGGATAACACTTAATTTTACACTGCCCTTGTTACATGTATTTAGTAGAGTAATAATGGCAAATTATGTATAATTAGAAGAAACAAACTCCAAACCCAACCCTATAGTAAGTACATTAATATTATTCGGTGCTTAAACCTGTAATTGGACAGTTTTAAAGGGCATCTTAAAGTTTTGGCCAAAAATGTAGCATGATACTATTTGAACTGTGTAACATACTGCATAATGAAGTCTCTTGTAGTCAGGGTACTTTGATGGACAAAATAACAAATAAAAATGCTCAAAAATGTGAAATCACACTTTTGACTAAACATTTGCAGTATGTGTGTTGCGTATTCCAACGGTCAATTGTAAAACTGCTGAAAATGATATACAGAGTATTCCCAATCATTCACTTTGTGCAGTCTTATGCTATATAAGACTAGAATTAGAAGTGTTGAATCAGCACATCATCGCAAGATTTTCACTTCAGGCTACAGGCTACAGTAAAAACAGAAAAAAAATATTAATAAATAAACCTTAACAAAATAGTACTGGTGTAAAAACTGACTTTACTTGGGCTCCTTTGTGGGAAAAAAATATATATATATTAATAATAAATAATATATATATTTATAATATATAAGTATTATTGCAATCACACACCAAAGAAACCAAACCCATTTGCTACATGCATGTTGTCAAATTGATGAAGATGTTTTCTTAAAGGGGTCATACGATGCAATTTCAAGTTTTCGTTTCTCTCTGGAGTGTTACAAGCTGTTTGTGCATAGATGAGATCCTCAAAGTTGCAAAGACTAAAATTTCAAACCCAAAGAGATATTCTTTATAAAAATGTACTCGACCCCGCCTCATTTAAATACACCCCCCACATCTCTACCTCACTGTGTGGGTTTATTTTCACATCACAACTCCCAAATGTGTATGCAAAGAAAAAAGGCTAAACTATTCTCGCTCTAGTGTTGTTGCAGGCGCCATGTCATGGAGACGCTGTGTTTCAACGTGAAAGTGAAACCACTGTGTTTGTGCTTCCAAAAGATGACACGTAGAATTCAGTGGTCAAGTTGCATTTACAACATTATTCCACAACAGCTCAGTCCAAATCTTCAGATGTGCATCAAGATAACTCATTATTAAACCTGATAGAGTAGCCTACACTGACTGTGCACAAAACTATATAATGGAGTAATTATAATTTTGCAAGGACAGTCTGGTGCTACTTTTTTTAAGTATCTGCTACTTACTATTCAAACATGAGTTTTAAGCAGTATAGCACTAGTTTGTCTTTTCTTTGATCACATGGTGTTATGTTATGTTTAAGACTACTAAGTCATTATGATCATCATAATGTGGCGAGGTATTTTGGCTTGGTTGGCGTGTGATTTACAGACCAATGATGATTTAAGTGGTCGACTATTTAAGGACTCTTATTTTGATGGGTACGTGGCGTCTGGTTGATTTTGGGCTCTCCTCTTCCTGGTGTCTAGAATGCCTAGTTTGGTTTCATTTTTGTGCTGTTTGACTATTCTTTGTTAGTTTGGGTTTCTTTTATACATTATGTTAATTAATTCCGTCTGTTTTTGTTATTTTTACTTAAATTCTACTTTGATGGTGTATACATGTTCTGTGTATTAAGCTGTTGTGTTAAAGAGTTTATAATTTTCTACATCGCTGGTGCTTATTGGCCATCTAGTGTCTGTTAATCTACTGATTTTGTCTTCTAAATTATTTTGTGAAGTATTCGTTCTTTAATTTGTTGATTTAATGTGTCTTTTCGATTTTCAAGCTATTTCGGACTTGACGTGGAGGAGGGGAAGCTAGCTGCTTTTTTGTCGGTGGTGTGTTCCCAGGGTGCCGTGTGGATTGATACGATTTTCATTATAGTGTGGGTGTGTTGTGGATGATGTGAGGTGAAATTTAGGTGGGTTTAGCTGACCTTTCGAGTTGCGGCCAGCCTGCCCTGTTCCCGCTAAGCCTGGCCGGGAATTGAGAATTGATTTTATTGAATGGCTACTTTTTACCCATGCTTTTATAATAAAGTATATTGCGTTACAGAATTGCGTGAAGAAACCATGTATTCTTAATAATTTTTATTAAATGCATTTCGGGAGGAGGGGTCGAAGGCAGTTACGATTTCTGCCTCCCTAATCATCATATTATCTTGTTATCCTATCAGAAGCCTCAGATTGCCCTATAAATACTAGTTACTTCCTCTCCTCACCTCGACAGCAATATCTGGACAAGCTAACCATGCCTGAACACAATAGCTCCACAGAGTCCAATTTCGAGTCCGCCTACGAGGACGCAGTTCCTCCTACGATCTCTCCGATCGACAAGTAATTGCATTGTCCAGCGCAGCCCTCGTAGGATCTTTAATATTCAAAAGCGTGAACCTCGTATCTTTTTAACAGCCGAATCTTCAACCCTTTTTCTGCATATACCACGAGCACTAGTGGATCAAAATCCATCTGAGATTCAGCATGCAACAATTCGCCTAATCCCGCCACGTAAACAAATTAAAATCGCCCAACAAGGAAATGACACAATCTCATCTTCCCGTGCGATTCGCATACTTCACGATTTCAAAATAAAAGTACTTTCACTTTTTATGTTATTTTTATTAAATCTTTTTATTAAATTTTATTAATCTTTTTTTTATTTATATCTTATATTATTTGATACTATTTCATCCACTTTATTTGCTTCAAATGGCTTCCTCCTTTCTTTAAAGTTAAATAGATTATCAAATAAAATGCTATTATAATATACTAATATACTACTATAATAACTATTTTTATTCGTTTTTACATCCTGTAGATACATCTACAAACATTGCCCATTATCGTCTCTCTTCAGACAAACGCACAATCAATATTGCTCAGCTGGCGAATGAATTCACTACATCCCTACCCTAACCTTCCTGTTTATCTTTTTCAGGTCCGAAGCTCGAATGCCCGTATGTTAACCCCTCCATCCCACCCTGTCCTGGGTTTTCTCCTCCTAGATCAACGAGCTATGTCCCTAAGATCCCCTCTCTTTCCTCTCTGCCCAAATCTCCAGTCAGCTTTTCGGACCCTGTGGCCATAGACCTACTGATCAAAAAAGAACTAGACGCTGGTTTTATGATTGGCCCTTTTAATAACTTTCCATTTGATATTTTTTTCGAGTCAGCTCCGTTGGCATCGCCACTCGCAAATTTTCCGGTAAAAAACATCTGATCATTGATCTTTCCTCTCCCCATAATTCGGCCATCCCTAGTATTAACAGCCTGATTCCATTGGAAGAATTTTCTCTCCACTGCCAAGATATCGACCAAGCTGCCGCCATGATCAAAAAGCGGGTCATATCGCTTGGCTGGCAAAAGTAGACACTAGGTCAGCTTTCAAAGTTATGCCAATCCACCCTGATTTTTGGCATCTTTTCGGTATTAAATGGAAAAACACTTTTATTTTTCGGTCCCCTCGTCATGTACTTGCTCAACGATTTTCTTATAGTTTCACCTCGCAGTCACTCAAATTAATTGCTAACTCTCTTTCTCACTTTGCCTTCCAGAAATTCAGGACATTGGCACCAGAAGCAGATACCCAGCCAACGCCAGTGCCTCCATATTCTCAGCTGATCTTCCCCTAAACCACCCACTGAGGCCCCTACAAGAAGCCTCCATGTACGCCATCCTCCAAGCAGTTGCCCAGTGAACCCTCCAGTCCTACCGCACGGCCTGGAACAACCCTCCAGTCCTACCGCACGACCTGGAGTGTAATAATTTAAATTAGAATTCCCCGACTTTTCTCTCCTCGAGGTCACCTCTTTCTTTTCCTTTTTAAACCTTAGTTATATTCAAGCTAGCTCTATCAGAGGTTATTTGAGTGGAATCCATTTCTTTCACAAACTAATATTTGGCTCCATGCAGATAGCTTTCAGATAAACCTGCTGGTCAAAGGCATTCAAAGGGCCCATCCATCCCACCCAGATAAGAGACTCCCCTCACCCTCGAAATCCTAACCATATGCACCTCTATTCTTCACCTAGGCTACCTTTCCCCTCATATCGATAAAACCCTGGACGCTAAGTTTTCTCTTGTTTTCTTCGGATTCTTTAAATGCTCAGAACTTACAGTAACCCCCACACTTCAGTCTCCAATGCGAAATTGAGCCCTTCTAAACCTTGTCCGCCTACCTGCAATATAGAAACTCCAGCCCTGCCTCCCCATCAGACCCCTTGTTCCTAGATGAGCACGACAAGCCATTTACCCGCTTTTGGTTCCAGAAGCATCTAAAATCTATTCTCTGCTTAGCTGGCATCCCCACATATAACTATTCATCCCATTCCTTTATAATCGGAGCCGCAACCTCCGCAGCTTGTCCCAGCTCCAAATCCAAATCCTCGGGCGCTGGTCATCTAGCGCATTCAAAGTTACATTCATTCAGATAAAAACACCACTAGGAACGCCCTCCTAGTCCTAGCCTCCCCAGCTCCCCACGACTCACCATGGGACACACACCCACCCCAACCGCTTCCCTCAACCAGCTCAGCCCCTTTTTTCCCAGCCCTGAATATCCCCTCATACCAGCCGCCAGCTTCCTTTTCCTACTCCATCCACCCCTTTCACTGTTCCCCCTCCCGAAACCCAAAACCCTAGTCACCCCCAGCTCTTCCTGCCGGTCCCCCCCTATGGTCCCTCCTTCGCAAACCCACCACCTTCTTCCTTTCCTCCATCCAGCTTCCTCCCCAGATTCTGACCCCACCCCCATAGCCTAAGCCCCAATCAACCCACCTTTCCTCCCTGGACACTACCTTTAGCTCAGAATGCCGCATTAGCTCCCCGTATGCTGATTTAAGCTCAGAACACTGTATTAGCTCCCTGTGCGCTGCTGGTGTATACTGTAAAATGCTCTTTTATGATAATACAAAGCATATATTGATACATACTGTATACTGATTTTAGCATGTTCACAGATGTTTTGTTGTTTTTTCAGTGATCAGACACCTGTACCACAGAGTCCTGTCTCCTCTCTTTGAGCTGTTTTCCTAGGAGCGCTGTTACCAACATCAGATGTTTAATTACACTGAGATTCTATGGTAAAACAAACTTTTATATTTTGTGGAAAGAAGCAGCAAGCACTTTCAGGATTGACTCAAAGTCTGTTCACATCTCTTTAGTTAGATCAATAATGTATCTTTGACCTTTATTATGTATATTTTAATTATACTGTGTAATAAATAAAAAAAACTAATCATTTTAAAAAACAGGTTTTTTTCTCACATCTCCTCACATTATTTCTTACCTGCCTCAGTGACAGTCACTAATGGGCCATTAGGGGAGGGGTCTTTGTCTCTTCAGGTGATAATCACTGAATATTAATGATCATTATCACTCCCTCGCATACTGGCTTTCAGCCTCAAAACATGTCTTTTAAAATTTAAAACACTATATTGTTTTCTCTGAAAAAGTATGTGGAATGATTTTCACATCATTGTGAAGTAAATATTCTAGCCTAATACACTGGTTACTCAAAATTACTGTGCATTACTATTAAGTGTGTGTTTCATGGCCTTATTTCAGCTACTTTTTTTTCACAAAACTTACTAATCACTCATAATATTGTTTTTACTAAAAAATGCGAAAATGCTATTCATCTTTGTCACGTAAAATAGTAGAACAATTTTGTGCTGATTACAAGAAAAATAGAGGTTGGTCAATAATTTATTCTAAGAAGCTGTTAAAAGCACAAATATCAGAGCATGTCCAAACATCTCAAGTGCCCCAAAATCACCTCAGACCTCAGACGGTTAAGCTCAGAACACCGCATTAGCCCCCGAATGCCGCCTTAAGCTCCGAACGCCGCATTAGCTTCCCAAACACTGCCTTAAGCTCAGAACACCGCCTTAAGCTCAGAACGCCGCATTAGCTCCCCGAACGCTGCCTTAAGCTCAGATCACTGCCTCAGCTCCCCAAATGCTGCCTCAGCTCCCTGAACGCCGCCTTAACTCCCTGAATGTCGCCTTAGCTCCCTAAACACGGTCTTAGCTGCCCAAATGCTGCCTTGGTCCCGCTTGCTGCCCTAGCTCCCCGCACGCTACCTTAGCCCACCGCTCTTCACCCTAAGGCTCGGCAGCCCTCCTAATCCTGAGTCTGCTCAGGATTAGGCCTCTGACTGACTACCAACTACCAACATTATTTATAAAACAGAATTAATATTCGAATTCTTCCGAGACAAAAGGATTGATCACCATCTCTCCGTCTGCAGTGACTCATCTGTGCTGAGTGCAGCTGCTGCTTTGCGAGTTTGTACAAATTAAAAAAATGCCACCAGAAGAATCCTTACTTCAGCCTTGGTTGTAAAATTCTATTAGCTCTCGCATGCCTCGTGACCGATCGCGTCATGCTGTTGTGAAATGTTAAATGTGTCTGCTGATCCATTTGCGTCATTCTACAGGACGAGAGTGTCTTTTGAATAAGATGTCAACGCGTTAACGGAGCGGGATAATTTTCAGCGATTGAAACCTTTTTTATTTTCTTCTCTTCTTCACATAAAGACATTGTATGGATTCAGAAGGACTTGAAATGCAACAGCTTGTTTGTAATGTTTTTTTTTTTTTACTGCTTATGGTCAGTTTTTGCAATAAATAACTGTGACTGCACTTTTTTTGGTCTGTGTGTGTTTTATATCGTTTAGATGTGGGTAGGTTTAAGGTAAAGGTGGGGCTAGGTGCTACAATGAAAGTATACATTTTAATCAAATGAATCCAGTTATCCATGAGTGGATCACGCCTGATGCCTGTCACTGAATTACACTGTAATCTTTTACGTGGTAGTATCATGCAATTTTCGATGATTATGTGACACTAACACAGAATTATGCATTAAGAGTTAAGAATTAAGAGTTTGTGGTTATTTCACGCAATTCTGTGAGATCAGGTTGGTCTTATCCCTTGCCTTCAAAGTGGTAAAAACTTATTTGTCCTAACTGGGAGCATTTCTCTGGCTCCCTCCCACCAGGGTGGCATCATCAGATTAACTAATTCTGAGGCTTGAGATCTTCGGACCTATGGGAGTGCCACAATAATAATAATCAATTATGTCCTAATTGAATGCAACAAATGCCTCATTTGTAATGTGTTATTGTTTTTCTGTCATTGCGCTGGGACACGGCATCACAGTACAGCAAGGGCCGTAACATTTCCGTCACATGCTTGAGGTTTTTGGCCAAGCACAATGCCCTGGATAGATGGTCAATCAGAGCACACCTTGCTTTTCAGAACAAGCTTTGTAAACATTTTTTTTTTTGTTATTGTTATTTTACTTTATACCACATCAACACATTGCATTACACTAAATACCCAAAATAATGTTATTATTTATCATCAAAAGGTTACATGTCATCATACATTGTTAAAGTGAAAACCAACTTATTTTAAATGCATTTACTGGCATTCTAGATGATTTTCAAGATTTCTTGATTTCATGATATCAGTATGTATCAGCATACTGCATGTGTGCATGTAATCTCTTATCAACCATAATCTGAGGATTTATACATGCCACACACTGTTCAGAAGCCGCAGGTATGAAGAAGATTCACCAGGTTTTGCAACAGATTTCATGTCACATGTTCGGGAACCTTAAACCACAATCACTGCTGATGTCTTCTATCTGTTTGGCCCCTTAACTTCCTGCAGGCATGTTAATGTGTTAGTGCACATCCGTGACTGACGATTAACCTGCTAGCATCAACCTTTCGATCCTCGTGACCTTTATTTTCGGCTGTGTCTATACTGTTCAATCTCAACCAAGAGAAATGCGCTACAATAAGGGCGGATGGAAAACCCTGACACTAATGTGAGTAACCTTTAAAGGCAGCATTAATAAATCAGATTTCCTGTTAATCAACCGATTAATCAATGTAAGGACGCCAACAGCGGACAAAGAACAATGAACCTTAATTTGACCTTGAGCTGCAGTATAATTACAAGCTCTCCGTCTGTCCACAATAAAGCGGCTGCTTCCTCCGGCGCTGATAGCTGAACACCAGGATTTCATACCATTCGTAATCACACATATTATGTGGCACTCTCAGGTACTAGCCTCCCGTTTCTCTGGATTATACAGCGGTTTGTGATTTATTGTGATACTCTGGACTGGAACAGGCATATTGCTTCTATCGATTTTCCATTGGGTTTTATGGTCGTATCGTGTAGGTGATGGAGGGTAAGGGCTTTCGTGTCCACAGATTCCCTCAAACACTGCGTCTGAAATGTAATGAAATTCGAGTTGCCATTTCATATTTCTTTGCTTTGCAATAAACTCTGTACAGTTATAATGACCAATGCTGTAATGACCAAAAGCACAGCTGCTGACCTGCTCAACACAATACATTTGTAATTCCAAGATTATTATACACCCTTCAGTTTAAATGAAAGTTGAAATGGGAAAGCTTGTTTAAAAATAGATGAACTATTAACTATTTACATTTTCCTGTTAATAAATTGTACTGTTTTTACATGCAACACAAATAGCAAACACACACACACACATATATATAGTCTAAAGGTGTTTTTGTTTTAGTTTTCTATAAATAAAAACAAGAAATTATAGTTTTATAAATATATGTATGCGAACACACACATGTAAACATTAATAATGTTTTTTATTAATAAATAAATAAACATTTATTTCATATTGAAATGTCCCATTATTTTTAATTGTTATTATCCAATGAAAGATTAGATTTTTTTTTTTTTTTAATGAAAGATCAAAAGGACAGACAATGCAGATTAATTTGCACAGCCTTCTTTAAACATATTTACCAAGGATGCCAATATTTTTGGCCATGACTGTGTGTGTGTGTGTGTGTGTCTCGCTAGTTAAATTGGCCTGTTCATCTCTTTAGCACTCTGTGACATTGGTCCCGTTGGGACTGCCGGAGCGTTCAGAGACTTTTGCAAAAGCCCACAGATGCTTGACACACGCTGGCTTTAATGTGGATCAGACAGCATCATCCTCTCATCAGAGTGTGTGTGTGCGCTGCTCTCCATTCATGTTTATCTGCCAACATAATGACACACTGTAAAACGCGCAACTGACACTGAGAGCGCTGACCTCAGGCCTGTTATCGTGTCTTATGACCCCTAGAGCAAATGCAACCTACTGACACACTGAGACATGATGATCATGATGAGAGACAGAGAAACCATGAATGAAGCAGTGCTGCTCATTCTTAGAAAATTTTTCATTGAAATCTCCCTCAGGACCAAAGGATTGCTATAAACACAGAGAGATACAGGGTTGAAGGTCAGTGCAGAAATACATTTATCTAGCAAATATCACTGCATCACACCACATTATTAGTTCATATTTCTGTGCTTAGCACTGAGCACTATATTTTTCTGTTAAAAAAAACAAATAATAATAATAGAGATGGATAGAATGATAGATTTTTTTTTAGAAAATACTTAAAAAAAAAGATGATAGCATGAATTTAATAAATTCTAATAAAAGAAAAACATTTACATTTTTGCTATATAATTATGATGGGAACAAAGTAATGTTATAGTAGTTTATTAAAAGAACATCAGTAACAATTGTTATTATTATTTCCAATTTGTGACTTGAAATACTACACAAAAATAGATTAATAAAAATTTATGAAATATATTAGACAAAAAACATAAATAAAACTAAAATTAATTAAAACTAATAAAACTTTCAAATTAATTGAAAGTAAAGTAAAAACTTAAAATATAAATTAAACTAAGATAACCCAGAGTCACACATAACTATGAGAGCACCTCTGAATTTGGTTTTATGCTGTTCTTACACTCCAGCATCATATTCCCTTGCCATATCCAGTTTCTCTATGCCATAATTAGAGCATCAAGTTTAACCACCAAGCCAGAACTGATATAATATTCCAATCCCTGAATACAAACTCCCCATGAAAGCCAAATGACAGCATATCAGAGCAATTACTCTTGACAGCTGCAAATCTATATGAAACTGAGACCTTAAAGGACAAAAAGGGTATCGGGCTCAGTTCAGATTTGCACAAACACACAAAATAGGATTATGAATTGGCATTACAGACACGATCCATTAACAGAATGATTTGTTCCTCAATGTTTCACAACACTAAATCTCACAAACCACAAAAACAGCAACCGTAAAATTGAGTATTGTTAGGATAGGAAAATAGATAGATGTATCAATTCTTAAGGCAAGACATTACAGGACAACATTGTTCTTGCACCACTCAAGTTTATGAATTTAGAATATATTTTTGGTTTCTATAACTTGACTACTTTTAGACTAGCGGAAATAAAATGTCCAAAATTCACATTTAAGTGTTAATTTTATTAAAATGGATCTATTTGCATATCTACATTTTTTTTTTTTTTCCCACTTCAACACTACTTACACCAAACTTTACAGTTTTATTCATATCTATATTATGAATAAGGATTTTATTTATCCATTAGTTTATTCAGCATTAACTAAACTGTATTATGATGCACTTTATCTATTTGCATCTGTCAGTAGATGAATTTACAATATAAATTTTACAAGTTTTATTCATTTGTATATATTTATTTAATAATTTGTATGTTTTATATTTTCTTGACTTGAATAACACTTACATGTACAAAAACTAAAGTTTTATCCCTATTGATATTCTAAGGGTTTTTACAGTTCATATATAATTTGCAGTATTTTACAATAATTTGTTATTATTGTAAAATATTTGTATTTTATATATAATCTAGCTTTAGGCAATGTTAATATTTATTTTATGGAAAAGAATGCAAATTTGTGTGCATATTAAATGAGACAGATCTAATATCTCAGTTGGACAACTGTTTTATTTTTTTTTACTTGTAGTGCCTTATAGCCAGGAAGCATTATGGTGCAAACTGGTCTATTGTTTGGTTAGAATGTGTCAGATTACTATGGTCAAACCGCATGACATTTCAATGTTTCTCTTCAGTCTGCATTCAGTTTGAATGCATAATGTGATGGATGTGCATATATCAGTGGCGGCTCTCACCTCCCAGTGTTGCTGAGATCAAGATGTGTGTCCCATATTTCTTGATGATGGTGTCGATGAACTGTTGTGTGGACGGACGTCGTCCGAGCATCCGCATGCTGCGCTGGAACTCTGGCATCAAGGGCAGAGGATTACGGATCAGATCCCGCCTCTCGATGGCCGTGTTCCTCACCTTCCAACGTGCAAACTCCCTGCAGAGCATAGCAGAGTGTGAGGGTCGGTTATTTATTCTTGCTTATGCACATGCATTTTAATAGTGCTTTCCACACATACATACAGTAACCACAAAAGTTAATTTAAACAGCAGTCATAGTGTGTTTTTCTCTCTTGCCGGTAAACACACACCACAGCATACAGAATTTGGTTTCACTAGAGGATGTAACCATAACAACAGAGGCTGTTCAAGTACTTTTTATTAGCATCATTATCGGACGGAACATTGACAAAACATTTATATTGTCATTATCAATTTATTACCACATAACAAATATATAATTACAAAACAGTCTTTTATTATACAACAATATTTATTTTAATTGATGCTTGGCAGATTGTGCTAACATGTGCACAATCATCACGATCATCAGCAGATTCACTAAATTTTTCCAAGAAACACCTTGGAAAAGTTTTACTTGAAGCCTTTATACTGCATATAATGCACTATAAAGTACGTTACATTATGCCTTGAAATGCATCTTATAATGAATTAACAACTACTTTCCTAACTATTAATTAGCAGCAAATTAGGAATTTATTGAGGGAAAAGTCAACTAAAAGTTAATTGTGGATATGTGTGCTTGTGTGTAATAGCATTGTAATAACATGAAGGTAAACTACCCCATTAATGTAATTCATGCTTGTCATGTTGTCAAGGCAAAAAAGTTTATTTTGTGCCATCAGAATTGGAT
>JAUYWG010000038.1:23918488-23929871 GCA_034779775.1 Enteromius afrohamiltoni
GTTAGACTTAGTCTGGCCAACAGTTAATGGATGGCCAGATGAATGAATGAATGAATGAATGAATGAATGAATGAATGGATGGATGCACAGACGGATGGATGGTCGGATGGATAGATGGATAGAGACAGTTGTTTGTTAGCTTAGTTTTAGTCGGGCCAACAGTTAATGAATAGACAGACAGATGCATGATGGACTGATGGATGAATGGATAGACAGAGAGTTTGATGGATAGATGGAGAATCAATGGATGAATGGACAGATGAATGATGGACGGAAGGACTGACTGACAGATGGATGAATGGAAAATAATTATCTGTTTAAATCTAGATTAAAGGCATATCTCTTCAGCCAAGCTTGCACATAATTGGATCTCATAACCTTGTATTCCACTTACTGGATATCTGATCAAATGCACATTATGATTCTTTTGTATATGTTTTCATTTGCTTGGTGCGAACAGTAGCTATGCTACTTTATCTCTTTTTGCTTCTCAGTTTCTGCCAAGGGATGGGCATCCCAAGCTAACTAGGAATTACTCAAGCTTCAGTCTGGATCCAACCAGATCTGAGATGACCAGACACCTGAGAAGAGGTAATGCCAACTCCTCAGAGGACCTTAGATGAATCCAACCCTCAAACAACAATTTTTGGGCCAATTTTGATACCACCGCTGTAACCACAGCTCTTTTTTGACACTCCAACGTTAACCATGGTAGGTTCATATAGTACAGTAGTAGAAATATATTATTATACAATAAGTCACTGGTCAAATGCCAACAAATTCAGCATCATCAATATCTATTTAATTCTGCAGCTCTAAAAGAATGCTAGCACATATTTTAGGTTTAACTCAGCTGCTTTGACATCAAGTCTCTACAAACAGCTCTAGTGTGAAAGCACTCTAAATATCCAAATGTCAGAAATGAGTCAGTGGTGCAAAATCTTTGTGCTATCGATTGTTTTGTTAGCCACTGTCTTGAGAGCAGACAGAAGAAAGCTGGTCAGTTGACTCCATTCGAACGACATCCTGAAAGCTGGGCGACTTCACTGACCTTACAGGTTGTGTGATAAGGAGGCCTCGAAAGTCCCTAATAGACTAAACCAGTAAAGATATTGATCCACCTTTCCAACATTTGTAAATGAAAAGTCAATTAACACAGTTAAACGGGCTTATCTGCTGGTCTTCTAGTACTTTTCAGATCCAGGAACCCCAGACACAGTAAAATGCTAATTGGTGTTCATTACACAACAGTCTAGGAAATTCACCGTTGAGCATACAATGTTTGAGAAATAAAAATAACAAAATCAAATTTAAAAATGATAGATCATAATTAAATAGTGCTGAAAGGGCTCGGTGGGCTGACATTATTTGGTGATGTATTATAGTAAAGTTTGATCACCTTTGGTCTACAGCTACTCCTCAGTGCACCTCGTCTGGAATTTCTTTACCAAGACAAATTGTGAATCGAGCGGAACTTATTGTGTTCTACAAATGTTGGCGGATTGGAGGGCTTTTGGGGTCGATACTGTAATAAAAATATCACCAGGCGGCTAAGAGCTCCGGGCAAGCGCGTACAATTAAATCTACCTGCGTGAAGCCAACCCTCACTGCGCCGCGGGTGCCATAACAATTCCGAATTGACACCCTCTTATTCAGACACTTCACAAACTGCGTTCAGCAGGTCTGTCTTGAGAATAAAAATATAAGGACTTCTCTGCAAAACATGATGATAATTCACTTATACGGTGGGTTTGGGCAGCCCCCCTCTCCTGGAAGAAAGTTGAAGCGTTCCGCCTTTGGAAATCATTCCAGTTTCGTAATTACTGCTCTTCAAGGGAACGGGAACAAATATATGCAAATTGCATTGTGTCTGCTTTTGCATCAACAAATCTCAAGGTAAAGTAGTGCAGATAATGAGGCGTATTAAGACTCCACATGAAATCACTCAGGAGGAGGATATAAGGTGTGTCGGCCGCACACACGTGTTCAGATGCTTGAGTAGATGGGAAGAAAATGAGACGAGGAAGCTGAGGAATAGGAAGCAGCGACAGACGGAGGAAGAGAGATGGGAGAGTGAAGAATGAAGATGAGAACACGACTAGAGACTGGAATACTGATCAGTTCAACCCCAGACCAAACTACACAGTCAACACTGCACTTTTACAAAGAGTTGCAACTGGAAATGTTGAGAGCATCTGAGGGTAAATGTGCATCTGTGAACACGTACAAGTTAAACTGAGATGCATTTTGCAATAAAATACAATTTCAGATTTTCCACTCAGCAATTTCCCATAGCAGTTAATGGAAGAATTGTTTATTCTGATTAATAATATTAAAAAATAAAACCTATTTGAACATTTTATCATACTGACATTGCAGTAGCAATTTATTATATAATCCTGTTCCATGTGTACATACTATGTATGTATTACAGCATCTATAATAACTACTGTAGGTAATAACTACTGTATTTACTGTATTTAACTCTGAACCTACCCCTAAACCTTATACTAGCAAATAAGCAATTAAACTGTCACATTTTTTTTTCTTTCTTCTGCAAGCAATTTTTTCTTGAGCAATGTAGCCATTCAGTCATTCACAATATATATTTGTTGATTTCTTTAACAAAATGGTCAATCAGAAAAGGTTTCAGAATTCACTCTGAAAGTGCCAGTGATTTATTCTGGAACCAGTCCAGGCCAAATTCCACATACAGCGAGCGAGGGTAGAAAGTTCAGAAATGAACGGTATGCAGTTTATGACAGAATAGTCCTGTAACTTAGTTTTTTCCTCATGTGTCTTACCACAGTGATTCAAAATTGACACATTTATGTCAAATGGGGGGAAAAAAAAATGGACAACTTAAACTAACATCAGGAAATGCTTTGACATCTCAGGTTAAAAATGAAAAGCTATTTGAAATGGGAATCATTACCATTCAAATCAGCAACAAGAGTCAAAGCAACCTCTTGAAGTTATTCTTGACTGTGCTGTATTGACTGCTTTGATGTTTGGTGGGGCATTGCTTTGATGCATACATCCGGAAAAAGATTTCTGCTTTTTGCTTGTTTTTTTTGTTTTTTTCTTGGGTATAAGTAAATTGGTAAGTACACTTACTGTAAACTAGCAGTCTTAATGCTTTATCAAAGGGTTACTCCACACAAAAAATGACCATGTTGTTGTTTTTTTTCGTCCAGAGTATAGTATCATCCAGAGTTCAGTGTTCATGCTTGGCACTCAACTAGACAGTCACAAGTCTCCCGGTTTTCATCCAAAATATCTTAAATTGTGTTCTGAGGATGAACTAAGATTTTACGAATTTGGAATGACATGGGGATAAGTGATTAATGACAAAATTTTAATTCTGGGATTGAGTAACACTTTAATATCTGATGTTACACAGCAGAGGGCAGTAAATTAGGCTTTACATATACATTGTGGTTGGCGTCCAGAATGTTACACTTGGGCAGTTCCTGAGGAGTGACTAACTCCACCCACTTTATATATCCTTAAACCTACCCAACCCTGATCACCCCCTGTTCCAGTTACCCTTATACATACTGCTGTTACAAAATGTAGCTAAGTAATTTCTGTTACATGACTACTTAGTGAAGTGAAATAAGTGTCGTTACCAATGTCCTGTTACACATTTGTACTAACACACCATTCTGAGGGTTGTTACATGTGTGTAGTTACAGAAATATTGCAGCTGTAGATACTATGTACCAGTGTGTACTTACACTGTGGTTACATACTACATATACATCAAGTTACTATGGAAGTACACAGGTATTAGCGACACTTAATATAAAGTGGGACCGATTAATAATAAGCTATTCTAACTGACGGTTTCTGTTTGTACACAATTGTCCATTTCAGCACATAGTACTTTTACCACCATAAATATTGCTGATACCTAACTTGGGCCACCAAAGCTTTAGCCCTTTTTGTGGTTCTGTGCCAGTTGCCTCCACTGAATATCATTGAAAATGATGTAAATATATTAATACACTATTACATATATAATGAGGGTTTTTTAAAGGCTTGATATAGTATCACATTATAGTATCAAGTATCAAGCAGTAGCTTTCTATTTTAGAGGCAACACATATGTTCAGCATGTGCTCTGTTGGTTGGCAATTATGTTATTTTTCGTGCTTTCATTTTAGAAACCAGAAGCGACGATAACAGAGAGGCTGTACACATGTTAAAGCAACAGATTTGGATATTCTGACGTTTTTTTCCTTCCTCTCCTTGAATCGCGAGTGTGCGTTCCAGTGATTTCGCTGTGAAAGGCTCCGTGGGCCCTCAAATTGACCTATTACTTAGCTCCAATTCTCTCCGAGCCGATCAGCGCGTTTCAATCTCCAGCTGCATGGCTTCAGCGCGCCTCCGTTCTCCTGTGCTTGTTCGCGGGCTATTAGGGTCAGAA
This sequence comes from Enteromius afrohamiltoni, assembly GCA_034779775.1. NCBI lineage: Eukaryota > Metazoa > Chordata > Actinopteri > Cypriniformes > Cyprinidae > Enteromius > Enteromius afrohamiltoni. The sequence goes on from JAUYWG010000038.1 coordinate 23,922,921, forward strand.
CGCTTTCTTTCCCTCTCTCGTCTCTGGACTGTGTCCAAATTCACAGACATCAACTGTGGAGTCATCCACTGCCGACGCTCAAGAATCACTGGTGCATTCTGCTCTAGAGAAAGTTTAAGGTAATATATCTTATAAGTGCGAGGGGTTTGTATACTGTGTGTTAGTGTCCCTGTGTGCATATGTGCTTGACTTTTTGCAAAAGTAAATCTGTTTAAAATATTCAAATGTACCATGTTGGTATCTGTTGGCATCTGAAATCTGTTTAATTAAAAATAGCATCCAGGCAAATATCTCAGTTCATGCACAGTAGCAGAAACAAGTCCAACTGAAAACGATGTGTGAATTTAGCGGGGAAAAAACTCAAGTCATTTCATGGTCTGCTCGATAAGGTGGGTATTAGCTGCTAACAGCCGAACAAATGCTAGAATTTGTTCAGTTACTATCAAAATAGCATCACTAATCATGTTTTCCTTCACATGAACCTCAAATCATGTAGCATTGACGTTTACATGTAACACATGACACCATATGGTATTTTGACCATCATAAGTCATTTTTGAGTATTTGCACTTTTTCCCCCTGTTGATCAGATTATTTTAGGCATATACTGTCCCTTTCAATTGGAATTTAATTCGATTGAGCAGTTTGCATGACTTTAAATCCATCTGATCCAACAATCCGATTACTAATGGATTATCAGCATGCTTAATGCATATTTTTTTCACATATGCCGAAGCATTTAGACTGTATTTTTGTGTATTTATTTGACCACACACAAGTGCGATTTATGCAAACTATTCAGTTCCAAGATGCCAAAATATTTTAAACTATAGCTTTGCCAAGCTACAATCTATAATCATAATTTAGTCATTCAACTTCTTTCTAACAAAAAAAGTATTCAGTACATAAGCTACTAATAAAACAACTTGGGGGAGAGAAATATCAAAATGTGTCAATTAGTAAATTGGTGTGAGAGTAGGCATGTTATAATGTGCTGTAAATCTTTCAAATAACCATTCTTAGATTTGTTCATACTGTACATGATATCATTACATCTCTCTGCTGTGATATTGTACAAAATGAAGCACCATTCTGGACGCAACCACAGCCAATGAACAAAGCCAGAGATTATCAGTTCAGCATCAAGCGTAAAATCTCAATCACACATCAGTTAAACTCCTCTCGGCTTTGGCCATTACTGAGGAGCCATATGTGAGAGCCATATGTACTTAGGCCCATACGCTCAGATTAGCAGAAGCTGTTGGATGGGAGTTGCGATATGATTCACTGAATTATTTCTCAGCTCAACGGCAGATTTAATGACCTCTCTGAGGAACTCCTGTGATAACAAATAGCCCACGCCAGCAGAGGCTGAGCGCGCAGGACAGGAGTGATTATCACGCCACAAAGCCATTAGAATGAGCCGCTGCGGGTTCGTCGCTCAAGACTGAGGAAACCTGTGTTTGGAGAGTTGGTTAATAGCGTTAATCAGTTGAGATATCACTTAAATGACTCGTCGGCCTAACACAGGTAACGCCTCAGAAATAGAGCTATACTTTTTTCTGAATACACAGTAAGTGTTTGTCCACAAAACCCACTGCTGTGGGTACTAAGGCAGAGGATCTGAAGCAATTTTGAATGCAAGGCCCCCACTGTTCACATCAATATTCAAAAGCCTGATGCTCAAAGCTTCTGTAAATGAAAGTGCAGGATTGCACAAGTTTAAAGCTAGGTTTTTCACTCTTTTTAACCTAACTACATACATGACTTTTCTCGTTTTTAAAGGGGTAATTAAAATTTTGACAGTAATCACTCACCCTCATGTCATTCCAAATCCATAAGACCTTCGTTCATCTTCTGAACACAAATTAAGATCTTTTGGTGATATCAGAGAGCCATCCGATCCTTTATAGAAAACAATGCAACTGAAGTGATCCCAGATCCAGAAATGTAGCAAAAACACTGGTAAACAAAAGTCCATGTGACATCAGTGGATCATTTTTTTTACCGGTGTTTTTACCACTGGACCTGGGATCATTTCAGTTATACTGCTGTCTATGGAGGGACATGGCTCTCTGATATCATCAAAAATACCTTGATTTGTGTTCCAAAGATGAGCCACGGTCTTATTAGTTTATAACGACATGCGGGTGAGTGATTAATGACAGAATTTCATTTTTAGGTGAACTAATCCTTTAAGAATAACTTAATTAGGGTTGAGAGTTAAACTAAGTCATATTAGGTCCAGGACAAAAAATTGATGTTGATAACAATGATAAACTCAATAATATGAGAAATGGAGATGTAATCTTTCAGTCTGAGAATGAAAAAAAAAGCCATCAGATATACACTGCGACTTTCCCTACACTCTAAAAAATGCTGGGTGAAATATGGACAAACCACCAAAGTAAAAGTTTGGTTTACGCTGAAGAAATTATAGGAGACATTTATTACTAATATACACTAAAATGTATTTATTCAATAATAATAATAATTTTTATTTTTTAAGGAATTTCTAATAACCAATATTTTTCCTCCATATTTTAATGTGTACACAGATTGAGAAACAAATGATGATATTATGCTCCTATGTGTTGTTTACCTGACTATTAATGTTAAAACACACATCACAGTCCCCATTGTTTGCGCGGGCATTACAATGCTTTCATTTCATAGTACCGATAGTGAATCCAGCTCCGGCAGCTCTCATGTAAACTGCCCATGCTTTCTTCTGTCCTTGCTGGACAGATTTTGAAATTGAAGCCGCTGACTCACTGAATCTCACACGTGGGTCTCTTCATCTCATGCACGATTTATATATTTAGACACACAGAGCAATGTAGAGCAACGAGAGAGTATCAGCATTTCTTCGCCATACGGTTTTTAGCCTTGGCTGAAAATTCGGACTAAATCGGATAATATACCAAATCTAAATCTGAGCATGACTTGTCTTAGAAAACTAGGACAAAAACTACATTTGTGTAAAATATGACAACTGAACAACGTTCTGACATCTATATATGCCCTCAGCATGCATCGGTTTGCTTCTCAGAAACAAAACAGGACGCATCACAGAAAAACTCATCTTTTACAGAGAGATCTTCAGCACACACACCAAAAACACAACACGTATTTGTTTGTTTCTGTGTAAATATATCCTGCACAAATCACACTGAACTCACGGCGTCCTGTCACAAGCTAATTCCCCTGCGCGCTCTTCTGAGGGAACAGCTCTGAACATTTATAGCAGGACCCCGTCTGTTTTGCCCCATCAGAGCGTTCAGACAGACAGCAGCGTAATCAAAGACAATCGCTCATCTGAGTAGAGGACAAATCCCACCAGGCTCTGCTTCGCCTAATGATCGCATCTGATGCTTGGCTAGCAAGCCAGTTGTATTTTACGACCCAAACACAGTAACATTTAGACACTTTTCACAATCCAATTAATTCGTAATGATAAAAATCATGTCTGACCCTTTAGGTTTTTCATGTTGAATATCCCTTCTCGCTCATAAATACATCACGCTAATGTAAAAGTATAATTAGTTGCGGATACCATTTCAAACTGATGTTAACATCCATTCTTCTGTTACTTCTGTGAGTTGAAAGCATTTCCTGCATATTTCTACTAGACACATTTCTAACATCCCTTTAAACAGTTGCTAATGGCTTCATTAATCGAAACTGTGGAAATCATACTTTGTGTGAAAAGGAATAAATGTCGTTGGACGTTTACAGCCTCTATGGTCATTTAAACTAAAAACAGTAGCGATTTGTACAGAATTACAGATTGCAGAAATGTAGGTAGAGGAACGTATTTCCAATGAGGCTGGGCATGACAGTAGTTGATCTGAAAGGGTTTTCTTATAAGTTTGTTTTTTTTGAGTGTTATTCAAGACAAAGTTACATATCAGCGAACACAGAGGGCCAACATAGAAGTTAACATCACCCTGTTTCCACTGACAAAAGTCCAACAGGAATTTTCAATTACATATTATATGGACCAACTGTTACTATCAATTAACTGCTTATTAGCCTATGAAATATTGGATTAAAACTGTAACAGAGTTTTCCTTTGGCGTTATTGCAGGAAATCACCTCTGTGGCCAACAAAAGTTTATGATTCTTACACATTGTGTTTATTAACAGAACCCATTATAAATGAACGCATTACGGTTTATGAATTCTAAAGACATTGCCAGGAGCTTGACATGACTTTAATATTATGCTTAAGCATCCAAAAGCTCAGTCTTTGTTTAAAAGCTTTTTACCTAATTGTTTGATTTAGAAGAGTTTACACAAGCAACTACAAACACCATGAGGCTGTGACTAGTGAGTAGATTAGTTTACCTGTTCAGTGTGACAATTAAGGTTCCCAACAACCTCTCTAATCCAATTCAGCAAGACAAGTGAAAATTCAGAAGGGAATATACAGGGTGGGCCAATTATATGGATACACCAGGGTGGGCCATTTATATGGATACACCTTAATAAAATGGGAATGGTTGGTGATATTAACTTCCTGTTTGTGGCACATTAGTACATGTGAGGGGGGAAATTTTCAAGATGGGTGGTGACCATGGTGGCCATTTTATTAAGGTGTATCCATATAAATGGCCCACCCTGTAGATTATGTATTTATGTCATAGAAAATAAAATGACTATTTCTTCGGCTTTACCACAGAACCTATTTCAAGCATTTGAATAAAAACCATTTCCAATGACTTCAGGACCATAAATCTGGCAAAAATGCTCACTCGTATCTGGGTTTTCAGACTCATTTCTGCAACACTCTTTGGCACAGTTAGCAGTTCACAGAAACTGATTTAAACATTGAAGGCATTTATCCACTTTCTTTGAATGGCAGAGATTAAATATGTGACATAATCTACTGGATGCAATCACTGGCTGGATCATTCCCATAACGCAGTATTATCTGAACTTGAGCAGAGCAGACAGTGCTGCGGGTGGGAGGAGTTTTTCTTTTATATTGTAGCGCAGTGAATTGAAGTGCGTCAAGGAGTGCTTAAAGAACAAGTGAAGGAGAGATGCTATGAGAGAAGCGTTTGATGAATTTACTAGAATTGACATCAGTTCCACCCACATCTGGATTTTAAGGCAGGTTAAATGAGTTTGATATTTTAGAGTAGAGTAAAGTGAATAGGAGAATTGACATAGCATTTTAATCCACTAAATGAAAATGAAGTAATATAGTAAAAAGTTTCTGTGGGACCTGTTAACCCTGTTAAGCTGTCAAACAGTATTAATAATTGATTATTTACATAGCTGGATGAATTTAACATCAGGGACTGCACAGTCAGAGATTGACAGTCAGCTTACAGTCAGTTAAAAGTCTTCATATTTTAATATGAAACCTTTTTTTACATGATTTGATTAAGCAGGAATGTTTCAAGTCAAAAAAACATCACTAACTGCAATATGTTTTACTCAAAATGATGTCACTTCCTAAAAATGTTTAACAAAAGACTAAGAGGATGAATACTGATAATAAATTAAAACAATAATCCAAAACAAACATTTTAAATACAGAAAAAGTAAAAAAACAAATCCTAATAAATTGGAATAAATAAATAATGAACATTTAAACTAGTAAAAATTCTATGAAAAAAAATAATATTCTATGACCTCCATCTTTAAAATGGATGTTACATTTAATGTAATAAACTAATGCATGTATGATCTGGACATTAAAACAAAGCCTGCTGGATATTAGCAGAATGATCTAGAACTATTAGTGATCCAGTGAGAATTTTTTAATTGGACGATTTAATTTGCCGTTCCATGGGAATTCAGCTGGTTAATTCCAGTGGCATAAACTGAGCATGTCTAATTAGATCAAGGCAAGACCTTGTTCTCGAATTTCTGAGCATATTTGTCACATTGGTGCTCTTTTATGCTAATGAGCTATAAGAAATTAGATGGATTTTTGTTAAGGCGCCATGAATCGTGGTGGGCTTGCAAACTAATAATATCATGGATTTAGAAACGCTGATACCTTTTGTAGGTTAGTTTGGAAAAATCCACTCTTGACCTTTCTGCAGATCACAAAGGATCAGCTGTACAGTGGCGTATGGAAACTCCTGCCGGCATCTAATCACAATCTGTCCACTGATAAAGTGCACAAACACATATGCGCTGTATATACTCCACCCCATCCACAAAGCAATTTAACAGGAAAATAAATTTTTCTCTAAAAACAGGTGACATTAAAAGAGGGAACGTGCGGATAATCCAGCATGTGAAATGGTTTCTCTGAACGGACGCTCCTGACAGCACCATCTTTCAGCACGTAAAAGACATAAGGGAGCTATTTTTCGGAGCTTTCTAAAATAAATGACTGCTAACGGTGCCTTGGAAACGACATTTCTGTCAATGGGACTTTGGATAAACATGCATGCGAATCCATGCAGTGTTCAGCTCCTTATATTCATTATTTAAAATGGCAAAAATTGTGTTTCAGCTGCTGACTGATTCACACTGACAGAGCATCGCAAAATATATGCAGTTTGCTTATATATAATAAAATAAAAATGCAAAGAAGTCGGTTATTTCTGAAGAATGAGTGCATGCTTAGACAAACAGATAATTTAAAGCAATTTTTAGATTCTTTTGTTCTTGTGTGTTTGATGTATTATGTACAAACACCAACCTGATCTCACAGAATTGTGTGAAATAACCACAAACTCTTAATGCATAATTCCGTGTTAGTGTCACGTAATCATTGAAAATTGCGTGATGGGCTCAGCGATTAAAACCTTGTATTTTACTCTCTTCTTCGCATAAAGATATCGTGTGGCTTCAGAAGGGCTTGAAATGCAACAACCAAATTTTGGGGGGGTTTTTTTACTGCTTTTGGTCCGTTTTTGCAATAAATACCTGTGACTGCGCTTTTATTGTCTGTGTGTGTTTTATATTGTTCAGATGTGGGTA
>JAUYWG010000038.1:23947668-23958432 GCA_034779775.1 Enteromius afrohamiltoni
CAATCCTGGCTCCGAATGCATGTCAGTATGCGCTTCGGAGTGAGCATCTTGAATGGCATCTTGAGAAGAGACCGATTTAGAGCTCTCAGATCCCGAGACCCCGACCTCAACTTGTACGCCAACGCCAGTAGGACAGCAATCTCCGTGCGCAGTACGGCAGCTTGACTCTGAGCGGACCGAAGTAGAGCGCAAAACTGAACTGAAAACCTGGCAAACTGAATCGCATACCCGAGGCATACCGTTGGAATCAAACACTGCGAGGGGGCCAGGAGCGCTATCCAGTCTCTGAGCCGCGTCGACAGGGGTATCAAGGGAACGTTGACCACCGTGCCAGCAGTGGGGCAGCCCGTAGCGGGATGGGGACAGGGACTTTGTCTGGCTGCATTGAGCAGCGCTTACCTGTCTCCCTGGCTAGCGACGCAGCGTCCTGGGTCAGCATCTGCAGTCATCGACATTACCCGAAGAGCAGTCCTCATCACCTCCAGGCTGCCTGTGTCAGGAACGCTTCCCACCCCTCCGGGTGTTAAAGGCTAGTCCCTGATCAGCAGGCGGCGCCCCTCGGCCGCAGCCAGCTCAACGACAGGCGGGGATCGGAGCAGAATTCGTGGATGCCGCAGGGGGACACACTCGGCGACGAGCAGACGGCGGAGCACTCGGGGGTGGCTGGCCGGCCGGCCGGCCGAGGCAGGACGTGAGACATCACGTGAGACAGGATAACATTAGGGAGAAATCAGGACAGGTGAGGAGCACAGGTGGAACGGGTAACTAATTATCTAAACAAGGACAGGAACATGACCAAATAAAAAAGACAGGCAGACTTAAAAACAAAAGCAAAACAAAACCATGAAACACTCAAACACAGACATAAAGCGATACAGCCTGTCTCTACTAATAAATAAAGTTGTGAATTTAGTTACTTCAAATACATTGCTAGTGAGAAGTATAATGTAGTGATTCAATATGGAAACTGTTTTATTACAATAAAAGTTGCAGGGTAGTGTTGACGGTTGTGTGTGATAGTATACAGTATATATATATATACTGTATATGAAAATTGCCCCCCCCCCCAATGTTCAATACATGGCCTTGCACTAAATTATACACTGATTCTTATGTTTTTAAACTGCAGTTAATATATAAATAGACTCAATATAAATAAAAAAATCATTGTATTAAACATATGTGAAGAGTTAGACAATGCTTTGTTACCATCTTATTGACCATAAATAATTTCCACTTCAAATTAGGTCACAGAAAATCAGAACACTTTACTGCTTAAATGTTTTATACCACCCTTTACTTTTACATTTTAACGGTTTCACAATATTTAATTTAATTACATTTGTATTAAGTGTTCCTTTTATTTGCAAGGTGGGACTTACTTAATCAGAGCCATCATATTGGGTGTTCCACTTTCTCCCACTGATTGTAATACCATTGGCCCATTAAAGCTACATCAACATGTAGGATACAATTTCCTGAATTTCAAAACGACTACGCTTCCAACACATGCCTAAAAGGCTAATGGGCTTTTGCCTATTAGCAGCACACCGTGTCATTTGATTTTATTGTTGTGCAATCTGACTGCTATTATGGTGCCAGAGAAAGGATACTGCAGTCTCTCTTACTCTCTTAAAAAAAATGAAACCATAAAATAAAAATCAGATTATAATAGTTAGTTTGTCAATTACTTTATGGTGTTTGATAGCCAGTAGCACTGTTTTAATATTGCTTGTACAGAACCACTACATTGTTGTTATATTTTTTGGACTTCCTAGTGTAGTTCAAGATGAATGTTCATATTTAAGTTCTGACCAATGTTAAGATCCCTGTGATTAACCTTTAAGCCTTAAAACGAAAGACAAACAACTTTACAGCAATGCAATTACACTCTTAATTTGTTGTGCACCACAAGGTTGGATATAATTTTGCACAGACAGTGTTGTTAATCAAATCTCAGCTGTTCTGTTCATGCTGACATAACAGTGTAATGGTAGCATATTTGACTTTCACTGCAAACGATTCAAAAGATTTTCAGTCCAAACGATTTTCTATGGTGACTCACAGAATGTCACAGAGTTCTTAACTTTTTTTTTTACTAAAAAAAAAAGAAAAAAAGTTTAAAATAAAGTGTTTTGGTAAATCCAGCTCATGCAATTTTAGTTTAAGAGTGATTCCTGGAAAAGAAAGATTAATAGTGACAGAATTAGTTAGTTGATTGCAATACTGCCTTGCAAGCGAATACTGGAAAACAGTCACAGTCTGAGACCATGCTTGTATTTATTTATTTGAGTTTAATTCACATTATACTATCAATAGCCTATAACTATTTTCACGAGTTTGGGCTTGTTGGCTCAATTAAAGCGAAGCAGATTTGGCGTGCTGTTAAAGAATTAGAAACTCAGGGTTAGAAGGGCTGCTGAGCCCTAAGGTGAATAACCCTAAGGGCTCGTGAGAGGGAAGAGGCGGACCGCCGATTCCTAACCTTGAGAGCGCGTCCTACTATATATCGGTCAAAACAACCTCATCTCACAAAATTCTGTGTAATGACCACGGACTCTTTACTCAAAGTTCTGTGTTAGTATCACGGAATGACTGAAAATTCTGTGATGGGCTCACGGAAAAGATTACAATGGAAGCCAGTGACAGGCATTAGCCGTGATTCACGCACAGATAACTGGATTCAAATATTGGGTAATGATATTGCCAATATTGCATATGTATTGGGATGTGATTTGTCACTGTAAACAGTCACAACAGTTTTATTTATTATCACTTTATTTATACATTTATGAGCATGTAACCCAACACCTACACTCGAACCTAGCATCCATTAATAAACACAAGATAAATCGGCAGATACAACTACCAACATTATTTATTAAAAATATTACAATTCTTCGAGGCTGAAGGACAGATTTGTGAGAGAATGCAATCCTTATCTCTCCATCTGCCGTGACTCATTTGTGCTGCAGCTGGTGCTTTGCGCAAATTAAAAGAATGCCGCCAGGAGAATCCTTACATCAGGCTTGGTTGTATTCAGTTACGTCAGTCTATTGGCTCTTGTGTGTCTCATGACCAATAACATCATGCTGTTGTTTGAATGCAATTGGCTCTTGTATGTCTTATGATCGATTGTGTCATTGTGTCTTTTTGAATGAGATGTGAGCGCGTTAACAGAGCAGGATAATTTCAACAATTAAAACCTTGTATTTTACTCTCTTCTTCGCATAAAGACTTTGCATGGCTTCAGAAGGACTTGAAATGCAACACAACTTGTTTGTGATGCTTTTTTTTACTGCGTATGGTTAGTTTTTGCAATAAATAGCTGTGACTGCATTTATATTGCCTGTGTATGTTTTATATTGTTCAGAAGTGGACAGGTTTAGGGTAAAGGTGCGGCTAGGTGCTATAATGAAGGCATACATTTACAAAAAATGAATTCTGTTATCAGTGCGTGGATCACAGCTGATGCCTGTCACTGTCTTACATTGGTATCTGTCCCATAAGCCCATCATGGAATTTTCGCCAATTACATGAGACTAACACTGAGTTTTGAGTTAAGAGTCTGTGGTCATTACATGGAATTCTATGAGATCAAGTTGATTCAAAACAACGAAAGCTTGAAAAATAAAAAATTCAGTCAATGGCAGGTAAAGAGTACCAGGTTAGTTACAAACCAATTATATATAGTCTGAACTTCACGTAATAGGTATGCAACTCTAAACTCTATTTTCCTCCTCTCCGCCAAACATGTAAACACTTCTGCTCCTCACGGGACGGCTTTAACACAAGTGAGCAGTCAGCAATGATGTGTCACAACAGATTACTGATCGAAAGCCATTTAATTATTCTCTAGTAACACGCCTTTGGGCCAGTAATCATAGATTGGCGATTCTTCATCTTTCTCAAAGTGATTGTGACCTTTCCGGACTGAGCCAAGCACTAGAGCAACAGCATGTGAAATTGCATCGTTTGGCCTACAGACTAAGACGGTGCGTCTAGGTCATTAGAGGAGAGGAGATTTGCTTGTTGCTGATCAGGCTGCCATTGTCCAGCATTAAGCTGTCGTTTAATCTGGCTTTATAAAGAAGCGCCCAGGGAGAAGTTCACTCTGAGAGCAATCTGATTCTGAACACAGCACGCCCTACAGAGCTCCAGGGACACGTCTATTGTTATTACGTTCTGCTCACTACTAACCAATGTATTTGAGCCACGCGTGTTCCCAGGCAACAAGCAAAATGACTATTAAGAAAAGGGCTGTTGAATAATCAAGGCTGTGCTAGGCCAGGAGCATTTTCCCCAAGGACTGGTGCCTCTTAGAAAATTCAGAATGTAAAATAATTGACTGTAAAAATGAAATATTGTAATATATGACACAGGTGTCCAAATGAACAACTGACAGTAGTAACAATACATGTTGATGTTACTTTGTTTCACAAAAATAGGGTATACTTGAAGCATATATGGACTAAAAGATTATATGTGATACATTTTATGTGGGATCAAACAAAATATTTCTTGCTGAAGCTACATTTTGTAATGTGTGTTTGACACTGTATACATCAATGACTTTAAATGATCTTTTGGGAGTAATCAAGCAACCAATGAGCCAACCAACCAATTTACCAGTGTACCATAGTGACAGAAGACAGTGGCCTTTACACAACATTAAATCACACTATTCAGCCAAATAAAATATGAATGCACCATTTTTATTTAATTTTCTCATCAGGTGCAGGTTAATTAACAGTTATAATGCATGAATAATTTATTTCCATGTCTCTCAGTATTAGAATACAATTTCTGTAGAATTAGCAAGTGCTGATGTGAATCTAATATTTAGAACTCATCAGTGAATCAGATGAATGACGATTCATATGTAAAATAATTGGTTCAGTGAAGCTGAAATACTTGGCATGCTCTTTAAAATTGCATACAGATGGAAACTTTTCTGGCTGTATGGTTGGAATACTACATTAAATACTGATGCATTGAATAGCAATGGATTTTAAGTGAAAATAGCACCCAACCCTACACAATACCTTTTTATTTTTATTATATTATTTCCTTAATTTTTATTTAAAATTATTTTTAAATATGCTTTTCTGATGTGATTTGAAATTTGTGACAATTTGAAGGGAGACAAAAAGATAAAAGGTGGATTCGAACCTGGGTTGATCACGTTAAAATGTAAGCAATACACATTTTTCTATCTCCACCACGAGTGCTGACAACAGTTATACCATCTTTTGTAATGTTGACTAGCCCAATCACATGTTGTTAAGAGGAGTTAGGTATAACCAGCCTATGCCAACAGGGCAAGCTATTTGCACTTTAAGTGTGAATAAATAAAAACTCTGTTTATAATATGGCATACAATTCTTAAAATTTCTCAGTTGCTATGATTTTAGTTATCAGTCACATCAGTCTGGCCACCATCATCATCAACCACTGAAAATCAATCTGGGTCAGCAACAGTTCCATACTTTACCAGTCAGAGCAAGAAGCATGTTTGTGAAATCAACAGTAGGCGAAGCCAAACATGAGGAGATGGGCCTTCGGGGCTCCTTCTGATTGTTGTATAATCTGAGCAGCTAGACCCAATCAGAGCTCACTGTATTGTGGGACAAAACATGACTAGACAGCATTTATTTGGCATTACGTAACTTGTGCTGGCTAGAAGTGAGACCAGAATTAGACACGATGACCCAATTCACCACATAAGAGGAAGCGGCAGCCTGAGCGGCTGAAAGGCCTGAAGACACACATCATAGACTCTGACATCCGCTCCAGAAACTGAGAAATTAAACTTTTGTTCAGATTACCGACGTTTGATGGATGAGCCTTCCCAGTTCATGTGACAGAAGGCAGATGTCAGACAGATGTGATTGCAGATTTTTTTATTAAATTTTTAATGAGAAGCGCACTGAATTCCACTCAGTATTGATGCACGATTTAATTGTCTTGTCACAAGCAAGCCGATATCCTGCATTGATGGCTGAATTTGATGCTTCCTTCTGTTGGAGGAGACAGGGGAACACAGGGAGACACGATCTCTTCGTGCCGCCACCGTGTCGCCATGCCAGAGGCGATGTCCCTGCCAAATGCATAATGTATTTCCGTTTTCCGCACTTTATGAGTTGAGCGCGCACCTAAAGCGCATGCCTGGCTGAACCCCTGACTAAGGCCACTACTTGCAAACACTTATGGTAAACCAGTGGCAGGGGAATCCATCACAGCTTTCAAACTTTATACTCAAGTGAAAATAATTCATTTAAATTATTCAAATTGCAAAACTAAAACTAAATTTAAACTTTAAACAAAATTATTATCATTATTAACTTGTACAGTAATGGCTGTGATTGGTAAATTTGGTAACTCTTTATTTCGATAGTCCCCTTTACATATTCTACTAACAGTAAGTAACTTTGCAACTAAATGTCAACTAGCAGTATCTCCTAACACTTAATCTTGATGGGTCCACAACACACTACCACTACATGCTGACTATTTCAACCCCTTGGTGGCGAGAGTTGGACAGAGCTCAGCAACCCGCCCAAACCACGAGTGCCCCCCAAAAAAGCGAGAATGCGAGTACAGCAGCCAAATGTAGTGTGCCCCCCAAAAGGCTATTGAGAAGGGGAGTGCTGGACGATAGATATCTAGGTGGCTGGAGCCATCCATGCAGTTGGTGCAATAGCTCTGGCTTTTGTGGTCCGTTGCCGTGGCACTGGGTGCATTGTGAGCATCCCTTACAGGAGAAATCTGATTCAGACATCATGAAGTTAGATGCAAAGAACGATATACCAGGGAAGGGGAGTTAGTTCTGATAGGGTAATTTGATAATAGGCTGATTGGGGAACGAGGCGTCAGCCATGGTCAATCATTTGTACGTGCTTCTCCTGAAAATTTGTTTACGAACATAATTTTCTAAATGAATTAATCATAATAAGTTTAACATTTATATGTTAATTTTATAATACTATGGTATAATATAAAAATTTCATTTATTTTATCATTCCCACTCATGATTATGACTTTGTGGGGATGTTCATGTGCATTCAACTTGTAAATTATTTTTCTGACATGGCTTGAATGCACCAATTTTTTTTTATTACTATTTCTGATAATCCGTTTTCTCGTGACTTGAGTCGTAATTTGAGGAACTGAAAATATAATCACACATAAATAGGTCACAAAGGAAAAAAGGGAGCAGGGACTGTCTCACCAAACAACTCAAATACAGTCAGTCAAGCCCTCCAACAAAAAGATGACACCTTCAGTATGTGACATACAAAAATAAGAAAAACTCACTTTCAAAGCCCTTAGGGTCCATGAAAAGACTAAAACTCAGTGGAATCACAGAGAGAGCGATGTTGAGGGTGAAATACATCTGACGTGAGAGAAAAGAGATACAGTGAAGAGAAAACATGGAGACAGGGTGAAGGAAAGATAAAAGAAGAGAGGAGTCGAACACAGAACGGGGCGAGATGGAAAGGACAGAGGGGAAAAGAGAAGAGAGAAAGCAAATACAGACAACAGCCGAGACGTGGAAATGAAAGCAAAGACAGAGCAAAGGAAAACGGCCTAAATCTTCCATTAGAATATCAAACACGCGCCCCAGATGAAGTCTATCGCACAGTTCTCCGCTCACAGGAAACGGAGGGATCAAAGTGTGTTCTTGTGAAAGCTGAGAGCGCAACTTCTGCGTCTTTATTTGCAGTAGTGTGTCAGTCAAATATGTGGAGCTTTACTATGCAAAGAGACTGGAGGATATAGGTGTAATATTAGGAATTGTGTTCCGTCAGATCATATCTCAGCTGTCTGTCTCCTCTAGGATGCTCTTTCTGAGCCGTTCCAGACACGTTAAAACCACTGGATGACAGTGTTGGGAATGGGAAAATGCAAAACGCCAGACATCTTGACATTAATGGTAAAATAGACGTGATGGACGTGAGGAGGCTGGCTGACTCGGCACCAGCATCTCTCTTAAAAGTTTGCTTGGAATGGCAGCTGAGGTGTTGGAAATTGAGAGGAAAATTATTTTATAAGGAGGTCATGCGTGAACATTCCTTGTGTGTGTATGTGTGTGTGTGTGTTTGAGAACATATGAAACAGATTCCTTTGAAGCAACAGCAACACAAGAACAGCAAGTCATGCAGTAAGCAATTTATTTTAGTCACTGTACGCTGCACGCTTCAATACCTATAAAACATACATTTACTTATATGACACTTAATGACAATAAAAGCTTTGAATTCTTTGTTGGTGGCATAAATGCATTTAAATTGTAATTTCAATTTCATAAAAGATAAATCATTTAATAAGAATTGATTTTCAATTAAACTTAATGAACGGATTAGTTTGTAATGGCTGGTTCATTCACGAACAAGTCAAGGTACTGTCTTTCTGCATAAATCTACCTTTTTACAACTGGTGTTAAAATGTGGTTTTGTTAATCCAACCATAAATGGACAATGTTAGATAGAGGTATAAATGGTTCTGCAATGTTTTGAGTTCGTTCACTGCCAAGCACTTCAAGAAGTAGTCAAAAACTCATTCCTCCAGATTACTTTCATTGTGTAAGCTGCTAAAGACAAACTAATTTCTGCCTACTGATCTAATTCTTCCGAGATATGTTATTGAAGTGCGCTAGCTAGATTAAATTTAAACCCTGATGTCTAAAAACGCAACCTAAGTTTGAAGGCAAAAAACCTACAATGACTTTCCAATCCAGATATCAGGTTCAAGTCAATCACACATTTCATTTTAATAGGAAAATGTAAAAATGTGCACCCTATTGTATACACTGAATAAGAATTGTGTTTCTTGAATCTACAAAAACCATGCAAGGATGCTTGCTTCAGTGTTGCCACTCCTCATAATTGTAATGCCACCCCCTTGCCACCCCATGAATAATTTTCTAGATCCACCCCTGGTATGATTTGTCTTACACCTACAGTAAACCCGTTTCTAAATCTACCCATCACTGGGGTTAAGTCATTCGTATAAATTTCATAAGATTTTTGCAAACATTTTACATCGTAAAATATGTATGAATTGCTATGAGATCGGTCTGGTCTCCCTAGTTTTGTTTTTTTATTAGACCAAACTGTATTTTGACATTTTCCATAATTAAATGATATCCAAATATTTATCATAGACATTTTTCTCACCATATCTGCAATCTTGAACTTTTAGTTTGATCAAACTTTTTCCAATGGTTTCCAGGATTGTCTACTCCATTTGATGCCATTAGACTGGTATTAATTAATAAAAATTAATACATTCTAAAATGTTGTAGACTTCTGTAGTATTCTGCTTGTTTCAGAGCAGAGCCATTAATTGCTGTGCTAACAAGGTATATTTAGGTCATTAGAGTCACTATTACATACAGTATAAAAACTAGATTTTAACAAGTAGAAAATATACTTTTCAAATGTTCCTCCCCTCTGCAACACTGCAGTGGTGTTCATTTAACTTCTAAAAAGCAAAATTCTCACACAAACGTAACACATTCAGAGTGTGGGGTGATTTATGTAAGTGTCACTGATACTGACAGATACGTTTTCATGGCATCGGAAGGATATTATATCAGGAAAGAATAAATGCCAATGCCAGTATTTTGCTCTTGCTGTATCCAAGCTCAAAAAACATCTAAAAAACTGCAGACTGTTTCATTTTCACTTCCGTGTCTATAGCCTCCCATTCACCTAGACTGACTATTTTGCTTTTTACAGTACATTTAAAGGGTCTTAACATGAAAAAATTGTTGTTTTTGTGTTAAGTTGACTTTAAAAAGATACTGTAACTTTGTACTACTGTGAATAAAAAAGCTGTTACTATTTTGTTTTTGTGCCAAAATCCCTCCAAATTTACACATTTTTTGGCCCCATTAACATATTTTTGTTCACACAGCTCAAAATATGCTTACAGTATTAAGGGTTCATTACAGCACAGTCATCGCTTGTTTGTAATATCTCTTGATGACAAACACTGCAGGACATTTTTCACACTGTGCATAACAGCATCTTTTAATTACATCCCTGCAATAATGATTAGAATGTGCAATTTTAATATAAAACATCTAAAATAGTAAAACAACTGCATTTCAAGGCACAGTGAGCGAGACGAAGACTACATGATCACAAAGCCTGAGCTGAACCAATGCATCAAGGTGAAAACACAACCGTCTCTCGCGCTCCAGTGCAGATTTTAAGACCATTAGAGCGACCGCATGCCCGAATGCGGCTTTATCCTTTAATGCACTGAAGATATAGAGACCTATTGTATGTGTCCTCTGCTGTGACTTTTTTATGTTATTATCTTGAAAGCTTGTTTTAAAAGTCACTCCATGCCAATTGGAAGCATTCTTGAGAAAAAACAGCAGTTGTGCTGTGAGAGCTTGTAGAAGTACATGCAATGTCCATTAGCATCTTGACCATATAGATACTTTAATTAATTCTCAGTAGGGCTTATCTTAACACATTTGCAGGAGTGCAAGCTAGATGCATTGATTCATAAAGCTTCGAAACATTCGCATTTTTTTCCCCAAATAAGTGGTTTAGAGGGTATCAAATTTTGCAAGTCACATGATTTCAGAGAGTAAGTTTCCTTTCAAAATGTTTTTTTTTTTTTATTCCAAAAGTTTTGCCATAACAAGTATCCAATGGTTTAATTTATTTTAGTGCTGTCAAATGATTAATCGCGATTAATCGCATCCAAAATAAAAGTTTTTCTTTACATAGTATATTTTTATGT
>JAUYWG010000038.1:24012850-24024538 GCA_034779775.1 Enteromius afrohamiltoni
TTCCAAAAGATTCGAAGACGATTGGTCTCTCATGCGAGATCCCATATGTAACGTCGAAGTGATTCGACTGAAAGGGTTACATGTTATTATACACTGTATAAAAACAGCCCAACTATTAATTACAACAGCAGTGACTTCAAACCAAACTAATATTTCCAATTATAAACCTCTGTTAATATCAATAAAAACATGTAAATTCATGACAGAAATAAAGTTAACCTTGTTTATAGTAAGTGAAGCTGTAAATGCTGTTTTGGAGTTATTTAATGAAGCTGGAGCTTGACATAAAGCACGTTCATCCATAATTTGAAATCTGAGCAATGTAAGTCCACATCTAGTGTGATGGAAATATTTATTAGATTTATCAGAGAATAAAATTCTAACAATGTTATCAATAAAAACACTCCTAGAGAACACTCCTACAACTTGAATATTTCTAGGTCGCTCTAAAATGTATATATTACACTCCCAGAAAAAAAGATACAAAAGTTCCCTTGTACCTAAAGGGACCAAACCAGTACCATAAAGGTGCATATCAGTACTTAAGGTCCAAAACTTTACCTTTGAAAATGAATAGCCCCAGTGACAGGTTTTTTTTTTTTTTTTTGTATTGTATATATTCCCACCCTCACCATCATGGCATACAAATACTAGCTGTCTGCAGTATCCTAGTGGCTTACATTAGTGGTGGTTTATAGTTAAGTGAGTAAATTACACCAAAACAAAAGATTTAAATGTGTTCATGTCAGAAAACATTGTTGTCTTACATTTCATAGTAATTTAAACACGCTTTTTCATCACCATATTGCCATGAATTGGAGTGTGTTGTGGGTGGTTGAAGGTCACGAAGAATGCATCCCATGCATCCTTCAAATTCAGCTGAATGAAGAACGCGAAACAAAGGCTGCCATCCGACTGAGACGGCCTTCAGCGACATTTGATAAGGTGGCAGCTGAGATATGCAGCTTTTGTAGGATGCAGCCTTCCATTTGAGCAGTAACCTTAGTCATGAACCAAACCAAGATGCTTTGACATTACACACTGATTTAAAGCAAAAACACTTCTTGTCAAGATTGTAATTGGTCAAAATGAAGACAAGGAAAGAAGTACAATAATAGATCAAATATAATCAAATTAATATTTTATAATCAAATTAAAATTACTATGCTTAAATTTAAACTTTTCATTCGATTATTTTTTAAAGAAACAATACATTTTAAGTTTATTTTATATTTATTTAGTGAGACTCACTTGATTTCGTCATTGATTTTGACCAAGAAATCAGTTGTTAAACTTGATTATTAAAACAAAATAACAATAATAATAATAATGTTAATAATAAGGTTGTTGATCTATAAATATATGTTACATTTTAATGTTTAGTAAGCATGGAGGTCTCGTTCAAAGTGATGCTTCATGGGAATAAGGGTTCCCTGCTGACTTTTTGGCCATGATTTGCTTGCTGTGACTCTCTGATTTAATTTTCTCCACAGCATCATGGGAAATGTATATTTTACCCTACACACTTAGCGGTTAAACAGCGGATTTTAAAAAAGTTGATATAATGCAAACTGATGGCTTCAACAAAAGCATATATCATCAGCATATAACAACCTCAGAGCTAACGGCAGGTTTATCTTTGACAGTCTGTGAGTTATTGTTAAAAATCTATTTCAGTGTAGAGGAAATGAGTGGAGATTTTACTCCCGGAACCGACTGTTTCACTCTATTACCATGGAAACAGGAATCACAATCACTCTAAAAGCCTTACAAATGAGGTAATCGAATCAGTCTCTTATTCAGTTTTGCAGCACAGTGTTCTCAACTAAGTAAAAAGAGGGTTTTGTATTCATTGGACAATTTTGTATGAACTCAGATTCCCCCAGAGAATTAATAGCATTTTATCCTGGCCTCTATCATTGTCATATTGCTGAATTCTGACAATGCAATATATAAACATAAATAAATATCAAACAATCGCTATGCTAAATCACAATGCAAACAATTGAATATTTAATTAGTTTATAATAGCTGGCCATACAAAGGAGTCATTTGATAAAATATTAGAACTTGGTAACATTTTATTTCGATAGACTATAGACATTCTACTAACAGTGAGTAAACGGTCTGCTCAATAACTTCTATGACTTTATTTTGATGGGTTCACAACATACAAAATACTAACTATGAGACAATTTGCAAGTAGAACTTGTACTGTATTGTACTGACCCTAAACCTACCCTAGCAGTCTACTCTGAGAGTTAGTAAACATGTAGTTGCAATTTAATGAGAATTAGTTGACGTATAGTTGATATGTATTTACAAAGTTACTAATAGTACTAGTTGGTAGAATGTCAAAAGTGGACTATCAAAATAAAGTGTATCAAAATAAAGAAAATGTTTTCTCATCAGTTTATATTTGTGGATAAACTGTAAACTTGGGTTTTTAATCAGTAACAAAAAATAGAATGTTTAATGTTATATTGTTTCCGCTGATTTGCCTTGATGGGTCAGTACAATACAGTACAAGTTCTACTTGCAAATTGTCTCATAGTTAGTATTTTGTATGTTGTGAACCCATCAAAATAAAGTCATAGAAGTTATTGAGCAGACCGTTTACTCACTGTTAGTAGAATGTCTATAGTCTATCGAAATAAAATGTTACCAAGTTCTAATATTTTATCAACAGCTTGCCATTGTTTTCAGAAAAACACTGGATTAGAAAACAAGACACGGGAAAAGGAAACCACAGGGAGAAAAAAAAAAAACACTTTCAAAACAAGAACACACAAGAACATCAAGAAAAGCTAACCACCTCCTTTGGCTGCTCGGAGTGCATGTGGGTTTGCTCATTTTGTTACATGTTCACAAAACTGCCAAACAGAAACGTATCTACCTATGCAGCACATGCAGCTTCTCATCAGTAACACGGAGGTTGTACTTTACCAACCACAGTTCACAGCTTATGGTCTTGCTTTTGAGACCCCTGAAAACCACATTAATGTGGCTTCGGTTTGTGTTATTGCTGTCTTGGCCAAGGTCTCAAAGTGTAAAAAATTTGGCTTATGATCCTGAGTGCATATAGTGTGCTGTCTGTTCATGACCCAACACAAGCCAAGAGGTCTGTATGAGACTCTTGCATGATGTTTTATTGAAAGTCGAGAATTGTTCTCTTCAGGATTTAAGCCTGTAAAGCCTTACATATGAAATAGTAATCAGATATGTATTTTAATTAATATTTTTTCTCACACTTCTGAGCTTGCTGATATTTATATGATGCAGTTTTGATGCTAGCGATCTATATCAATGAGAGTTTTATACCAGTAGCAGACATAAAATTATATCGGTCATTATATCTCTATTATGCCTGTCACGCTCACACAATAACACTAGCCCTACTGATTTGAACCCTAACGAAGGCAGAGCTCGGCGTCCGGATAGGACCCTTCTTTTCCCCCATGAAGGAAGGCACGAGAACAGGCAGAGGAGGGATGCACAAAAGACGAGATGCGGAAGGGAAGAAAATGCGTTTATTTATAGTGTGTAAGATGGATCTGATTGGACATATTAAATGAGGAGATTGATTAGTTAATGCAGCGCCAGCTGCGGTTGATTCGTACATGCTCCTCCTGAAACTAGTTTTGCAACATCACATATATGTATAATAATGTCTGGATAAGCCAAGCTGATTCAGTCCAGTTTGAGATCATTTTGGAAAGATTTGGAAAGTTATTCGTATAGTTACTTTACAAACGTCAATATAGTTTTGACAGCAAAACGATGTGCGAAGTAGCTACGTGAAGTAGCTACAAGCTAATGGACAGTTTTACAAAAAGGCCTTTCACTTACTAAAATTGTTTAAACTGTCACTTAAACAACAAAAGACAGGTAGCATTGTACTTTGCACAATAAGTAGATTGCTCTTTTGTTTTGGTGTAAATACATAGTACTTAATCTCACCTCATATAAAGTGTGACCTGTTTTTGCTTACTTATATAGGGAGGTTGTATAGGTATTTGCAGCCTTTTGTGTATTTAAATGTCAGAAGAAAACTGTGAGAAGAGCATTTACTGTTTGTTATCACAAATAAATGTCGAGCAGTACATTTAGCACTGAACATGGATCTTCTAGCTCATGACTGGCACCTTGTTAAACTGGCATACCTGAACATGGCAGCGCTCTCACAGGCACACACACAGACACAGCTGTTGAGTGATGGTGCATTTAAGGAGTAATTGCTCTGATAAATCTTGATTAAACACCACAGATGTGCTGTGTGTGCTCGTGTGATCATACTGTCAAATCAGCTTATCTTCATAAGAAACGTGGAGGAGTTTTTGAATTTGAAGTAGAAATGTGGTACTACTTGACAGACCTTAACAAAATACAATAAAATCAAGTGTAACAATCTCATCTAAATCATAATAGCACTTGCAGTCCAAGACCTTCATCTGCAGCGGAGAGAGTTTGTTAGACATGCTGTTGCCATACATCGCATAAACATTGGTGTGGCCTCCACATGCACCGCAATAACTTGTAGTTTTGTCTATATTGTAAACTAGTGCAAAATCCACACAAGGCTGTTATTCAGAAGGTCACCGTGTGTTTCTATTTGCATACCGAAATAAGAGGACAGATTGGAAGCTCGCTGAGAGAGAAAACAACATTATAATAAAGACTGAACAATTGGCTATTATCAAGCCCTTATCCTTTTGAATAATTCAGAGAATTCCCTTGTTGACAAATCTGTGAGGAGATTCGCCGTACATCATTTTCAAAGAGTAAAATGTAATATTTTCACCACTGAATGACTGTTGTGTGTGTGCGCGCGCATTAATTATATATTCAGCTAAATATGAAGTTTGTCTAAGATTGGCTCACTTTGCAACACTGTGGAAACACAGAGAGGAAATAAAGTTATGTTCTGATCTGGTCTGTTCTGTTTTTCTGAGTTTTTCTGAGTGAACTGTTTATATGGACTTTGGACTGAATTTGTTCTAGTCGTTCTGCTCAGTTTTGGTCTGAGCATTCTGGTCTGGAATGAATATGTGGTCAAGTCCTGATCATTTTGTTCTGAAGTGAATGTTGTGTTTAGATTTGCTATGTGCTGTTCAGGTCTGAACATTCTGTTCTGGTCAGGTCTAGTCTGGTCTGTCCTGAAGTAAACATCATTCTTTGGTCTGTTTCTTATCTGGTCTTGTTTGTTCTGATCTGAAACATATGGTAAGGTCGGGTTTGTTTTGGTTTGTTTCTCAAGTGAACATTCTGTTTTATATATGTATATATAAATTACATACATTTAATTTAGTACTGCCCTTCAGAAGCTACAGAAGATAGTTAAATGTATCCCAGAAGACAGAAATTTACCCTGATCTTCAAACTCAAAAGGTTTTCAACCCTCGTAATGCATGGTTCTAGAGCATCAATGAGCGTTTGAACTCTCTGTAATAGTTGCAAATGAGTGAAAATTAATGATCTCAAAATCCTTCAATCGTTGTTGAAAAGGGTTACAAATGCACAAAAATGCTCAAAAACCAAAATATTTGGGGGACCTGAAGCAACCTTCCTTCAGAACAGAGAGCAGTTTAACTGTTTGGGACTATCACAAAAAAACAGAACAGTAACATCACAGTATTAAGTACTTTGAACAGGGTCAATTTTAGAAATGTCATTATTTTGTTATGTAGACTACTGTACACTGTATGTAAATAGATAGATGTTAATAATCTTATTCAGGTCAGTACAAAATATCCCTTTTAATAGTAATTAACATTTTGCAGATTTTTAACTTTTGACCTCAGCTGTATATATACAGTGTTTGTATTAAATGGTTAAGTACATAGTAGTTATGGCCACCTAAAGAAAATAAAGAGACCCTAATGGTATAGGAGAAGAAATGTCTACTAATACAGCATATCACCAGTAATCTAGTGCAACGATTTAAAGCATTAACATGTCAACCAATAGCACTGGAGCAATTAGCATATTCATGATTCGTTAGCTATTATGGTTTGGGTGACACCACCAGTCCATGTGGGCCAAATCTGATTTAAATCTACTTTCATGCCAGTGGAGGAACGCAACACACAGCTGTGAACACTGGCATATGCGCAACCCGTTTGATAAGGACATTTGCTTAATCGACTCGCCTGTCAAAGCAAATATTCCTCCTCACTACCTGCTGCCTCACACCTTCTCTCTCTCTCTCCTCCATTTCTCTTTCTGTGCGCTGAAATTTTCTCTCCTCAAAGCCAATTTGCAGACTTGGGTTAAGTAAACACCTGTTTCCTGCGAAACTCCCCGGAGGCCCTGCCAGACAATTTACACCACTAACAAGCTCAGGAATACACCAGAGAACCAGAAAGGAGTTGCTTTCCATTTATTTTTGCTTCAGAGGGACGAGCACTGCCTGATCGGCCAATTAATGTGCGACCGAGAAGTGAGGAAAGGATCCAGTGGTCAGTGTAGCTCATGCAGGTTTCTATCATGCCTCTGACAGCAAAGGACTGACATCCAAATAACAAGACAGTATAAATGTAAATTTGAAATAAAATAGGGCCTAGATAGAAATAGACGACAACGTATTGTGTTCCTCTTTAGCACTTACAATGCACTCGCAATATTGCAGCTTTAAAATTGTGATTCTCCAGACCAGTTGATTCTTGATGAACACAGTTTCACTCCAACTCGTCTCTACCCTTTTGCAACACTTTTTGAAGCTCAAGGTACCCCTCTGAGTCACTTTTCGATGTGAAGGGTCCTCAGTTGTTTTAAATATGAAACACTTATCGTGAACATGCAGATGCAATCACATGAGCTACTGAGCAAACTTGCTGAACTAGACAACGTTCAAAAGTTTTAAATTTGTGCAGGGTAAAAAAATTTTTTTTAAGTCTTAACATAACATTTATGAATCAAAAATGTACTTGTAAATCATACTTTTGTGTGAAAAGGAGTAAAAATTGTGGGAGTTTCCCTGCCTCTAGTGTTTACTTCATCACTTTGGTTTGTTTTTGTTTGTTTGTTTTTTTCAGTTTTGCGGAAATGTATGAAGAGGCACATATTTCCAATAAGCATATAGGTTGTGCAAGGCTTACTTTTAATTTATAAAACCTCGATAGGTTTAAATTTATTGTAATTAACTTTTAGAGTTTGTATGTAGAATTCTTCATCTTGTAAAAAAGAAGTGTGGATGTATTCAATTTTAAAAGCATATTTTAAAAGTATATTTAATAAAGTTCTAATACAGTTCTAAAAACTGTACTTGCATATAATATTAATGAAAAGGGTCACTTAAGTGTGTTTAAAGAGAGACTTTCAAGTGTTTAACACACTTACATAAACCTCCAAGAAGTACAATTTGTAACAACATAAAAATTTAAAGTTTTGCTTTTAACTACATTTTAAATCATTTGTTTTAATAACTTTTTGTTTGTACTTTTAAAAACTACAAACTATAGTAACAAACTTAATTATAATCTGGAAATTCATCATTCAAATTAATTACAGTTTAATTACAAATATATTTACTGTATAGTAAAAATATGTTGTGCCATTTACTGTAAATGCTTGTTCGAAAATTCTACATCAAACCATATTTTGAAAACTATTTATTCTGACTGGCTGACAATCATTTAGTTACTTTGAAGCTAACCTTGTTGGTACGTTGCAGTGCATTAAACTGTCCATTAATTCGTTTGTTGCAGTTATTAATTCGTATCATTTTAAAAAGAAAAACAACACCGGGTCTTGACTCTGGCAGTTTGTATATTTAGTATTTTGTAGCGGCTGCTGTTTTGCTGTTGATAGGAGACTTTATCTGTAAAGCTCAGTGATGAATGTGCTCTCAGAAAGAGCTGCATTTAAACTACGCAAATGATAAAGCTTTATGATAAGCAAATGCACACCAGCACAAGAGCAAACACTAGCATAACAAAGTCTCATGCATAGCACAATAACTTTTTCATTGAGCATTATAGTGTCTGATATCAAATGCATTTTACAGAACTCAACCAACATTATGCCCATGCAAACAGTGACCTAAAAACATGTTGCATAAACAGCCTTTGCACTCTTATAAATGGTTATGTAATCACATTAATACTTTGTTAGGGAACTTTATTTAAGCAATACATACAAATGATGTAAATCATTGAATCCTGACAAATCTGTCACGTTGCAAAACTGAATGCCATTGCCTTTCCTCCTCTCATGCAGTCCCGGAATGACTAATCTTTAATTGAAATTAAGTGTTTTATTTGATACTTTCACAGACAAGCCAGGCTCTTCCCCCAACCAATCACAGCACTCATTCTCTCCGGAATTCTGATCACCGCCACCTGACAATCATCAGACTAATTCAGAGCACTTCAAAAAACAGCCACCACACCACAGTCGGCATCCGTTCTTGTTTGCATGAAGTTGGACTAATCCCCTTGTTCCCTGAACCTTGCTATTGCAAAGATACTCACTTTGTGCTCTCCTTCGTTCTAGTGTGTAACTGCAGCTAACACTTTAAATTAACATCAGTATTAAAATCAGTAGTATGTTTTGTAAAACATACTCCAAAAGTCTTTGTTTTGTTTATGTTACAATCATATTTGATTATTTGTATGATCAAGTGGACGAATATGTTTTAATTCAGCTAATGTTTGCTAAAGAAGCATATGTATTTATGCAAAAACGCTGAATAATAGAACAGTTCACACATGGTGTACACTTTCCTCTTTCCCACTCTCACACACACACATCTGAGAAACAGTGCAGAATATGTGATGACTGTGAAAAAACACTGTGCTCCAAGCGTGTGTATACAAAGCAAAACCTTGGCCAGCATGTTTTCTTGAAGGGGGAATCTGTCAAGATAATGTATTTTGTATCCTTTCCTCTTTACCGCTCAACCAATTACATGTGGCCGTGTGACCGCTGGAGACTCCATGAATGACAATATTGAGGGCATCAGTCACATCGGTGCGAGCGTAACAGTTTTAGGTAACATATTGACTGCAAGTCAACGCATCGCATCCAATAAGGTGAGTTACCTTGGGCTTCGAGCTCATGCTCCTGATGTGAGAGAGCCACTTTATCGGCCGCCTGAAAGAGACAGAGAGAGAAAGTCAGAAAATAATCCATTTACCAATGAACCAGACGAAATATGTCTCATTTTAACCTGCACAAGAGTAACATTTTAGCTCTGTTCCAAACCAAAATAAGACGCCAAAAATAAAAGAAAGAGTACAGTACACTCTCAGAATCATGGGTGATTTAAAAAGTAGGCGGTATGATTATAAAATATTCTTTCAAAGGCAGTTTTGCATGTTTTTATCGAGTTTATCGCTTGTGAAAAAGAAGTAAACATTAGCATAGTTTTGTGCTAACTTAAATAATAAACTTATTATTAGCTAAATGTATGTTTTCAGACACTAAATTTCATATCAAATATGTAATTTGTGTTTATTTATTCTTTTTTTTTTTTTTCATCCCTATTTTAAAATTCTCTTTCTCAAATCAGGCTGTTCTGAAATTTCTGGCTAAATTATGTAGTTCTGCACAGGCCCCTCCCACGATACTTGATTGACCATCTCAGCTTAGACCTGCTGTGAGTGAGTTGTCATCAGTCTGCCAGGGAAGAAAAGAATGCCTCTGATTAAACGATTGGGGCATTTTGTTGTTGGATGTAGTATTGAATATAACAGTCGACTGAGGATTAACGTTTATTTTAATGGCTTTATTTTCAAACACTGTCTAAATGTTTATGCAAAGAATAATGAACTATTATTCTCGCTGTAGTGTTGCTGGGGTTCCATATTTAGGAGACGCTGTGTTTCACTGTGAAAGACAGTACTAAGTCATGATAATCAGTAATTATGTCTACACCGAGTGCAACAAATGCCTTGTTGGTTTTATTGTCTTGGTGACAATAAGATCCTAAAAGAATCATATCAACTTGTGTAAAGTGGCCACCCCTTTAAATATAATGTAATTTCTGCTAAACTTAAACTGAAATATAAAGTCAATTTAATTTATTTTTAGTTTAAATGTTAGAATTACAACCAAGCATTTTCCATGTTTTATGTTAGATATATCAAAATAATGTTTCGAAATGTATTTTAAAATTGATTTTGACTTTATTATAAACAGTAAATTTTAGAAATATATTTGTAACATGGATCGCAGAGAAGGTAGGCAGAGATATGAATCCAAGTGCAGGAGTTTTAATAAAAGAAACAAAACAGAAACACGAACACAGGGGGCATGAGGAACAGAAGCATAACATGAAACATAACATCAAATGAGAGACAGAATAAAAGAGAAACACAAGGGTTGTACAAGCAGAGTAGAATCAATGGTAAAATTGTAAGTTAGCTATGTCATATACTAAATAGTAATAATAAAGTTTATTCATTATGTGTATTGAAATGTTTATGTGTGCCAATGGTATTAGCTAAGCAACTTGTTAATGGTACACTGCAGTAAAAGCAATAGAGAGGCAAGTGTGCTTCATGTGAACCGTGCGATTTTGAAGTAAACACAGTCCCAAAATACTGATAGGGTAACTACAGTCTTCAAAGACCTGTATTTCAGTTTGGACTGATTCTGGTTCAAGTGAGGTGGACAGTACAGCATTCTCCTTATTTAAACTCTCTACCTGTCTCTGGAAACAAAACCACAGGAAGAATCTTCAATGACAGTCGCTGGATGAAGTACTGAAACTCCCATTGACAGCCCACATCATCTTAATTCTGTGAGACGCAGACATTCTTGTCATTAACTGACTATATAAATCAGCATCAGCTTCACATAGCCCTCAAGGACAGTCTCCATCCATTTACAGTCATCTGATCTTATTTTTCACGTTTTAATGAATGGCAGTTTCATTAACAACTGACCACAGGGAAATGAAGCCTATTGATCTGTTTACCAGGTAGAGCGTTGACTTGAATATCGAGCTTCACAAGACTAAAGCAAATGGCCTTCATTTGATGTATTTCACAAATGGATTCACTGAACATTAACCGGGCTTGTGGGGTTTTGCTTTACTTTCAATGAGAGATCTGAACATCCTCTAAAGCAGCAGCTAAAAGTAGAAAGCAGTGAGCAGGTGTTTGTGCGTCACATTCCTTAAAACATTTTCACATTCAGCACTTTCATGCAGTTCGGAAAGTTCAGGGGCATATGCTGAAAAATCGTGTTTTTTTTTATCCTCCACAGCTTTGTTGCGAAATGTAGCAGTCTGCCTACCTTGGCAACATTTAGAGCATCATGAGCGCAGCAGAGGCTGTTCCAAAAGGTAGGTGGTGAAATCATGCTGCTTTCTAAAGTTTCTCATTCTGACTGATTTCTAACGCTTATTAGAGCTCATGGAAGCTTCCTGTGGAAAACACTTCAATTCCGCTGAGATGCACACATGGCTGCACATAAAGAAAAAAAATATAATTCTTGTAGATAGATAGATAGCTAGATAGAATTTATTGTAATGTAATATTAGTTTGTTTTAATGTGCAATATTACCCCCCCTCCTTGTTTAAAGCAAGATTCATTTTGATACTGTGATCTTCTCTCTCTCTCTCTCTCTCTCCCTTCAGAAAACATGACTTAATTTTTGCAGTGGAATATTGATTTTGTAATTGCACAAGTTGACTTTCAGCACAATTTTTTATAAGGATAATACTGATGTTTAATATGTAT
>JAUYWG010000038.1:24076287-24094277 GCA_034779775.1 Enteromius afrohamiltoni
ACAAAATGATACATATACTGATATCAACATGCTCACAGATGTTTTTGTGTGTTTGTTTTGTTTTTAGTGATTAGAAATCTGCTGCATGATAAACCTGGATGACATATACTCGAGTCTCTGCAAGCTGAGCGCCTCTAGGAGTGCTATACCAACATCAGATGTTCATCTGCACTGATGTTCTCTGGTAAAACTCCCTGTATACTGATGGTGGTTATTTTTTCTTGAATTCATGCAAAGCACCAGCAAACACTCAAATAACAGGTATTTACAGGGTTCACTTGTTTTCAGAATTGACTCAAAGCCTGTTCACAAAAAAAATGTTTTTTCAAACTCCTCCCATTCTTTCTACCTGACTTACCTGTCAGTTTCACTAATGGCCCATTAGGGGAGGGGTCTCTCTAAATTCTTATTCAGGACCATTATGGCTTGGATGGCCTTATTTTATAAAGTTTTATTTTCCCAAAACTTACTAACCAGACATATTTTTTTTCTAAAAAATGCAAACATGTACATCCATTGTGGTCACATATTATTGTAGCACAGTTTCTGCTGTACACAAAAACAATTATGTGTTGGTCAATAGTATGCTATAAGTAGTTGAAATAATCACAAATATCAGAGCATCTCAGGGACCCCAAAATCACCTCAGACCCCAGAGGGTTAAAAACACACTATATAACGAACAAAAAATGTCTAAATTAGCTTAATAAAAAAGAAACAAAATATAATAAATCTGCCATTACACTCAAAACTGAACTATTTTACCAGCTGAAACAGCAGTATAAGACGTTTTGGTAGAAGGGGAAAAGATGGGCTCCGGTCGGGCTCGGGCTGGGCTCGGGCCTGAGCGTCTCGGGTCAGGGTCGGGCTCAGGCCTAAATTTGAGGCCCTTGCAAGGCTCTAAGTGGGGTTGCCGCCAAACTGGACACCCACCTCATATGCCCTGGTGTCTTCATGAGCATCACTCAAGATGCAGAGGTTCACTGGCATAGCATCCATGGTGGCTGAAAACTGGGGCTTGAGTTCCGCCTTGCCTGAAGGCTCGGGTCTGGCAGCCATCTTGTGCAGTGGTTAGAGAACATGTGTGAAGTGTCATCATTAACCGCTGATGTGTGATAGCTGTTTAGAAATATACTGAGATATATACTGGCCTAAGATGACAGAATATTCTATGACTTATTTTTTTTTTAACTGCATCTGTATTTGTAGTATTTTTTTTGTTTTGCTTACACTGAAACACACTGAAATTATGATGTACTTATATATTTAGTAATCATTGATCTTCCCTTATGCACAAAAGTGGAAAATACAGAATTGTAAATACGAAAATAGACAAAATTAAACTTGAGAAGTCTCACTCTGAATATTAATGATTATTGTGTGTGATCTGTTTATTAACTAAATCTGCTGTAGAAATATTAAAATTAAATATTTATGTATTATGTATTTAAACATACGTATGTTTTTAACGTTCTGCACTAATGTACTTCTGCCTTTAGTTGCATAGAGTGATAGATGATTTTCTTTAATATCTCTGAAATCCTGATATCCTTCCCATCAGACATTTATTTTTTATTTTTTTCTCCATAAACAGTATGCAATAAACAGGTGAAGATGCTTCTGTGAATATATTTGTGAGCAGACGTTTTCTTCTGACCTTCAGCGCTCCAGCAGTGAGGTGAATAATGTAACCTAATATTACACAAATCTCATGTATAGCAAGCATTTTGTTTAAATCAGGTATTGATGTGTTTTCTCGAAAGCTTATTTCTCACTGGAAGCCTTTTAAGCTCATTCACAGTCTCTGATTGTTGACAGTGTGACAGAAGCTACTCACATAATTAGCACAAAGTATCTTTTGTAATGTAAGAAAATGTGGATATGGAGGTCATAACATTTATTATGTATGCATTTCAGTTTGCTCCAACTCAAAAACAAAATAAGAGAAACCCATTATTAAAAAACAAAAGAAAAACATAAAGAAGAGGACGACATTCCTTCAGCAGCTACAATCAAACATTTCTACATTTTCAGCTACATTTTCACTCTTTAATGCCAGGATAATATAAGAGAATGTGTAAAGTTAGAAATATAATGTTTTTTTATGTCATTGAAACTCTTTTAAATGTCAAACTACATTAAAACTAGCAGGTCCTTCATTTAACAAATGCGTTTGCACTTTTGTTTTGATATATAAATAACAAATTAATTTTAGCTGCCATTGCACATTACTGTTTTTTTTCCCTTTCTTTTTTAAGTCGTGGGATCGATATGTGTTAAAGGTATTAAAGGCACAATATGTGGAATTCATGTGTTCAGCAGGTCGGTTTGACTACACACTGAAGAGCATGCGGTTGCAGTCTGAGTATGAGATCAGAAAGAAGTTGCAGACGCTTTAGTCATTCTCTGTGAGGAGTCAACAGATGCTGTGCTGAGAGTCTGGAGGGGCTCGTTGAGGGACCATCTGCGATCGTTTGTTCCTCTACATTAATGGTCTGTTTGCTGCTTCACGCGGTGAGTGTACAGCGATACATGTGCTGGATGCTCCAGACACATCTATGAATACAAAAAACACAAACCAGTTTAGTAGCTGACACTAATAGCTACATGCATCGGACGCCAAAGGACCATATTACACGTCCTCTGAACTCATATAATGCTTTGTGTGAAGAACAGACCAAATTTTTAACTGTTATTATATTTTTCCAGCACTCATATCTAATTCGTCTGCACTGTTTTTTTTGTTTTTTAAATAAAGGTCACCTATTTTGCCCATTTATACAAGATGTAATATTGGTCTTAGGTGTCAGCTCAAAATACCCCACAGATCATCTATTACAACAGCTGGAAAATGATATTTTAAATGCTTTGGTTTGTATCATTTTAAATGCAAAGGAGCTGCATTAAATCACAACTGTAAAAAACTGTAAACTCCGTTCAATGTCATTACATCAGGGAACTTGGAATTCGTCAGGTCTTAACATTGTGTTGCATATCACTGCGTAAACTTACTTGTACAGTGTGCATCGGCATATGATCTTCCGACTATCAGAATGCCTCGCTTTACTTAAAAGTACGTACTGTACGTAGGATTGACACCGAGTGGTTGAACTAGGTATTGCAGTCCAAATTCAAAATACTGGAGTGGGGTTTTTCACCCGGCCCCTTCTTCTCAGATTTGACGCACACTCAGGTTGCCACGATTGACCACACCAACAGGAACGAACACACATGACAATGAATTAAATAAAATGCACTGTATTTTCTGCCAAGCAGGCAACCTGAATGCCGAAACACTACCGACTTCATGATTGGGAAATAGATGGAGGGTGGCGCTTCAGACCAAAACAAAACATGACAACATAAACATCAGTTGAGGGCTGCAACTGCGCTTTTTAAACGAGAATATCCAGGCTGTACTACTACTGTCGGCAATATGAGTACTTTTAAATTACATGTTTTCTTAATGCCTGTTGAACATAACAGAGACATTTTATGATTTTTGATATTATTACAATTATTTCCCAGCCCTGAATAAACCCTACTATTATCTCATCTGCTTAAACTTCAAAAATACAACCGTGAATTCGGTGAGAAGTGAAACATGTCACATGAGTTTTGAAACCCGCAGCATCACCACCTTCCTCCAGAGTTGTACAGTCGCTGTGATTTGCAGCAATAAGAACAAAAGTTGCTGAATGACATAAGGCAAAACTCAGCAGATAAAGCACAAATCAGCGTAAAACATTCAGTGCTCTCCCACAGGCCAAACTCTCTCATTATCTGCCTGTCAATTACAAGCATAACACTAGCGAGAGGCCGAGCGCAGAGTTCAGCCTCAAGGCGGAGATCATATTAAGGATCAGTGGATATGTAAAACACTTTAATGGAGACCAGCTATTCTAACCCCAGCCCTTTAGTAAAGAGAATCAAAGGCTTAGCTGCCTCACGGCTGCATTTAAAGAATGAGGATAAATTAGTAAAATTAGTAGAGAGGTTGGGCCTTGTCAATGGTGCTTCACACGCCGCGCTTCCCTGAGCATCCCACTGTCAAGTCCTGAAGACAGATCTGCATCTATTACTGAGTTTAATTGAGTTTAATTAATCAGCCTTTCATGGTTTATTGGTCAGCGTAAGGCAGTGCTTCACAACCGTCTGTTCTGAAGGGTGACGGACGGTGCTACATGCAAATTATACATCGCAGCTGAACTGACCATTGGGCATTGTTAAGGCAGGTATATTTACTGTGCAAAGGCAAAGAAAAAAACACGTTTCATTGTTCATGTGAAAGACTGTGGCTCCAGTGACAGTGGCTCTACATAACATGTTTTGGTGCATGAGTCATTACTGATAAGATGTTGAAAACCATAAACTTAACTACAAAGAAAGTCAAAGAGAATATTTGAATATTCGTACATGGTTTGCTCCAAGTGCAGTGAAACGGAAATACACTTAGTTGCATTGAATGTGCACTTGTAGTGTTCATCAAGTTCTAAAAGCATATAATAAAAACTGTACTTCCATAAGCTTTTAAGGAGTGAGTTTCCTTTAAATTATGTTTGAAATCATTGTTTTATTAATGTTTTGTACTGCTTTAAAGTATACTTATTTTTATGCATTTGACTCTGATGTAAGTAACTTACTAAAGCACTTTATTCGAATTTAACATTTTATCTTGCATTTAAAGTGGTACGAACCAAAAAAAATTTTTTAGACACACCTCAAAAATTAAAATTTTCAGCTGTTGTAATAGTTAATCTGTGGGGTATTTTAAGCCAACACCTAAGACCCATGTAATAAAATGTAATTTTCATGGGAACATGGTCCTCAAATCCTGCATTTCTAAAATAATGGCAGAGCCATGTTTTATCTCTTTCTATGTTGTGGTATTGAATGAGGGAGCCATTAAAGGAAGCTTTCAGAACAGAACGCTATTCACGT
Source organism: Enteromius afrohamiltoni (assembly GCA_034779775.1). Taxonomy (NCBI): domain Eukaryota; kingdom Metazoa; phylum Chordata; class Actinopteri; order Cypriniformes; family Cyprinidae; genus Enteromius; species Enteromius afrohamiltoni. The sequence continues at coordinate 24,081,229 of JAUYWG010000038.1, forward strand.
TCATTCAGAGGTCTGTGTCAGTGGTGCCCTTCCTCTAACACAGGAACACATGATTTCTACACAAAAACAGCATAACAATATGCACTCTTCTGCTTTTCTCAACTCTTTTTGTCCATGTGAAGCTTTCATGTCGAGCGAGTGCAGTACGAAGAGAGGTGAACTTGAAAAATATTTCTGAAATTATCATGATAAAGCAAATGTTTTTATTTGATTGGAAGAAGAAAAGGTTGTGCAAAATTCACTGTCAGATCTTTCAATGTGGAAAGGTGCTTCAGATCTGAGTGATTTATCAGAATAAAGTCGTTAGACTCAATGTTGGTTATTGCGGTATAAAAACACATTTAAGGAGCATCTGGGTGATTCCTCTGGGCTCACACACTTACAGTGGAGTAATGGCTTTTCTTGTCTCCTGATACATCATTAAATATTGTAAAAATGAGCCTTCACTATTTAAAACGCAGGCTGCAAATCTCTTTAATAATGCTCGGCATGGCCCTAACGAGCTGCAGGAGACAATGAAGCGATCGCTTTAGCGCAGGGGCAGCACAAATCCTCCTCCGGTTGGTCACACGCCAGCTGAGATGTAATGTGTTATTAATGCGTCGTACACTGTGGATCCAGGATTTTATGAGTGAAGTGTTAATAAATTGCAGATGTATTAGTGGTAATGTTGCAGTATGATGTAATGGACAGGACAGAGCACTTGAGGACTGGATGAGAAAGGTGAAGGAATATTCTGGCTTTGATACAATTTAGTTCCCCATAAAAAGTTAACTACCGTACAATTCTATACTATATTGAATTTCTAAAGTCAATTTTTAGATTGATTATGTTCTCATATTTTAGCCAGAGGCAATAGTTTAAAACTCAAAAGGTCTTGATGGATTTGTTTATAGAAAACACACAGCTTTTTTCTTCTCAAGATGTTAATGAACTGGAGTGGTGTGGATTGCATGTGAATTATTGCAAGTCCTGATTTTGCTGAGTTCGACGTGTTCCTGGAATAACATTTTAACCCCGAAATTTGGTTTTGACCGTATCTCTATGGTGACCCACGGCGACCATATCTCTACACATAACCTAACCTAACCTTACCCATGAGTAATGCCTAAAATCACATTTAATGATAGAACACTGACACTGATGTGCAAGCACCAAACACTGATTGTAAGCCTAAACTTCACTTTTTCTTTAAATCAGATTGGCTAATCACAATGTTGTTCCAGTGTCAACAAAGATGTTGAACCAGGGACACGTCGAACTCAGCAAAATCAGGTTGAGTGTGAATTAGCTATGTTTCGATCACCCTCCTTTTATAAGCATTTAAAGTATCGCATCTGAAAATAATCGCTGAATTTCAAGCTTGATCTCACAACAGTTACACCGTGGCTAATTCGTACCAATTTTTACAACCTCAATTGTACATAAATTATATGATTTCTTTGCTAAATTGTATGTATTTTACAAGTTGCCAATTCATTTGTACGATTGACCTACAATTTGTACAAATTCATAGAACCTCACTCGTATGTATTCATATGATTTTTGCTACATCGTATGCATTTTACCAGTTGCCAATTCGTATGAGTTTGTATGAATGACCTACACCAAACCCCCGGCCCTAAACCTAACCATCACTGGGGTTTAGGCAAATCATAAAAAAACATACGAGTGAGGTTGTACAAATTTGTACGAATTAGCACAAATGTTCCACCTCACACAAATTGGTCATGAGTCTGTGCTGCATGTTCATATGTTCTGCATGAGCGAAATTCACATATTTGAATGGAAAACTGGTTATTATGTTTTCATCAGCTGTTTGGACTCTATTTTTGAGGACACCTATTTACTCCAGCGGATCCATTGGTGAGCAAATGATGGAATGCTACATTTCTCCAGATTTTGTAGATCTATTTAGATTTATTTATTTGTAATACATAATTTAGTAATACTTTATTTTAAAAGTCTACTTTAGACATTCTACTAAAAGTAGGTAACTTTGCAGCTACATTACCTAACAGTCAACTAGAAGATATTTTTATGCAAGCACACACATTATACATACACATCGTAATGCACATCGTATATAAACGAATGGCTCCATACTTTTTGATGTTGGCTTAGGGCGACTGTGACAGTTGCATTCGATCCTATCATGACCATGTAAAACTGATGAATAAGGAGTTCACAATGCCTCCATAGCATATGCTCCATAGACCTTGTAAATATTTTACTATAAACACAAAAAGAAAAGAAGAGAAAAAAAAATGACTTTCAGTGGTAATTGACAACGTCACCGAATGTATTAAATACACAATTTTCTTTAAATACTGTAATAAAATGTAAAGGGAAAATGTCAAAAGAAATGTCACTGTAAGAGATTTTATTTCATTCAGATGAACTAGGTGTCATTTATTCTGATCATGCTTGCAGCTTTATTAAAAACTCACCAGAATTGATTTCCACAGGAATTATGAAAAATACACATGTTTTTGTCAGCAGTTTGTCATAACTCATCTGATCACAACAGTGTAATGCTCAATCGCTGCTCAGAGAAGTCAGGTAAGTAAAGAAGGAGTTTTATTAACAAAACTGAGATCAATGGCTCAACATAAACCACAAGCACAAAATCAGCAATCTCAAATAGATAATATAGTTCTTGGAGCAGCGATCTCCTGATCGTATCAAATACATTGGATCCTCATAACTCAGGTAAGTACATTAATCACAGATAGATGTAGCGATCTCCAAATCGCTGGTAAACTCCTTCAAGGCTGCGTAGACAGGATATCACAGGTGAGTGTAGAACGGTGAGTATCATTTACAGGTTTACATTATGTTGAATAATCTCCTGATTGCATTCTCAGTTCTCCAGGCCTCCGTTTAATGTCTCTTGTGGATAGCCATACTTTTTCCCTGGGTTAATATACTGGGGTGTCTGATCTACGTGTATCTGCCCAGGCCTGATGCCTTCAAATAGCTTGCTGCAGATGGACATGAGACGAATTCCATACCTGTTCACTCGTGCAGAACCAATAATCTACCCCTGGTACTTGAGAAGGCTCCTCAGACCAAGGAAAGAGTGGGGGTTGATAACCCAGCAGACACTGAAAGGGTGTCAGACCTGTGGTTTCCTGTCAAAGCGAGTTTTGGGCAGACTCAGCCCAAGGGAGGAACTGACTCCACTCCTCTTAATGTTTGTGACAGTATGCCTGTAAATTACGGAAGATCTCCTGTATTTTCCGTTCTGCTTGGCCATGTGTTTGCGGGTGGTAGCCAGAAGATAGGCTGATGGTCACTCCTAACAGTCTAAAAAACTATTTTCAGACTCTGGAAGTAAACTGTAAACTGTGTGTCTTCTGGTAAGCCGAAATATCTAAAAGCATGATGGAACAGAGCTTTAGCAGTATCTAAGGCAGTGGGAACTCCAGGTAATGGAATTAATTTGCAACCCTTTGAAAATCTGTCAACTACAACTAGAATGGCCGAGTTACCATCAGTTGGGGGTAAGTCGGTTGCAAAATCTATCCCCAAATGGGACCAGGGACGTTGGGGTAATGGTAGTGGCTGAAATTTACCCTCTGGAAGGAGGAACACTGAAGCTGGCAGAATAGGTTCTGGTTTCTCGGGGGCAGGATCTGGATCTTGTATAGAGAGGGCATCGGCTTTGATGTTCTTACTTCCTGGGCGGTACGTAATCTTGAAGGTAAAATGAGTGAATAACAGTGCCCACCTGGCCTAATGGGGATTTAGACGTTTTTTTTAAGTTCTTATGATCTGTGATGACCTCGAATGGATGTTTTGCTCCCTCCAGCCAATGGCACCATTCTTCCAACACAAGTTTAATGGCTAGAAGTTCTCGGTTTCCTGCATCGTAATTCTGCTCTGCAGGGGTTAACTTGCATGAAAAGTAGGTGCAAGGGTGTAAAACTGGTGGTGACCCAATGGTATTGTGACAAAGTGGCTCCTACTCTTAATGTGGCTGCATCTACCTCCACGGGGTCAGGATGTGTGAGAGTCGGGGCAGAGCAAAAGGCTCGTTTCAACTGGGAGAAAGCAGTTTCTGCTTCGGGTGTCCATGTCAGGGTTTTCTTGACAGCTTTTAACAAGGAAGTAAGGGATGCGGTAACGAGGCAATATCCTAATTTAAACTTGCGATAAAAGTTTGGAAGCCTAGAAATCTTTGCAGTTCTTTGGTGTTCGTGGGTGTGGGCCATTCCTGTACTGCTTTCACCTTGTTGTCCTCCATCGTGACCCCACTCAGTGTGATAACATATCTGAGGAATTGAACTTGTGAAGTGTGAAACTCGCATTTATCTGCTTTCAGGTACAAGCAATGTTCTCGAAGACGTTGTAAAACCTGTTTGACATGATTTCTATGGGTGGGTAGATCAGGTGAGTACACCAAGATATCATCAATATAGATTATGACAAATTGATGTAACATGTCTCTGAATATTTCAGTCATAAAGTTTTGAAAGATGAGATTATGATATCTGAGCTTATTTTACTCTGAATCATAACTGTCACTACAAATGTTTGTTGCATCATCCTTCCCACTTGTCACTGATGGACCTGGTCTATAGAGAGCAATGTCACAGATACACGCTCCATTTCTCTTGACCTCTCACACTTAAGCAAACAAATGTTCCTCTCGAAACGCCCTTGTGTCTGATGAAGTACTTAAACTAACCAGCCAAACCAAAACCTGCATCTGCTCATATAAACATATACAGGAAAAGGGTTTTGGAATTTAGTCATATACTGTATATAGGTATCAATGTCTTTATGATGTTTAAAATGTGTTCAGACTTAATTTTACCCTTGCACTTTGCATTATTTTAGGAAATTGAAAAATACTAGGGAATTAGGAAAGCCGAGAAGGAGTGCTGCGTTAACAGTGTGCTAAATTGTTTTGTGAAGATGACATGAACAATAAGGTTTTAGCACTAAAACTGAACCCAGTTGAGATTGAAGTTCTCTTTCTTTTGCATGGCTGTGATGTGAAGTCATTAGCTCTTCTCCAGACTGACATTCATTTATTGTGCTTATAGTTGGCAGCCCGCATTTGGAAGATCCAGCATGAATAATGACATCTGCGTCAGAAATTTTCCTTCTAATGATCTCAGCTATTATTGTGAGTCATTGCTACTTTTTGCACTGTTCTTCTAGTTATTTAAATGTGCTTGTATTGTTTGTATGATCATTACATGTTTTTTCATATGGTTATTGTATAAGTTTCACTAGAAAAGAGAGAAAAGAAATGAAATGCTGAAATATAACAATCAGTTAGAGTCAGAGTTCTGCAGCAGCAGCTGTGAGGGCAAAACCTGTTTACAAAATGCATCATGTGGCCACCTTCTCCAATGATTTTAATGGTTTCTCGGGAGAAGACAGGCTGTCTTATACTAATAAGCAAAGCTGTAGCAGTGGGGTGAGGTTTCCTGACCTGTACTCACTGTCAGGTCTATGGGTCAAGGATATAACTGAATGGCCAGAATTGCAGTGGCTAGGCATTTTTGAATACCCAGTGGAAAAATCCTGTGTATGTTGAATCTATATATTTTGGATGATTTGTGTGTTCTATGGACTGATCTACTGCTTAGACAGTACATGGACTTATACAAAGTCAAACAACTACTGGCAAATCACAGTTGCATGTCTGGGTAAGTATTAACTATGTTGGAACTGATGGAAAAGGAAATTTGCTGACAAGCCTTAAGGCAGATGCCCCTAAAAATGATAATTAATGGAAATGATAAATTATATAATGCTGTTTATAAATATATATTATAATGACCTCTTTATAAATGGAAAACTCTAAAGTGCAACACCTGAGTGTTTATCCTGAATGAGTTTAGCATTTGTTTTTGTAGCTATGTAATATAGCATAAAGATAGTATACCAGGATACACTGCACAATTCATGCAGCAAAAATCCAACACACGTGCCAGTGAAGAGTGAATTGTAATCAAAAAACCTTATTTAACCTTTGCACATTAAATAATCTCGGTTGCTATTACAATTACAATTACTGCCGTGTACACATAAAAGTGAAAGAAAATGGCAACTATTGAAAAGCATTAAAGAGATAGTTCTGTCCAGACAGACACCCTTGGAGTTTTGAGCAGTCATTGGCAAGCGGATGAGTGATGCTGTTATTCTCTGCAGTGGGTCAGGTGACAGACTGACAAGAAAGAGAACATGTAAAATTAAAAATGTAAATTGACAGTCTAGAAGAAACTGGAGTGTGGAGAAATGAGGAGAGCAGAAGGTAGCCGTCTCAGAGAGGAGAGGTCACACTGTTAGCACGACTGTCACTGCCGTCTTATTACACAATGACAAACCAAAGCAGAACAAGCTGATGCTCCTGAATACTCACCACCATTTCAGCAGAGTTGCCAGGTCTGCAAAACAAAACAAGCCCGATTGCTATTCATTACATATATCCCTCTCTGTCCGTTTGCAGTTTATGTACTTTTGTACCCCTTTGGTCCTTTAAAATAAATCACTTTATAAGATTAATGTTTTAAATTTTAATCATATAAGTTAAAAAAATGCAAAGCTTTGTACATATGAAACCAAACCACCAGTAGATGACAGTAAATTACTGTTTTTATAAACAATCATTAGTCATTAATTCAACCAGCTTTTTCAAATTACTGATTCATTTAAAATCTAGGTCTACAGTCTATTAAAAGTGTTACTGAATCATTGACTCACTTGATTCATTCAAAAACAGGGATTCATTCAGTATTGGAAAAAACACTGTGTATAGATAGATAGAGATTTTTATCAACTGGTTTTATTTGAAAATGTATATTTTAGTTTATTTGTAAACTGAAGTCTCCCCCCCAATTTAACCCTGTTGCAATATAAGAGATCCTGTATCAGGACATGCCTTTCAACCATCTCTGAGAGTTTAGCCTTAAATGTGTGCAACTACACAGCCGCTAAACAATAGGCATCTCCGTTCCAGCACAGAATTAATGTCAGTGTGAGCCATGCAGAGACTTAAAGACAGGACTACGCCCGCAGAACAGCCTCATGGGAGAGTACAAAGGCCAGAGCCAATCAGACAGCTTCTCCATCTGTATCTTCCTGGACTTCTGCGACTCAGGCACAACAAACATGCCAAAATACTGAGCATGCAATATCTAATGCAGAAACGGAAGAAAGGCATAATGAGGGAGAATGAATGGGCCGCTCGTCTGGCAGTGGCGCCACTGGCCGTCACGTGCTTCTTGATTAATGTCTTGTGCTGGTTGCTCCTGAAGGGCCAGTAAAATATGAGGGCATATGTCAAGCTTCAGCTGGGCTTCTGGCATGTGTTCAGATCCACTGTTATCGGCGTGGTTCCTTGGTGACTTGCTCGGCGGTCCGGAGGGAGGATCTCTTTCTCCAAGGTTGTAATCCCTTCATTTGCTGCTGAGCGTTGATTTCCAGCGAAGACGGTGCATTCAGAAGACACTATAAAATAAGTGAAAAGAAGATTAATATGAATTCATCTGAAGCGGTTCTTAGTCAGAGTTGTAACAGAAATTTTAAGAACATCAAGAGTGTTGAAGACGTGGCCTCGGATCTACAGTCAAATCTGTAAAGGCTGTTGTTTGTTAGCTATGAAGATCTTAGATGTAAGATCTTAGGTATATGCTACGTTCAATTACAGTACAAGATACCGCTACTTTTTACATTTATACAGAGGCAGACAGTAGTAAAGTACATTTACTTGAGTATTGTACATAAGTACACATTTGAATATCTGTACTTTAACACTTTTGAAACACAAGTATTGTACTTTTCACTCCAGTACATTTCTACCAATGTCCTCAAAGTAGAAAGTCATTTCTATGGAGCAGCTTTATAGACAGTGGGTGAGACAGTAGGCCTTGCTTATGTAGTTGAGTTAGCAGGTTTTACTACTTGTTTTTATTTGATTTATTTTCTGATTAAAGAAATTTCACTGTACACTTGATTCAAATGCGGATGAATGAACACACTTTGCTGTGTGTATACACTGCTACAGCTGTGTAAAAACACTACCGTGCTGTTTTGTGATGGTGAGTAAGAGTGTTAAAGCCACTTCACTTATTTATGAAGATCAATAATCTTTTGCTCCACATCAGAAATATATTATTTGGTTTTTCTCATTGTGATGGCTGAATAAGGGAATTTTGTTCTTTTCTCTACTATTTATATTCTTGTGAAACAGAAAGCCAGGGTTCATAATCACCCTGGAGTGCTCAGTTTTGTGAATAACAATGAAAACATACTTCTGAGATATTTTACTCATAGCAATTTGATTATGACTGTCCAAAAGTCATAAAAATATTCATTTGTTTGATTTCTTCATTCATAAAAGCTCTTTATTACACAGAAATTACAAGCTAGTCAGTGTATTCAGTAGGTTATTTCAGAGGCTTTTTTTCAGAGGTTATTTATTTCAGTATTACAAGTACACTGTAAAATCCAGTAGTGTACCTTACTTATATATACCTTTAAATTTTATATATATATTTTAATACATAACAATATATATTTTAATACATACAAATCATGTACATTTCGTGATTATACGTTTAAGATTAATTAGCTCTTTGTCTTTCAGTAATTGGAAATAGAAATAATATAAAATGCTGATTTTGAGTTGGTTTTATGGCTAAGACCTCAAATAGATGTGTATAGAAATGCTCCTTTTCTTTCTTTCTTTCTTTCTGTAAAGCATGCAGATATTTAGAAATAAATGTTGTCACAACACTTGTGGAGCTTGCTTTTAACTGAAGAATTGTTTTTCATATTTAGGACAGTGGCCTTCACTGAGCAGCGTCTCATCACACCGGCCTCAGTACACTGCAGGTGAGCTATTTTATTAGCTGTTATACCCAGCAGTTTTTACTTCATGCACACTGCTACACTTTATTTACAATTTTTAAAGAATTTCTTGTGGATGCAGTGCACCTGTAACCACTATATTTCTTGTTGTTTTTTTTTCCAGATTTAAGAGGACATTTCACATCCTGCAACCCCTAAAATGTATATTTGTACTTTAATTGTATAAAATATTTTTAAATAAACAATGATTACTTCTTAATTGGAACTTTGACAAATATCATTACTATATTTTTTTATTGTTTTAAACCTTACTTTCTTGTCTTTTTTTACTTCTAGAACCCAGATTTGACAAAACTACACACCCATTTACTTCATGACTACCTCAGATACTTCTACAACCAACCTTTGTAAGTACTCCTAGTTACATCTTAAATACATAAATGTGGGAAAATCATTTGTTCAATGCTTTGTTTTTGCTGTTATATCATGTCTGCATTAAGATTCATGTTGATTATATAACTAGTGAATGGTAGGGAGCAGTTTTAGTTATATCTCTACTTGGTTAGGCCTTGGTCTGATTACAGACCAGTCTTGATGTGAATTCTTCAACGCATTGTGCTGTAGAACGGCTGGAGCGATGTCGCACGAGCTCAGGATTGTTTGCTTGTTTCTCTGGGTGAACAGACATTCAGTTGAAGGATAGACATTTTTCTTTTTTTGTTTTCACTCGTGTCTGTTGTGCTTTTGACTATCACTGAAGATGAAGTACTTCTCCGGATCTTCTCTGCCTGGACCAAGTGTCTTCTGCCATCGTTGTTCAGGAAAGCACTGCAAAGAATCTGACTCAACCATTTGCTTACGCACTGTCCTGTGCTATACGTTTGAATTACTGCTACATTTGGATTATCAAATACTGTGAAGAACATTTACAGTGACCTGTGATAGAAAAAAAAAAACTCTTGACAACTTGTGTGTCCAGCCATTTGACCAGTAATATCTATACTTTTACTCTAGTAATGGATTTTTGTCCACCTCTGAATCAGTATATTATCATGAAGGATTCTGAAGAATTTCTGAAGGATCATGTGACACTGAAGACTGTAATAATGATTCTGAAATGTCAGCTTCGATCACAGCACTGACATAGAAAATTCACAAAGAAAACAGCTACTTTAATTTGAAATAATATTTCATATTTTTACTTTATTTTTATCAAAGAAATGCAGCCTTGGTGAGCTGAAAAAACAGTAGTCAATGATTGAAGTGGATCAGAAAGGTTCGTCATTTTAGTTTTAGGATAACTTTGATAAAAGGTTTTGATCCTCTTTAAATGTTGACTACTGTATATCTTAATACGTCATTATTTTATTTATTTATTTATTTTTTTTTTTTTCAAGTGAATTATTACATACACTTTGTTGTTGTTTTTGATGATGATGAGAAAGCAAGCTTTGTTGTATGGATATCACAAGAGCATGTTGCTGTGATCATGAGAAACTTGTATATCAGGACTTCTGTTATAATAATCCCATGCGTTTATGATGTGTATTATTTTACAGAACATTGCATCTCTGAATCATTGCTTTTGAATGGTGGAAAAAGTGTGTTACTATGGTGATTTTAAAAATACAAAACACTCTTGCTGGTGTGGGGAAACAGATGGTGTGTTGCATTCGTTAGAGGAAGGTGTTGTAGCAAGAAAGCATATTGGACTACTTTTGATTTATCAAGACCTTAATGAAGCAAAGCTTTTTGGCATGTTGTCTTTCTCAGCTGCCCAATATTGCTGTGGTAAGAATGAATATGTAAACAATGTTTTGACAAACACTTTTTCATCATCTTTTATTCTTTTTATCACGGGTGCTGCTTTGATCCAAATCAAACCAGCCTTTTGTTGTTCCTCAGGTGAATTTGCATTGAAGTGGAGACTTCCCATGATAATATTTCATATTAGGTTTCAACTGGACTGTTGTGATCAGCTGGAGGTGCCAGTCCAGACTAGATGGCACTCCAGTCCCCTGTTGTACTGTCTGTGTTTTTCCATTCCATGTATGAACTGCCACCTCCCTCATGTGTCCCCATGGTAACTGATATGTTCTCCACCCCCCTGTCTCGTATAAATACCCCAGACTTTCTCTCATTCCCTGCTGATCATTGTATGTTGCTAGTCCCGTCATTGTAAGCGTTTTCCCTGTCTATTCTAGTCCGTGTTTTGTTTTATGTTCTGATTCTCTTTTGCCTGTTTCCTGACCTTGATTCTGTCTTACCTGCATGTTCTGTTCACCTGTGTGTTGACCCTCGCCAGTTTACTCTGTCCTGAGATCTTCCCATTAAAATATCTTGCAAATGGATTCGCATGTTCCCGTCGTCATTCGTAACAATAGCCATGTACAATTTAGCACAACAAGGAATTTCTGATGCCCACTTATTTTCCTTTTTTGTGCATCTTTCCTATTCCGATTCTCACACAGCTCTCATTAAATATAAATAAACTCATAAAGTATATTTTCAGCTTCATGGGAACACTGGAGCCGGTCACAGTCTGAGCTGCCCTCATCTGTCTCCTGTTCATATATTTCACATCTTTGTTAATGCCCTGTCATTTCAAAGTCGACTTTTCACTTGGTTTCTTTCTGCTGACTCTTCAGTCGCCTCAAGGAGACTCTGACTTCAATTAAAGAGTTATTTAGTCAATGTTGATCACATTAATTTGTCCTTCTTTGTTCTTAGTATCATATTAGATCCAAATGTTCAAATTCATATTTCAAATGTTGCACACAATCTTCTGTTGTCTGACTGGTATAGACTTTATCATGTCGGAGGTCTTTTAGTATAATTGTACAAACGTCCACCTTCATGCCTTGTGCCTTTTATATAATATTTATATAATTTGATGTCTGCTATCTGTCATAGCTATAATGTCATAGATATTGCATCACTGATTTATGTCATAGGCATCGGAATGTCACCATATAAATAATAGCATCTGCACAAAATTGCTTCTTTTTGCTTAGATTGAGTGTCTGATTAAAAATTAAGCTGTTACTTCATTATCGTACTACATGAACCTTTTTTTTTTTTTTTAAGATTGATTTTGTCTGAAGTTCAATACATTTTTTTACAATTTTGACTATTATTTAAGATGTCAGGCTTTATGAGGTTAAACTGACAGCTGCCTCTTACTCTGTCTGTCAAAAGACATCTCTTCACCTTGATCAATATAAAAATACTAGCAAATTTGTCATTCAAAGCAGTGCTTGCCTAAAAACAGATAAAATGTTTGTTGTGATGGGACAGAGACAACAGGGGGAAACAATGGAGACAAAAAAAATAAATATATAGTCATGCATAAAAACTTTTAAAATGCACCTTCTGTCTTTCAAACAGTGGATTGCGGTGGTGAGATGCTGTAGAGTCCCTGCGGTAATCTGGTACTGACGGGCCTGGAAGATGTGGATTTGTGCTCTGCAAATTGCATAATTATCTAATTTGCATAATTCCTTTAGTGAATCATGTGCTAAAACAACGAGAGAGCCTGTGCAAATGAAGCCAAAGCATATGATACGAGCTGTCGAGTGTGGTCTGAGACAAACTAAAGGTTGCAGGAAAAGAAATAGAAGAACAGGAAAGTACAAAGCCTTCATTTTGTATGCTTCAACAGGGAATATATAACACAACCAGGTGCAATTTTCATCAGCTGGAATGCGTAAATTAAATTTTTGTTACATTTTTGCAAGACAACTTGTTCTTTTAATGTAACTAGAAGAATGTTTGTTCATTAATTCAAAAGAACCTTGCTCACTCTGTGGCTTTCCCTACTCTTCATCAGTGGAAACCTTCACCCGAGTTTTAACGTTCCTACCCGGACATTTTAGACCCACGCACCGGGACATGCATTAGTAAATTAAGTTTACAAGTGCATCTATAAATACTTGTTCTTGGGCATATACATATAATGTTTAATAATTGTATTTTCTTACTTTATTAATATTGTAACGTTTGCGCTGCTGTAGAGCTCGCGCTCTCGCTTCCTTTCAGGACAGGCAGGCAGGACTCGGAAACTGGACTAAATGCGAAATGAACATTTATTAAACTCAGAAAACATAAAGGAAAACGCGGAGAGCTACGCAGAGCTCAGGGGCAGACATTGAAACTTCAACAACAGACAAAGACAGACTGAACAGGACCCGGATTTATACACAGACTAATTAGACATA
>JAUYWG010000038.1:24105141-24132303 GCA_034779775.1 Enteromius afrohamiltoni
AAAAGAAAAGAAAAGAAAAGAAAAGAAATTATATTTTTATCCAAACCAATAAAAATTAAAAAAACATTTCCTTGAGGAAAATTGGAATATGTTGAAATATGTACAAGAACATAGGAAGAACAATAATTTTTAGTAGGCTTTTGTGTCCAGCCAGGATAAGAGTTAGCCCAGAACAATTTCCAAGGAAAAGGGCAAAATTAGAAGCACATATTCAGAAGACTCTGGATTTAATTATTGGTTGCTACAAAAAAAGAAAAAAAAAATTTTTAAAGTTACTTTTATTTCATTAATATTAGTTTAAGTTTATTTTAAGTTTAAGTACTAAAATTACTAACTAAACTAAATTTTTTACTAGAATAAATCATTTAAATAAAAGTTATCTTAAAATTAATTAAAATGACTTAAATACTTTTATAAGCTTGCATGTATTCAATTTTTAAATAAATAATTATATATGCACATATTACTTGTAAAAAATAAACTAAAATGTAAATATAAAAATAATATATACTACTATATATACTATATAGTACTATATATACTGTATACTACTATGTACAGAAAGCATTCAGACCCCCTTAATTTTTTTACTCTTTGCTATAATGCAACCATTTGCTTTAAATTAATTTAAGTTCATCCGTCTGAATACTTATATATATATATATATATATATATATATATAAAATACTAAAGTATAAAAATAGTAGGCTATATAATAAAAAAAACATGTAAAATTACTTAAGTAAGCTGCAATTAAAATGTAAAAAAAAATGTAACTCAAAATATTAATATAAACTATAATAGTGGACAACTTTTTTAAAAAAATCCTACAGTACTAATAACCAACAACAGAATCCCAGCGATGATATCATTGCTACATATTCACCATATTTCTTCAAATAAAGTGTTCATATGATCTCAGACAGAGCTGTTTAAAGCACAGTATGTGGAGGGACTCAGAGACAGGGTTAAAATGACCTTGCATGAAACAACAACAGTCTGCCTTAATGTGCCGCATTACAAGATATGTTATAAAGCATTTTTATGAGGCGGCAGTAAAAGAAGTGGTAGCGGCCACACACACACACAGAGAGAGACCAGCACGACTCCATCTGAAGGCCGTATGTGTAAACAGGTCAGTAACCGCTGAGAGAGAGGTCACATCATCGGACTCATTTTCTGGGTTCACCTTGGCTTTCAACCAGCTTCTGCTTCCTCTTATAAATCTGGAACATTCACAATATGAAGTTCTGTCTGCAGTGTCCCTTCGGTTCTGCTACCTTTACCTACGAATCTATGATGATCCTGACAGATAGACCGACTGTTGCCCTCTAATGGAGACACCAACAAATACATTTCAGCCATTAGAACTTAGAAAGTTAGAGTGAGTGATGCTTTCTCATGCAAAATCCACCAGCACGCTGCTTTCTGTTACACTGGTGGGTTTTTAGTGCACTGCTCGTAATCTTTCATTCATCTTCTCTCTTCCATCTTCTCCTCTGTTGTCCCATCGTCTCATGCTGGGCTCTGACAGCTCTCCGGCCTCCTTATTTCACACTATGGATGCTAGGCCGAAAATGTGTTTCCCTCTCTGAAAGTCTTTATTAATCATATCAGAGAGATTTATTAATCTAATCACCCTGTGGGTCACTGTAGCAAATCATCAGAGTAATTATAGCAGTCATGGCCTTCCAAACAGACTGCTTAAACTCCATAAATCCACACCGAATTTACACTTGAACGGTATATTAGAAGAAGAGCAGGAAAGTCCTTGATCATGTTATTCAGTTCATTACTGCATGCTTCAGCATTACGTTAGCCTCATATTTTCATAGCATTCGTGTTTGAATTGCAGTCATCAATCTGGCAATGTGTCAGAATCTATGAAAAGTGACACTTTGGCAGATACATGATTCAGAACTGTTGGATTCAGCTTCTTTTTTTTATTTAGGAAATGCTCAGAAACATAGAATAATAACCCTTTTAGCAGAACACACATGCACGGACAACCTGCTAAACAGTATTGCTACGTGTAATGAGGAGTATATTAAACACTCATCAAGATTTAGACACTGACAGATGTTTTGTGCTTTAATATTTCAGCATTTTTTATTTTAAAATCAGACCATTTTTAGCTGAATAAAGAGGTTTGGTGTTCATGACGTCCGTCTATCTTGTGTTTATAATCTGTGTGTTTCTCTCTGATCTGTTCTAATCTCAATGTCTCTTCAGACTCTCACCAGAACCAAGATGATCTTGAACACACACCGTGACACATGCCGAATACACACACACATATTTTACTTATCTATTTAAACTGGGGCAATTCGTAGACCTCTTTATAATGAAAACATTCGGCACAAAAAAAAGTAATAATTAACACAATGGTTATAATAATAATAAAACATGCTTTGCTTTCTTTATTTTATACTATTTGTACAAATGAGGACATCCCCAAAAGGAGGTTTTGTCAAATTTATCTCATTTTGGTGTACAAATGTATCCCTAAAATATGGTAAAGCAGGTGCACACATACAATCTACACACCAGTGGGATTTGTTCTGAAGTTTCTTGTTTGTTTGTTTTTTAAATCAAATGTAAATTCATGAAATGTAAATTCAAAAATGACTTATACTATAAGAAAAAAATATATATAATTTAGATTAACCATGCAATCAATATTATAAATTATATTAATAATCTATATATTGAAGCCAAGTTATAGTCCTTATAAGCATTTTACATTTATTCCAAAATAATAACTCAAGGTAGTAACAATTTAGACAATATGTTTTATTCATGAACTTATGTTCAGTTATTAATTTGGATGATTTTTGCATTTTGCATAAATATTGGTCACAGATGTGGAGATTTACTCCACCAAGCTGATTATTAAAAACATTAAAAAATGTTTTTAATTATTAAAAAATTATTAAACATTAAAAACTCCAACAGATCATTTTGTCATAACAAGTTGTTATATCTAAGTGTTTGAGTTGTTTACTTACTTTTTTTAAATTAGTCTTCCCATAAATGCCATTTTATTGTTATTCAGACTGATTCACAAACAAGGAACACACACAAACATCACATCCAATCACATCGTGATGGAGGCATTGCGTCCTCTCAGTGACTTTCCACCATTCATTCTCAATAGCTACATTTTCCACCATTTCCACCATTTGCTTTAGGGGGTCTGTTAAAACTCAATGGGCTCAGGGGAAGCAAGAGGGGTACCTTACCCAATGATGTCATTGCTGGACAAGGTTTCTTTAGAAAAACCAGTGATCTTAATGAGATACCTCTACCTTGGGCATGGCAAAACATGCTGCATCCCAATTCACATTATTCTGTGCATTTATTGACAACTGCAAGTCTCTACTGTACTTTTGAGTATGCATGTAGACTGTATGCCGCTATAGGGACTTTAAACACTTACATGTTCATCTAGATGTCATAAACCATTCTGTCAAACTGCTTGTGAGTGCATGTGTTTCAATCAAGCTAAAATTATTACCTTATTAGTTTTATTAAATGTATCCTATACTACTTGTCTACAGCTATAAGAAGTTGTAGAATCAGTCACAAGCACATCCTGTACTGTACTGTAGTACAGGGGAATGTAAAGAGTATAAGCTTGCATAGGCATACGACTGGAATAGCTGCACAACAGTCGACCCAATGCACATCTAAAAATCACTAATAAATTGTTCACAGCTTGGCAGTGAGACTCTGCATTTCTGCACCCAGGAAGAATAATTTCAGGAAGATTTACATTTATTTAGGCATATATATTTCATACCAGCCGTCATGTTCAAATATGCATTTCTAATAAAGACAGCAATCAGAATTTTGAAGTAAACTAGTGCTCTCTTATATGTTAATGATATAAATTAGGAGGCACTTACAAGGCAGAGATCTGAAACCATTCAGCAGCATAAAATCCCAAAGTAATTTGCAATTTATACATTTTGATTGAAAGCCATACAAAACTTTTTATAGTAAGATCAACTGCAGCGTGATTTATGCTCATCATTTTATGAATGAGAGACCCAAGTGAAAGAGTGTTACTGAAACTGATACTGAAAGAGTGTTAGTTTATAACTTTGACAGAACCTTGCCAGAATATTTTTCTGAGTTCTGAGAATGTTGCCTGTTAACTGTCATCATGTTAGCAGTGTAAACAGCCCTCATCTCTCTCAGTGACTTTAAGGCTTTTTACAATAACTGTGTAAATTGTTGCTCTAGATCAGGAACGGTGAACTTCGGTCCTGGAGTGCCACCATTCTGCAGAGTTTAGCTCCAACCCTGATGAAACACACCTGTAGCTTTCTAGAGATTTGAAGACATTGATCAGTTTGTTCAGGTGTGTTTGATTGGGCTTGGAGCTAAACTCTGCTGTAAAGTGTCCCTCAAATTTCCCCAGCCCTGCTCTAGATTGTCCTGTGCATGAGATTCGTTGTTTTAACCATAATCCACAAGTTTCATGTTCTTTGCTAACTTTTTCTCACCCCTAGCAGTGAGATTGTTTAGTTTGAGAGCCACCCGAGGGCCTCTGCCCTCAATTCTACCTACAATTGATGGCACAACCCTCTGAACGCATCCAACGTGTGATGGAAAAAGCCGTAGCCATGGATACGGGAAATAAAGAGGTGAGGGGAAGTCAGTGCACCACCGTAGCGCTCCACAGTTGGATGCTGGATGTGTGAATTGCTTTTGGTTGATTCAGCGCATTCAGCAGCCAAAGGTGGGGGAAGGAAGTAGATGAGAGGAAAAAGCGGACGGGCCAGAGGAGGGAGGAGGGAGGGTGGTGCGCTGATCAGAGGCTCTGCCGCACCATTTTTCACAGCAGACAAAAACATTTGCCTGGATATCAATTTGGAGTCGTGAAGCAGTCTTCCCCTCCTGCCCCATCATCCATCATCTTTTCCTCCCGCTCCACACCACCTCCTACACGTCTTCACCTCCAGGCCGGGCGGTGCTGGAGCATGAGGCGGAGCAAGTGCTTCTAAGGGACGGTCTGCTCGCATTATGCTGCCGTCCGAGACTCCGCCCAACGCCGAGCCCTTATTGGCACCTCGGCCAGCACCCCATCAGTCATCGCAGGACCGTCATCCATCACGCGTGGCGATCAATAGCAGGCCCTGCATTCATCAGGCGGAGGTGCTGGTGGTCAGGCCGCGTGGGGGGGCTGGAGCTCGGGGTCAGAGTCCAGAACAGACGTGTTTTGTCTGAATTTGTAGGTGTATTTACAGGAGTGTATTTGCATGAGAGAGTTAGCATCTGCATAAAAGCGCTATGGAAATGAAATCGGAGCTCAAGTGTGTTGCTTCGAGGTCATCCATACGCTAATGTATGACTAAAAATAAGCTGAAGTGCACATTTATGCACACTGTTGTGTTTCCAGAGCAAAAGAAACAAATGTATTGATGACATAATCTTGCATTCGTGGGTGTAGCCAAAATTTTGACTCAATCCAGCTACCTGTAACTAGCATTTGCAACTAGCAAATCACATTTACAAGAACTGAAGTGTTTTGGCTATTGTCTGTTAAAAGGATTTCACTTTATAAAAACACTGGAAACAGGGCGCTACTATCCAGGCATGTTTGGCTAAACTGCACACTAGGATGTAGCACTTGTCTACTATTAGAAAGTAAGAAAATTGGAATGCAGTGATACATGTCATATCACTATTTTTATTTTATTAATTGCTAACCGTAGTTGTAAAAGTACTTGTAATTTGTAACGATTTACTGGCTGCCTGTGAAATACGGTGCACTTAATTGTACTGATTGTGCATTAGTACTGTATTTTTTTTTTAATTGCAGATCATATAATAAAATTTATCATATAATAAAATTCTGAAGTACGCTATTTTAACTATATTCCAAAGTCAATAGAAATAATTATGAAATTATATAAAGGCTAATAAAAAAAAATACATTTAAAAAAATGTAACCTTCAATTAATAAAATGTAATATATAGACTATTTAAACTATTACACATTTTCATTTAATTGCAATTAAGATGGAATTAAGTGTCTGACAACTTTACATTCATTTTGCGCTAGTCAACTTCATCTAGGCCTATCAGTTAGGTTAGGCTATATGTCGGTATTTAGCCGTTCATTTAAGATCTGCTCACAGAACACTTGTAATTGTAGACTGTATTTTTTTAACCTTTGTAAAAGCACCCTGCAAAGAGTCACACGTCAGAACAAAAGGAGAGACAGAAACATATACAGTAGGTAACATACGACCTGCGATCAGATTAGCAAGTGACGGCAGAGCGACGCTGCGCTGATTTCTGTGTCAATGTCACTCACTTGAGCGCGTCCTCGCGCCATTTACCGGCAGAGCCGTGCACTTTTTCTTGACAGCTCATAAGTTTTCACGAGCAGCTGGCTCAGGGTTTCTCTTCTTCAGCCCGTAATAGATCAAACTTTAAGGTGATGCTAATGCTCAGGGTTAACAGCGGGCTATAGTTGTGTTTGCTACTCACTGTCCCGTGTGATCGGAGAAGCTGCTAATATGCTAATTTTATGCAAAAGTTCGCTGAGGTAGCATATTAGTTCTTCAGTGGTGTTTTGACTTGGAAAAATTAACAGTATTTACAATTTTACATTATATGATATTTTAAAGAACGCGTTTTACTATCTGTGTTTTAACTATGTTTTTACTATCTGCATGGTTTAACAATTTGGTTTCTACTGACTAGCTTTGGATTGCTAGTTTCAACATCTTGATCTTAATTCAGACCAACAAATATTAGATATTTCTTGATATATGAAAGAGGCATTAAAACTTGGGAACATTTATTTTTTGATAAGCTACTTTTAAAGGCTACTTAAAATAGGATAGGCCTACATAAAATTAAGGGTTTCACCACAGTATGTGTTAAGATGTGATAGAAATTACATTTGATCTCGACAGTTTACATGTAAGTGGGAGTGAAAAGTGTGTTTTATGAGTTTCCATGAAATATAAAGTGCTTAGATTTACTTTATTACAAGTGCTAATGTATTTGGTATAGTCAGTGAATCCTGACTTTTACCAATGAAAATTGAAAAGTGTGCAAGTGGCTCAAGGAAAATATAATTGCTTCCTGCAAATTTTAAAGTTAAACTACCCAGTTTTACCTAAAAAACATAAAACATTTTGTTGCATTATACATTATGCTTCTACAAGTCTTTGAGATCTTTTATCTTGACCCCGTGGTTCATATAAGTGCTATGCTGTACCGGGTACACTAATGAGCAAGTTTACTTCCAAGTATACATTATATCGAGGTGGTTATGTGATGCAAACATTGAAAAGTATTTATGTCATGATATACAGCTGGAGTCCCTCGTTGTGTCCACCAGAGGGCATTCCAGTCTGAAACAGCTCCATCACCCATCATGCCTCATTCCTGGATTGATCACACTCACACCTGCACCTCATTCACACACACACCTGCACCTCATCACCACACCCACATACTGACATCCTGACACCCACACACATATAAGCCACCATGAAACACCTCACTGCGAGGTCTTGTTTTTCCAGTGTTACATTTCTGAGCGTTCCTACCCATGTTTGCGTTTCCCGTTTGTGATCTTGGACTGTATATTTGTATTTTGAGTGTTTGCTGCCTACCACGTTTCCTGCCTGATTACTTCAACCTTGATTCCGCCCTGTCTGTATTGTTCTGTTTGCCGATATTTGACCCTGTCTGTCCTGCTGGAATAGAAGGAAAAATTCATATGGTTCTGCACGCTTCCGCTTCATTACAATTTGTTTACACATTATGCAGTACGTTTTTATAAAAAGATGCACACATCATACCTGCAATATTACACAATATTGAACAATATTGAATCTTATCGCTGAAAAGACTGGATTCTATTAATTTTTCTAGCTGCGTTTTAGCTATATCGCACTTGTAATCGCATTTGTTATGAGGAGGTTCACCGGCATCTGTACAAGCAGTAACGGTACACTGCTCTCCGGAGCACGTTTAACCTCGGTCCTGCTTGCAGGGTGGAGACACTCGAGGGTAAAGGTCAGGTGAGAATCTCCACGCCACACCTGGGCAGCTGATCTGCAGGTCGCCGTCGGGTCAGGTGTCACTCTCCCGTTTCAGCAGAGTTCCATCTGCCCATGGCCTGGATAATTCAAGAGCAGCAAAACACGCTTTGTTACTACCTGACTAGGACAAAACTACCCTGCTAGTTAAACTACCACTAAGATAACAGAAGGCAACACTTGGTGAATAACCCTCACATTTTTACTCGAAACTGCAAAATAAGAAAATAATAACAATTAGACAAAAATTAATTAAAATGAACGCATGTTTATAATATATTAAATTAAATTGAAATTTTGACATTTTTTTGCACAAGAATATGATGAAATATATTTTATTTAAATCAATATTTAATTGCATTTGTGTTGATGTTACACTACTTAATACCAGCTTCATCTCATAATAGGGCAACAGCTGTGCTTACAACAAACCGAAGAAGGATGGGACAATCATTTTTGTATGTATGTCTGTGTGCAAGTGTGTTTTGCTCTTTGACCTTTTACACCTTACAGCCTACTGCTATACAACTATAAATATTTGATCCCACACCTGTCCATCTTCCTAGGCTCTCACACAAACACTTGGGCCTTTCCATGCAATGTGTTTGCTAAGGCAGTTTGGGCACGATGTAAGAGGAGCTCCCAGGGAAGATAATGGTGCAACGCTATTAATAATGTACGAATGAATGTAATCGCAAACCAGCAAAACCCAGAGACACTCAGGCCGAAACCTGAGAGGAAACTGCTAAAAAGAGGTGTAGTACATATATCAAGAAGTCCTTACAGCTCACGGACAGATATCTATATGTTATATCTAAATATGCTGAAGCTTTGAACATTGAAATAATAGAGTATGATTTAAAGCATGCTTCACTAATTGGCAAGACTGGCACAGTGAATTATTGTAAACATACTACATATTATTATATTATATTTATTTAGTTATTTTATTATTTTTATTTTATTTTACTACTACTACTGTTTTATTTATTTATTTGTTAGTTGTTTTTGTCTGTGTGTGTGTGTGTGAACCTGGTATTTTTATTTTATTTATTCAAGGTCCCCATGAGGAAACAAGCTTATTGCTTACAAGTTTTTTGAAAACATAACTTTTTTGGGTAGGTTTAGGTGTAGGGCAAAACAGTTTTTATGCAGTTTGTACAGTATAAAAACCATTACGTCTATGGAATGTCCCCATAAAACATGTAAACCCAACGTGTGTGTGTGTGTGTGTGTGTGTGTGTGTGCAACGTTTGAAAATGTACCATGAAATGCCTGATTATGTATAAAAAAAAATTCTGTTTGATGAAAAAAATATATATTTTGGTGCTATGTAGTAAAAATACATTTAAAAATATGTAATATTATTGGCTTTTAAAAAAGCCAGAATTATTTAAAAACAGCAAATGAACACATTGAATTCAATGTAAAATTTTGAACTAGAAAAACCAAAATGTGTTTTTCTATTAACACATATTTTTTCACAGAATTTTTGGAAAATCATTTTTCTTTGGGATTTTTTTATCTGTTTTTTACCTGTTTTATAATCCAGCAGGTAAAAATGGTGTGTCTGATCACTTAGCAAAGAAACAAAATTTTGAGCAATGATTCCTGCCTGGTCAAAGCAGGATGAATTTAATACTCTGAGATCTGATAACTTAACAAACATTTTTCAAAGCCAGATAGTCTTCTTAGAAGACTGGGTAGGTGTGTGTAAAGGCTGGATTTCATTAGGTTGTTGTTTTTTAACAGGAACAAAAATGAGGGATGACGTTGGGATGCCTCTACCTCCTCCCTGCTTGACCTTTTAATAGGAGGGCAGTTGTTAAGTGAATTTCGGGAATCCCATAAACACAAATTGCCGTCCGTAATCTCCTGCCAGGGAAGGGAGAAATATTTCAGCGGAAGGTAATCAATCAGATGCTTAGAGCCCCTCGCAGCCACAGTTCAGGAGAGAGAGAATCTGCGGTAATGCACTGCAGTCATCCAAACACAGCATGACACCATCTATTTGTAACAGAAAAGAGAATAGAAACAATGAAAGCCATTTTCAAAAAACATTTTGTGAATGGAGCTGTACAGAAGTTTTATGTATTATTAAAATATGAGCTGTTTTTTTGTTTGTTCCAAATAAAATTTGGAATACGACAGAATGCAGTCTAAAACTAAAATTCTTACTGTATATTATTTTCTAGCAAGGAACAAGGAACATCAAAAAAAACGTAATGAGTGAATGAGTTGAATGTTGGTTTGTGCGAGAACAAAAACTGTATTTGTTCCTGTGGAGCTTGTATTTTGGGCAATTATGTATTTTTTCGCAAGTATGAGCACAGGTTCATCAAGTCATTTAGTATGCACTGTTTCTACATAAAATTTAACAAGATGTTTGAACTTTGCATTTGCAGTGCTGTGCATATAATCATTACATATGCATTTGTTATTGTACAATATTTTGTTAATGCAATTTAGCTTTCAATACATGTCAATACATGCTTTCCTGAGAAAAAGTGGTTCTCAGTCTTTTTGCCTCCAAAGGCCTCCCTACAAGGAAATATAATTTTTTTTCTGTCAGAAAAGCATAGAGGTGATTTAGAAGTTAGCTTTTGCCAAGGTAGTAAATTCCCATTCATATCAAACATATGAAAATGGAGAGACATATCTAAAATCTAAGAAGGAGAATGAGGTTTTTTTTTATGGTTCTACATGGCACCTTTTGATAGAGGCGCTGTATAAGTGGTTTCCCTTTGATTACAAACCAATACAATTTTTAGTGCTATTTAACACCATTCTATTTATATAAAACACACACACAAACACACACACACACACATATATATATATATATATATATATAAAGTATATACTGAACTCACAGATTAATGCACTATAAGTTGTTTTGGAGAAAAGCAACTGCTGAATGCATAATAATAATAAAAATAATAAAGGGGGACATTTGCACCTTATTTACAGTATTTGTATGTAATCTCACTCATGCAAATCTGTCTTGCGGTTGTTGGCCAAGCTGTGTTTGGAGATTTTGCTGTTGTAGGATCATAGGAGCTCACGCTAAACCTCTGTCATCGGGTAACCAAAGCTTTGCTGTGTCTTAACCAATGGCTGGCTAGAGCGCTTGATGTAATGGGGAGGTCACCAGCTCGCACTCCTTAACCCCTGACCTCCGAGCTCATGAGCCACGCGGGTATTTCTTTCATGCGGACACCGGAGATGTGTTTTGGACAGGTTAAAGGAAGAGTGGTAAGCAAGCTGGGATCCGTTTGTACCCGCTGTAACTTTAATGGGCTCTGATAAAGATGGATCCCATGCCTCTGTGATGGATTAGGTCACTGAGCACCAGCGTGGAAACTGATGCTTTTATCTTACTTTATTTAGGCCAAGTTGTGGTTCACCACACATTTAGGTTCTGGACATTAACATTAATGAATGACCAGAGCACTTTCTATGAGCACGATGCTGCTGTGCTGGCGTTGGTTTCGTTAAGCACTGAATGCAATTATTTTGCAATGTTTATTCAAAGCATTTTGTATGTGTTAGTCTGAATGCAACTGAGCTGAAAGATCATGAAGTGTTTTACAGCGGCCATGTGAATGATGGCCACAGCTTTCAGAAAGACGGTAAATAGGTGATGAATATATTCATTGTTCCGATAAAGGTATTGATATTCACTATATCCAAATACTGTGAATTAATACCCACATAAATCTGCATGCATTTCAGATGTTTCCAGTGTTCACTCAGAAGCAGTGGGGCTCGATGTCTGTAAATCAGCATGAGTAAAGCGAATGATTTTCTGGCAATAACGGGGCCACGCTGGCACACACATAACTCAGCTGAAGGAGTCACAGGAGTAGCCGATAGGTTGGGTCAACCAATCGACATGCCACTTGACCCTTGTTGACCCCTGTGGCCAATAAGGATAATGGTGGCGTAAGGCCAGAGCCGTAGCCATGGCATGGGGGTCTAACATGGCCGGACTGTAACATGCACCCTGTGCTGAAGCTCCTGATGCGGGGCTTGTTAGCACTGACCCCTCTCGCTCTCTCTCTGTGCTGAACTATTACTGTGAAATGCAACAGCAACAAGCTAATTAGTGCATTAATCAGGACATTTCTTAATGAGTGGACACAAGCATGTTATATACATATTTTCCAAATGTAAACATAAATGAAACCTATTAAAAAAGTTAAACAATTTCACATGTTGACACATACTATGTCTAGCACATGGAAATGTTTATGTACAATACATTTTCTTTTGACATGCTGTATGTATATTTGATTAAATATACATGTCTTTGTGTAAATGTTACAAATTACAAACACATGTAAATAGAAATGTCAGTAATATAACATATAAATATTGTTTTGATTGTACATGATTTCCTATATAACTACATGACACACCAACATGGTCTCATGACCATTTCTTATGTATTTTACAAGGTGGCTAATTCATACAAATTTAATACAACCTCACGCATATGATTTTGTATGATTTGTCTAAAATCTCACTGACGGGTAGGTTTAGTGGTGGGGTTAGGTGTAGGTCAATCGTACAAGTTCATACAAACTTGTAAAATACGTATGAATGAGCAAAAAATTTACAAATTTGTTCGACCTCACTTGCACAAATGTATACGATTTTTGCTAAATCATTCATAGTTGGAAATTTGGTATGATTTGTCTAAAACCCGAGTGACAGGTAGGTTTCTGGGTGGGGTTAGGCGTAAATTACAAATTCCTACAAACTTGTAAAATAAGTATGATTCAGCAAAAATGTTATCAATTCGTACGAGTGAGGTCTTACGAATTTGTATGAATTAGCCACCTCACAATTTTGAGCACTCCAGGGTGATAATGGACATAAAATTATCCAGCCATGGTTTCTTGTTTAAAATAAATATATAGGGAAAACAAAGCCCAAATTCCCTTGATCATCAGTTATATTAATCATCAATTAATATATTTATGATGTGCAGTAAAAGATAATTGAGCTTTACCAATTAGTGAAGTGGATTTAAGAAAATCCTCTTCAAGAACCACAGCTGGAGAATTGCAGAAAATAGTTGAGTCTCAGGGTCAGAAAACTTTTAAAATATAGTCAAACAGCCCTTACATCAGCATATGCTATTTAGGAGGGTTTAAAAAACATTCTCCTCGCTCATCCAAAAACGATCTCCAGTAAGTTCAGATGTCAGACAGGACTGGAACTACGAATGGGACTGGCTTCTATGATCAGATGAAACTAAAAATGAGCTTTTTAGCAGCAAACACTCAAGATGGGTTTGGTGAACACAGGGATAAAAAAGTACTTCATGTGTACTGTCACGAGCTTCACTCGGAAACATCCAGAGGCACGCCAGCCAGGACTATGTTCTTTGTTGGATACCATTTGCCGATCGCTCGATTCCCCTGCTACGGACTTGGATTATTCTTGTGTCTCTTTCTCTGATGCTCATGTTTGCTGTTGTCAACCCTGCCTGATTCTACCATGAGTTTTGTAAATAACGTAGTTCGCTATTGGATCTACACACTTCCGCTTCCTTTGTCAAAGAATGATCAGCCAACAAGGATCCAGCAACTTCACTTGGTAGGAAGGGAGTTTTCATTTCCTCGATTCTCGAGACTTTGCACAAGATGGCCTCCGTGTCTGTGTGTGTGTGTGTGTGTGCACCTGGTATTTATCACCTTATGGGGACCAATTGTCCCCACAATGATAGGAATACCAGTAAATTTTGACCTTGTGGGGACATTTCTTAGGTCCCCATGAGGAAACAAGCTTATAAATCACACAGAGTTAAGCTTTTTGAAAATCCAAAAATGCACACAGTTTCCTGTAAGGGGTAGGTTTAGGTGTGTGTGTGTGTGTGTGTGTGTGTGTGTAAAATACATAGCTACACATGTAAGTATAATGCCATGTAGAAATTTCTCAAATACAAATGAATAGCATATGTATGTGATAGCACAAACTGAAAAAAATGGTTTGGTGTGTCTCTCATTTATGGCTTGCTTTACACACAATTTCCCAGGATTATTTATTTTTTAGCGCTGTGAGTTATAGTTATTC
Organism: Enteromius afrohamiltoni; assembly: GCA_034779775.1. Taxonomy (NCBI): domain Eukaryota; kingdom Metazoa; phylum Chordata; class Actinopteri; order Cypriniformes; family Cyprinidae; genus Enteromius; species Enteromius afrohamiltoni. The sequence continues at coordinate 24,119,298 of JAUYWG010000038.1, forward strand.
AATCACTTAATTTTAAGGTGTCTTTGTTACACATATTAAATGTACTTACTATTATAATAACAGTTAATTACTCATTATTACATTCAAGCAACAAGGACACCTTAAAATAAAGCGTAACCCTATCACTAAGTATTGTGTGTCTGTCATCCTGCAGTATTCATATCTCATGTGTGGATTAATAATTTGAGCTCTTCAGTTTCTCCTGATCTCTATTTCTGCATTCACACTGGATTCTAAGACTCAGCTCTCTCCCTCCTGACATTATGCGTAATTATGCATATGTTTGGAGTGTGCAAATGCATACCTATGCTATGGCGTACTCCGTCTCATTTTCATGCAGCTCTAGACAAACACTCACACCCGTTGCACACTGTGTCAGTGTGAATAAACCACACATCTTCTCCAAACACTGTGTTCTGTGCCATCTGTTCGCCAATGTAAATCACGTTGTGTTGATGTGAGCCTCTTCCGTGCTGGTGCCAAATGTGTGTCCTCCACTACTAAATCACACAGGGAAATTCATCGCTTTATGTATATTAATGCAGAAATATGCTTATATGCAGAATACAGTGAACTTACGGCCACTGACTCACAATGAAATTTTTCAAAGTACTTTTTTTTTCAATTAAATAATACAAAAAAAATATGGTTACCACACAAATATTGGGCAGCCCAGCCATTTTCAACACTGATAATAATCAGAAATGTTTCTGGAGCAGCAGAATGATGAGATTTGAATGATGTCTGAAGAACCATGTGACATTAAAGACTGGAATAATGATACTAAAAAACTCAGTTTAGATCACAGGAATACATTACATATTTTAAAATGCACCTTATTATGGATTTTTGAAAAAAAAAAAGACCGTTCCTGTGAATGAAAACATCCTGCAAAGTTTTCACTCTGAAAGTGCACCGTGTATAAAGTTATAATCTCTCAAAAGAAAAAGTTGACTCTGAATCATTGAAACAAAGTTTTAAAAATTAATTTCTATAACTCATCTTAAGCGTGTTGATATCAACAGGAAACATTAGCATATTACTCACCTATTTGTTGCCACTAGATGCAGCTTTTGGAGTGTTAATAATAGGCATTTCCCTGGTAACGGCTGTACACAAAACAGCACTGCTTTAAATGAAATCAACCAATACGACAATCAATCACCACAAATTCGCATCGTGCAAAGAAGTGGTTTGGAAAAATGTATCGTTTGGGAGCCGTATCGTTTTTATCAATAGGTCAAATTAAATGCATATTATAAGCAAATTAAAGTGTTTTTGATCTTGTTGTTGGGGCCTCTTAAAACCAAAATATGAACTTTCATAACCCATAATAAAGGCATTTTAAATTGTAGTAATATGTTGTTCTTTTAACTGTCTGTGGGCAGAAAAGAGTAATTTCAAAAAAGATTAACAACATCTTACCAGACCCAAACTTTTAAATGATAGCGTATGTTCAAGAATCTTTCAAACATCATATCACACATTGGTGAGTAAATATTGCTGTATTTCAAACATTTCCCTGTGATATGTGTAATGTTTTAGCCTGGCTTCCGCGACTTTAAGTCTGGCCAAGTTACCTTACTATCCGCCTTCTTGGAGGCGGGCTTAACCAGCGCCCATCAGATGTCTCTGTATACTACTGGACGAATCTACAACCAATCAGACCACTCATTACAGATGATGTACAGTACGCGTAGCGGAACTTAAACACACCGTAACCAATTGTAGCTAGCTTCATTAAAGCATTAGGAAAATCTCTTTACTTACTTTAATTACTTCTGCTCCATGAAAATTTCTCAAAACAGCTGCAACAGCAAAGTCGCTGCTGCTTGGTACACACCATGTTCAAAAGCTGGTATGGTCGCAGAACTGCTGAGTCATCGCGTTACTCCTGCCTCAGTCGTGACGGGGGGCGGGAGCTCGTTTCTCATTGGTTCCCACTTTTTTGGAAATCTGAAATGCTCTAAAACGGCAGCTTTGCCAGACTAACTTTGCTCGCGAAATGAATGTAGCGTCAAAGTATGGGCAGGCCCAAATCTCAGAGTGAGGACAGTTTTGTAAAGTGAGGACATTTTGGCTGGTCCTCACTTTCTGGGAGTCCTTTAAAGACCTGTTTGAGGGTCAAGACTTGATTTTAGGGGTCAGGTTATAATTGGGTAAAGGGTAAGTTCAGGGTAAGGGTTTAGGTAAAGCACTTAGTTCTGATTGGTAGGGATAGGGTTAGGAGCTAGAGATTACATTGAGTCCTCACAAAGATAGCTATACAGAGTTGTATGAGTGTGTGAATATTGTGTCCTTGTGTCATGTTGTGGCTCCTCTGGCGCTTCAGTGACTCTCAGTGATTTCTTGAGAGATTTGGGGAACATGCAGCTCAGACTGACAGTGAGCTGATCTGCTGATCCTCCTGCTGCAGATGTTTAATCTGATTCAAACCCTTCAAAGCCTTACAGATTAACACTCTCCACAATCTCACTGCACCACAAACAGACGGTTTCCTTCGACTTCCTGAACTGGAAGATCAAAACAGGATTACATCATGATTTCCTTTGCATTTATGATATTGATGTTTTTAATAATTGTGCATTACTGATATGTATCCTGCACCTTCATATTGTCCATGTCGTGTGAACTATTTTATTTACATTTACATGACGTAATTTTCTGTTAATGTTACTTTGTTTTCTACAGAGGAAATACAACTCATACTCTGCACAACCTCTGTCTGTTTTTGTGTGTGTTCATGCTAATGTATTCAAATATATGCAGAGTTGATAACAAAGTAACCAAAATGACAGCAATAAATAATTGCGATGGCAATAGGCTACTAGCAAGACACGATTAATGATAATGGCAGAACAGTGGGATTGTGTCAGAGCTATATTCTGTTTGATTAGAATTTTAACCCTATAGGGCCTATTGAATCATATCTGAACATGAATTTCTTTGAACTAAATGATCAACATGATCAAAACTTTGCTGTTATACCTGCCGGGAACAGTCTTCTGCTTGCTTTTGTCATCTGATTGATAGCTTAAACTATTTTTTAATCAAGTTTTAGTATAAGCGTACAAATGTCCTTTTTTAGTGTCAAATCTTTACTGAATTTTATCAAATAAGAATAATTTTTATTAATGTTTTCACATGATCACTTACTAGACTGAACCAGTGGCGCTTTACTTGATTACCCAGACACCAAGTTTTAGAAAAATCTCACATCTGATCATAAGGCTTTTGAGGAACATTTGTTACTCAAACTGTTCCATTTAAAAATGATTAATGTTAGACTTTACTGGGTTCAGACATCAAGAAATCCCATTAGAACTCAGTGGATGATTTTTAAGAAAGCACAAGATGAATCTCACACCCATTTTTTGGTTCTCAAGGAAAACTCAGAAGCTGTATAGCTTTGTGTGTCTTTGAGGTTAGAGTGGAGCAAAGTACTGTTTTTTATTTCCTGTGGATGTGTGGCTTTATCTCCAGAATATATAAAGCACTTCATATTACACTGGTAAGCATTTTAATTAAACTTCTTGTAATTAAAGTTCCCTTTGTTCTGATTAGCCTCTGGTAATTGCTTCAATTTGTCACTTGTCGTGTATTGGACCTCTACTTAGTTAATGAATTAATTGATCAACCTTCAGCGTATTTTGGGTTGGTAAGAGGATTTTGACATCTAACCGCTTTAATCTTCTGCTGGCTGAAAATTGAAGGATTTTACATCCAGTCGAGCTCTGTATGTGTCCTCATGAACGTCTCAAAATCCGTGACAAACGTCTAGGATTCTATTGTAGAAACTAATGTTTGGTGAAACAAATTAAAGGGATTGTTCACCCAAAAATGAAAATTCTGTCAGTCAATACTCACCCTTATGTTGTTCTAAACATTCATTCATCTTCATTTTGGAGAGTATCCCCTGAACATAAACTTGTTAAAGTTATTATTACTTCTTTAAAACAACCCAACTGCAGTTGATATTAATTGAATGGAGTTATTGGTTTTTGCAAATAAATTTTTCATATGTTGTTTACGTTCTGTGGATACTTTCCCAAATGCAGAGGAGACAATTTATTAAACGATTGTTTGTCAAGGTTGTTTTTATTTTATTTTCGTACAAAAAGCAGTAGATAACGTTACTATTAAACCAATGTTGTCACATGGATCTCCTTGCTACTTTCTGGGCACTGATCATGATAATTGTCTATAGGAGGGTCAGAGAGATCTCAAAATTCATCAAACAATATCTTAATTTGTCTTCTGAAGATGAGCGGAGCTCATACGGGTTTAGACATAAGGGTGAGTAATTAAGCTTCGTTTTTAGGTGAACTATCCCTTTAATAACGATTATACATGTAATAATGTAGTTTCACTTTTCCATGAAGAACACACAAGTGCTTTGAATGGAAGAGTTTAAAACATCTCATCTCATAAAATGCAACGGTGCGTATGTAAGTCACAACTAAACAGCAGGAGAAACAGATGAGCGGATCTCCAGATGTTTGATGATCTGACCTTGGATTTAATTTGAAGCCACACTGTGGTGGAAATGGAGCTCCCTCTAGCGGACATCAGCTGTACTCAACACAAGAAGAAAACGCTTTAATCTAATATATGGACTACTAAATACAGTGGTTGGACAAAATAATGTAAACACCCATTACCATAGCAGTAAATGTCATATTTGTGTGGGTACAAAAATTCAGCAATTATCTCTATATTTTTTAATATTAGTGTAGCACAAGTAAGCAAAAGGGGCCATCAAAGACTCAAAAGACAAAAGGACTGTGTCCAGAAAGCACAGAACTTCTACAGCAAATTGACAGCAATAATCACCACAAAAACATCTCAAAAGGCTGCTAGCCCTTCGGTCATAGACACTACTGCTAAATGTGAAATTGTGAAATAATAAAACTGAGATATTTTCCTCCTCCAACATCTCTAGAAAAACTACAAACTTTATTCAAAAGGTGCATGAATCTATTGTAAGAAGATTAGATGCAATTGGCTATTTTTTTATGTGATCACATGATGTTGTCCAATTTATTAGTAGTATGCAGTATTCTTATTTATTAGTAATTTGTTAGTATTCTAATGTTGTTATTTATTTTAGAGATAAATAAATAATCTTTACATTCCATGGTTTGTTAGGATATGACAACATTGGGCTGAGATACAAAATCTGGCGTCTAAGAGTGCAAAAAAATCCAAATATGGAGGAAATAGCTTGTCCAAACGAAGTTCTTACTAATGCATATAACTAATCAAAAATTAGATATTTTTACAGTAGAAAATATACAAAATATCTTCATGGAACACGATATTTACTTTAATATCCTAAAGATTTTTGGCATATAAGAAAAATCTCTTATTTTGATCCACACAGATGTATTGTTGGCTATTACTATGAAAATACCTGTGCTTCTTATGACTTATGAAACTATATCAGATGTTTTAGTGAAGATTTAGGCCAACCTAAATATGTTTAGGTTGCCTTACTCTGGTTCCCATCTCAAAACCCGGGAATTTACATTGTTTATTGCAGTTAGCTGTGTGACCAACAAAAGTTTTTTGATTCTTTGGCCTCCAATTTTTATTTATTTTTAAATTTTTTATTAGTAGTATTTGCTATAAATCAAATTTGTAGTTTTGGACAGAGATCACTCATTTAACTACTGTAGGGGCTCAAACTCACAAAACTACTTAAAACCCAATTATTTAATCCAAATAATAATAACAATAATTAAAATACCCATTGACTTAAGGATGGTGGAATCAGAATGTGAACTTTATTTTGACCTGCAAAAATACTTCATCCCTTTGCAGCAGGCTGTTGGCAACACTTTGACATCTGAGTCTGAATGCAGTGGTTGACCTAGTATTTATAATATTGTGCAATTAGAAGCAAAAGCAAAACATGAAAACTTCAACTGACTCTCAAAATGCTCGAGTGTGCTGTTAGAGATGGCATCTCAACACAAATTCCCTCCATATCCACAGAAAGCTCATCATCAACCCTGACTGCTGAAATGATTACACTGTTGATTAAATTAGTAAAAGCAATCACAATCTCTTAAAGCAAGTTAATTGGGAAAATTTATTTAGCCCTACTGATGGCTTTATGCATGTTTGATTAAGTATTATAAGGTTTGTTTTTCAGATTTTGCATAATATGTCTTTAAATCTTGCACAAAGTGATCGGGCGCCCCATTAACGATCATAATAAACTCTTTTTAAAAGCGCCTCCCGTTATGATTTATCTGCAGCGAGATGTGCTGCTTCGCTCACTATCTGGCCATCTGACAAATAGGCAGGATGCAATCGTACAGTCATGCCATAAATCTGCAGACGTGCAGAGCTGTTGCAGTGCACTGGAAAAGTTAGGCAGAGGTCAAATCAACTTTATGAGCAATCTCTCTCTCTCACACACACACACACATACGCACACAGGACCAGTAGACTGTAGATTATCTAAGTATTTCACAGTATAAGTGAGGACTACATTTTGTCCTCACAAGTAAGCCTATGGTCAAAACAGAACAGCTTGAGATTTGAATGCTTCATGCAGATATTCAACATTATGGCATTTCACTTACTATCTTTCAGAGAGCATTCGGTTCAGAGCAAAGTGCATGGAGACTATTTTAAAGCTACTGTTGGCTTATATCTAAAATTACCAGATGGCACTGAGATGATTAGGTTTGACTTTAAACTATAAAAATGTAATTTCACATTAATACTCTTTAGGCTACAAATAGCCTATTTATGAAATTTATTTCACAAAAGGAATATGTGACTTGAGACAACTGTTAATTTAACCAACATGAGCTGATAATAACAAAGTAAATCTTTGAGAAGAAAAACAAAATAGAATCCCAGAGTGTTTTTGCGACGCTCACAAAAAAGATGAGCCTGCGACTTTAAATTGTCCGGCTGTTGTCATAGTAACCAGGGGGCCGGTGTGTTTTGCGACAGACCGTCTTCCGCGCCGCGGCACATCACCAGCAGATGAATGCTGCATAAACGCTTGTGAGTTTCATTCAATTACTCTATATAAAATCACGTTTGATGTATGTATAATGTGTAATATGTGAAGCGTATGACGAGAGGTCAAAGCTAATGCGATCTGCCTGTTAAACGGCTTCATATGAGGCCTTGCATTTATAGAAAAAACATTTAGGCTGATTTCGGCATGTTTACATAAAAACGAACATTTTCCTTAACGTTACGTTCTTTTAACACCTCCACAGTCCAACACTTGGACCCAGTGCCATTCAATTATTTCGAGTGCTGTGTAAATACAGTGTTATAACTAGGATATAATAACCAATGGATAATACAATGGTAATTTTGGAATACTATAGAAATATTTTTGTAATATACGAGTGTGGTATTCAGTTTCATGGTATTACTATGTGATGCCATCATTGTACCATGGTACTGCCTTTTCTCAAGGAAATGCATTCTGTCAGTGCTATGAATGTAATCTAAATGAAACATCACATTTTCAGCAGTTATTATTATTTGTGAGGTTGGGTTTTTTCACTTCTTTTTGTATTTTCAAACCACATGTTTGAAGAACTGATTGTGAAAATATAATTATCCTTATATAATCAGAGATCATCAGTGTTTTCAGTGGAGGTATGCAGGTTTAGAAACCTTTTTATTGTCTCTGAAGCTGATAGCAAATCTTCTAGCGAAGCGTTTGTTATCATATCTTGTGCATTTTGTACATGTTTTTTTATACTTGTATGCAACCATAATTAAGCATATTAGCCAAATGTCATCCGATTGATATTGGCATATCGGTAATTATTTTTATTATTATTATTATTTATTTTATTTTTTTTCTCCAGAGTTTCAGTGCTATGGAGATGCCCACTGGGTGAGCACCAGTGCACTTAGTCATGGGAACATCGCATTTACATCATTCTACGTGTTAGCTAGCTGCCGGTGGTCCTGTTATGCAACATGCAGCCCTGGAGTTACTGGAAGAGTCCTGTGAGTGGGCCTTCCTGAATCCAGGGGGTTTCCAAGCCCACCCATGCCTGTCATTCCCATCCCACGGAGGGTTCGCTCCTTCCATGGCCCTCACACTACTTGCATGCACTCCGCCTGTGGCCCGGCACGCACCGCTCAGCTCGTACGCACTAAATACAACAACTTTGACCTGTACCTGAAGTCTCGATGGATGTATAGTTTCATCCGGTTCCTTCTCTATTTTGGCTGCAGCCTGTTTACCTCCCTCCTCTGGGTGGCACTGTCTGCACTCTTCTGCCTGCAGTACGTCAGCGTGCGAATTTTCCTTCGTCTTCAATACAAGCTGTCCGTCATTCTACTGCTTCTGGGTCACCGCCGACTGGACTTTGGCATCCTTAATGATCTGTTTATATACAGCATGCATGTTACCATGTTTCTGATCGGAGGCCTGGGATGGTGTTTCATGGTGTTTGTAGACATGTGAAGTTCGGACTGGTTGGATGATCTCTTTGTTGAAAGACAATCCTTTTAAATTGCTTTTTGTGCATCTTCACCGAACTGAGAACATATGTGCGACACTTTTAAAAAGAGCTGAAATTCTGTTCCACAGCTTGCAACAAAAATGTGTGCATGTTTTTTCTTTTTTTAGGTTTTATATTCATCAAATGTGTTGTGTGCTGTATTCTAACATCGTGGGTAGGGGAATGTGATTCACATTTTGTTTTTAATGTCAGTAAACCAATGTTTCATGTATTTTTAGATCTGCATGTGCCTCTTATGTTTGCTTTTGAGAAGGTGCTACTTTATCTCGGTTTTCCTTCCTTCCATTCTCATGCAGAAATATCCTTCACTAATGGCCTCTTTCAGCTTACTTGCGGCGTCCAGACCATATTATTTGTATGGTGCCCATCAGAGCATGAGTCTAATGCCCCATGTTGCATTAGTGTGGTGTTATTGGCGCCAGCCTGGCATGAAAGTAAACTGAGTGAGTACAATCTCCTATTGTTTGAGGATCAAACATCATATGCCTCATACTTGGCCAAGCATGCTCTTTTGTTCTGAAACTGAACGGACACCAGTGACATTTCAGACAAGCCATTGTACAGCTCAACCCAGAAGGGGCAATGCCCTGATGAACCGACACATGTACAGCTGCCGAATGACTGGAGTATCAAACCTGTGTCAAATAGCGAACTCTCTTGGAGGGACACATATCTACTACTGCAGACCTGGTCAAAAAGTTGTTGTGGTGTAGCACAGTTCAATAACATCTCAGGAACAGCATCAAAACACTATGAATAAAAATTGTGTAAATCTTACCGGTCTGTGCAATTATGATTTCTGGGTATAATAAATGTGTCCTAGACGATTGTGTCCTAATTTTAATTAAAAAAGATGGATGTTCTGTGTATTTTTCTTTGACCAACATGGGATTTTAGTGGCCGATACAGATTTTCAAAGAGCATGGAGGGTTGGTATCCACATCGGAGTCCTCCAACTTTAATAAAACACACCTAAAAAACAGCTAATCAAAGTCTTACTAGGTGTACTTCAAATTTCCAGGCTGGCGTTTTGAGGCAAGTTGGAGCTAAACCCTGCAGGACACCAGCCCTCCAGGATCAAGATTGATCTAAATAAACACTTATTTTACATAATACTGGCTTGAAAAGATTCATGATTAGTTATTAATAGTTAAAAATCATCACTTTAGATTTATCAGTGGATAGGCCATCTCTAAAAAGTTACTAAATTAACAAGTAGCCATAAGTTTAAGTTCAATAAACAAAAGTTATTACTGAGTAACCTTGTAGACACTACATTGCTAGTTACATTGTCTGTTTTTTCTTTGTCAAATAGTTAGCAAACACACATTAGTAGTATTTTGTTTCTAAATAAATCAAAATTTTGAACAAATTGCCTGATCAAATGATTCAGTGATTCAGTAACTCTATATTTATGTCTCCTACTAGTGAAGCAAAAACTTTTTAAAGTAAAACTGAAAAAGTTTACTACTAATGCACATTCTGACAGTGTCTGCAACAGGAAAATGGAATGATACAGTGAAAAGTCCTTGTGTTTTGAGTTGATCAGACATAAATATTAAATAATCATATTTTTAGCCTTTATGTCAGTGTGCACCGGAAAAGTGACTTTTTCTTGGTCAATGTTTCAAAATGGTCTCCCCAGTGCCAGCTGTTGTGCTTTCCTCCTCAGTAAGTTTACATTGAAGCTTGTTTCTTTTTACCATTTAATCTGAGTGAACACCTCATTTTGGTGTGATTGTGTGATTGTTATCTGTGTGTTTACCACTTAGCCGCAAGGCTTGGAGGAAGGAAGGAAGGTAGTAGTTATAACACCCACTGTTAGAAGACGATTTCAATCCATCATCACAAATTCTAGTCCATGTAGTGCCCCTTTACTGGTTAATGAGGATGAGTTTGGTAACTACCAACAGATCCAGTGGTCCCGCAAAAGTCTGAACATAGATCAGCAGGAACGAGAATAAGTCTGTGGTGCAAAGAGCAGGGAAAATAACCACTTTTCTCAGTTCTTTCCTATATTCTTTGCAAACCTTCATTAGCACATTTGATTGACATAAAATTAACTGTCTAATCAGTTGGTACATTGGTTGGTAAGTATCTTCTCAGTTTGCACACTGTTAAGAACAACTGCACCAATTATTTTCTGTGTAGTGTTGAACCAAAGTGTTGAGGTTACTATATACTGGTGCCAATTATACTCTTTTCCAGGAGGATCTGCAACGTCCAAAGAAAGGGGTTGGCAGAAGGTGCATAAGAAGAGACAGGAGTATTCAATTCTGCTACTGGAGAGCCAGCATCCTGTATATTTCAACTCCAGCCTGCTCGAATACTCCCCACTGGAAGTTTCTAGTGACCCTAAAGACCTTGTTGAGCTGGTTCAGGTGTATTTGATTAGGGTTAGAGCTAAACTCTGAAGGACAATGGCCCTCTGGGATCAATATTGTTCACTCCTGTAGCAAGGTAAGGACAGAATCTTTGAAAATCATTATAAATTGATTGCCAGAACAAGTGAGAACTGATTCTAATGTTCCAGAAAGCAGATTCAGGTCAATAAATCTTTATTACAAATAACAAAGCAAAAGAAAAAGAAATAAACTGACACAGTACTGAGGCCCAGTCAAGGGTCAAAGATAGAAAGCAGTCTGAGAAGGGCAGACAGGTAATCAGGTAAATCCCAGGAGGAAGTTCAGGGCCAGGTAGAAGATCAGGGAATCAATCCAAATTACAGGAACGTCGAGGGGGATCAGACACTAAGCAGGGCAGATAGAGATCTATCTGGCAAGAAGACCTCTGACAAGGGATAGCTGGGCGGGGCAGAAAACTAATGGCAAAAGTTGCATTAGGGCAGCACAAGGGTTAAATTAAGGGACATGATAAAAGGTAGGGAGACAGGACAAGAGAAACATGACAAGATTAGGCAAAGCTAGGCAAGATAAGCACTGACCAGAACAATTTCTAGAACAAAACATGGGAAAAATGAAAAGGCATAGAAGGTAAGAAGGAGACAGGGGAGAGAAACATGCAGTAGCAAACAAAACAAAAACAAATAAAAAACAGAAAGATATGATAGATTCTTAGAGTGTACTCACACTAAGCAGTTTGAACCATCCCCGAGTGTGTTTGATCACCAAAGTGCATTTCGTTTTAACTAGTGTGAATGCTCTAAACCGTGCCCGGGCGCGGTTCGTTTAGCCGTCCCTGGCCCGCTTGGAAGAGGTGTGCCAGAGCATGGTTTAGTTGGACTCAGGCGTGGTTCGCATGTAGTGTGAGTGCTAACCATACTGGAACACGGAACAGGACGCGCAACGCTCCAAAACCAACAATGGCGGGGAAAAAAGGCTGCTTCGGTCTACAGCAGAGGTGCAATGTTTGTTTAGCAATAGGCTGTGAGAGGGCTGTGGACCACCACGGACCAAACGACTCAAAATTACTATCCACAAACAGAGCGATGGACTCCCATCGCGTTCAGCGATGCCGTCGCACTATAATGAAGTAAACGTTCTCCGGCACGAATGCTGAAACCCTATGTGAGTGCAGGCCAGAGGGGGAATAGGGAGGGGGGGGGCAATCGTACTCGGCCCTGTGCACGGCAACCATGCCTAGTGTGAGTATACCCTCAGTGAGCGCTGGGTGTTGATGTAGGGGCGCACTGCTTGGGCTAGCTTAGTTGCCAATATGTTCACATTGCTTTTTATAAATGGTGGGTTTTTCGTATAATCACTTCCCATTTAACTGCTTTCTTGGCAGTAAGGATTACCATTAAAATTACCACACATCTTTGAAACAGTGGAACTCCCACTTAATACTGTACATACCTTAACATACGCCAGGATAGGATACATTGGTGTGTTATAACCAGTTTTATTTCTGCAATGTAAGGGGAGGCAAAAAGGTAAAAAAGTCTCAAGAAATATACAGTCTGTCAGGTTTACTTTTTCTTGTTGCTTGTGACTACAGTGCTACAAATGTTTAAGTGGTGTGAGTAGGCTCTAGAAATGACATGTACTTTGTGATGTGGTCATGAATGCTGGGAATGATAAAATGTTCACATGCCCTTGGTGATGGAAATTTAGGGGTTGCATGACTCAGCACAATAGCGGAATGTTATTTATCCTGTCACCCCTCTACAATTCATATTTAGTGTCTCACAGACCACTAACAAAAGAGTGCAAGATTTAAATAAACATCACTAGTACATGCTTTTTTTCCCTTTTTTACCTGACAATTTAGGAAAGCCCTAGTAGTGTCAATTAGAAAAACTATCAGTTATGTAAGTGTATGCTCATTGGCTAAACGCATACGAAAATGCCCTCACCTGCCATAATTTAAAACGCTGTTTAAACATACACTTTGTAAACAAATGGATTTATGGAGTACTCGCTTATTATATATATTTTGTACATTTTTAACACAAAAAGTTATTAACTGCAGCTTTAAGCATTTAAATTATTTTGTCCCCTTCAACAATTGAGTAACAGAATATGATG
>JAUYWG010000038.1:24132403-24160430 GCA_034779775.1 Enteromius afrohamiltoni
TATAGATTAGAATTAGTAGCCTCTGTATCACACTTCTTCTCCGCTGTATGGGAGGAGCCTAAGCAGTCAAGCGCAAAGACGTTGCATATACTGCAGCGCGAGTGAGATCTGGTAAAGCAAAAATTAGCAAATGTGCACAATATGATAATCGTACATGTCAATATCATGATAAACCACTATACCGGTATGCCGTTACAACCCTAAGTCAGACCATTCTGATTTTGTTTTAAATCGTTAAATTTAATTTTTTTTACATTTAAAACAACTACTCATGCAACTTGTATATAGCACAAGTTTGTGATTAAGTTTGTGGATTGTGATTAAGATGCAGGTTGTTGCGTTTCATTTCAAAATGTTACAGATATTTTTGTTTAAGGCTAGTTTACTTGTTATAGAGCAAATAAGCAATAGCCTAAATAAATTAGCTTTAAAAATTTACAACCAGTATCAGAATCAAAAATGGAACCAGAACCTGAATCGGCCAAGTAAAATGATAATTTGTGCGTCACTAATAAAAAAATGTAAAAAAAAAAAAATATATAAAAAATATTCGTATTCGAAATGTGGTGGAAAGTTGAGACGCGGCTCATTTCATACCTCAGGAAAAAAAAGCTTTGTTTATTGTGATTTAAATTACACTTGTTCAACACAATCTAAATAAACGGATAACTTATTAAAAGTTACAATTTTTGCGCTGTTGTGATGATGCATGACATGTGACAACATCAGTATGGTGGATGTAGTACGTCCTAATTCATACTATATAGAACGCACTTTTTAACAGTCGGGTAGTACGTTCAATTTTAAATGTAGTACCTACTTAAGCACTGTGTCCTTCTGGGTCCTGCGATGACGACGTGATGTTTGAAAATGATTACATTATTACCTGTAATTCATAGTCATAGTCAATTCATAGTTGTTTTGGACAGTTTTTTAATTAAGTCGTTTAGTTCACTGTTTTGTTGGTCGTATGTACATATCAGTGGCTCCTTCGTCTTCAGTCTGAGATGAACGGTTTCTTCAGTTCAGTAAACCATTCAGTGATTATAATGTTTGATGCTGCGAAAACACCATAGATGATGGCACATGAGCAGATCAATGTAATGCAGCCGTCAACACTTTTAAATTTAAATTTAATATGAATCACCACAGTCATCACTGCTCAAAGTAATGCATTTAGTTTAATTATGCAGGGTTATTTTTTGCCATTTTACTAATTTTTGTGTCTTTTTTTACACCAAGCTCCTATGAATTTATGATTCTGTTCTACAGTACAGCTCAGACTTTATCAACTTATGAAGCTGCTCTTTGCATGATACTTCATGCATCACAGCAGACACTGTGAAACATGTTCACTGACTCATATAGAGTTTTACCCCAGTGTTCACATCATGCTTTCACTAAACACCCTGGTGCCTGCTCTCATTTATGCGTGCATTGCTGCAGTGCATACAATCATTGTGTGTAGAATATAGTGTCGGTGGATCATCCTGAATCACGATTGCCTTTCGTTTTGCGTTGTTTGGCACGCACAGTGAAGCAAAGTGTTCAGGATAATAAGTTCAAGTCATCACTGCTCTGATGCTTGCTGGTCAGATGTGTGTCTGTCTTCACTGCAGCAGGATCATCACTGATTAACATTGTATTTCATGTCCAGACTCTTAATTCTACTGTTTACTGTTTTACAGTCATACATGACTAACATGAAATAGCCTGCTTTGTTTCTATGGTATTAATAGTTTTATCTTGCAGTTCCACTGAGGAAACGGGTGTATTATTAACAATTAATCCTGTCGTGTGATTTGAATTGCTTGAATTTCTCAAGATTGACCTTTGATTTATGCTGTATTCGAAAGCGCCATGAGCAGATGGAGTTTACGGAAACCTTTGCTGTAATGAAAATATTCATCTGAGATCATGTGATTGCATTACGGCAGATTCGCTCTTTGTTCATCATCTGGGCTGTTTCTGTATTGAAATCTAAAACCGTACAGTTCCAGCACATGCATACACAGTATTGATAAGTCTTTACCTTGAATGACAGCGGCAGATATGAATGCATTGTGAATAATGCATATTGCACTGGACACTTGCTAGTTGCTGCTTGAAATCCCTTGTTGGCTGGCCTTAGACAAACAGTCATCTTGGAAATAACCTTTATTTACACAGTTGAGTTTGAGGAAGAACTAGGCAAATCTTTGAGAGTTAGCTTTGTTTTTTTAGACATTTAAATTCAATGAGCGGAACTGCTTTGTTTTCTGAAGTCGTCAGTGCTTCTTATTTTTACATGGACAGACATTTTGCAGTCTAAACTCACTTCTTTGGCTTTTTCTATCCAGCTATTTTTATTAAATCACTATTGATTTTATATTTGCTCTAAACGACACGTATATGAAAATAAGTGCCTTCCAGTATGTCTAAATAAAGCTGAAACAATATGAAATTTTCAAATTAGTTTATCTTGGATTATGTCTGATTATCGTGCGCAAATTAATTTCTGATAACAATATTATCTAGCGAAAAACAGAAATAAAAATAAATGAATTAATAAAATGACTCGCACTCAAAATATGACGGTAGGGAGGGGAGATGAGGGGTAGTGTAATAAAATAATGCCTGGATGTCTCTTGGAGTCTGACAGGTTAGTGTTAGAACAGCATGCCATCCAGACTGGAGAACTAAAGTGAAACTAAAGCTCACAGTCATGCCTGGACTCACTTTGATAATGCAAAGTGCATTTGATAATGAAATGAAAGTACAAGATGTATGGTGGTAAACTGCCATTCGGTACATGACATTAAAAAGAGACACTGTTGTAATAGCTTATTGGGAATTTGTTTTTTCAGCGTGTTGTTACAGGAAGTGCATTCACTACTGCAATTACACAAGTTCACTTAAGTTCATTTGTGTCTTTTTGTGTATGTATCAGTCTGATTATTCTCTTATAAGATGTGTGTTTTTGTATTATACAGTGTTAGGAATGAAATATCAAAATTTCACAAACTTTGGTTTAAGATCTGGGGGGAGGGAATTTTTTTAGATTTAGGGACTACAGTGATACCTTGGCCCACCCGGTTTCAGATATAGCCCACCCAATCAAAAGTTGGTAATTTACCAAATTAATGCAAATTAATTTTGAGAAGGCACAGAACTGTAAAGATGCCTTCAGATTTAACATTTTAGCATTAACATTGACTTCAGATTGTGACTGAGAAATCTTCACTTCAGTGTTGACTGGTCTTTTTTTCACCCAACTAAAGAATCACTCACATGAAGTTAATGGTTTGTTCCTTGCGTTAGCAATAGCAAATAGGGTTGTTTGACTTGGTGAACAAGACCAACCCAAACCAGCTGGAAAGACAGACCGCTGGTGGAGCAGGTGAAGATTATCTGGAGGAAATATGTATGTGGTTTGCGTGCTGAGTCATATTCAGAGCAAAGAGTTGTAGAGCAGTGGCTCTTTGTCTTGTGGATTGATTTGGTATCTTGAAACAGAGCAGGAAATCGTCCCACACACATGCACACCCTTGACACACACACACATATACGCACACACATGCACACATTGTAGTGTGTCGTTTCATCCCAGATTTCAAGGACTTCTGAAAATTGTCTCTAAAAGAGTCTGTGAGGAGATTTTACATATGTTCTTGAAATCAATTTGACAATACATTTCCCCTATCTGCTGACAAAGTGTCTGTTTCTATTTCTTTGACCTCTGCTACTGTTGCATAGTTCGTTAGTAGGTGGCTCTTCGTTGTACTATTTCCGGGATAAAGTGGTTTTACTTGTTGTCAGTAGTATAACAAATATCCAACATTGTTTAAAGCTTTTTTTTTTTATTAGTTCTTAAATACATAGCACAAAATGTGTATTCCTTGTGTATTGAGAGTTAAAATAATGTTCATACTGTAGTAGACCATATTGTATTCCACAAGCCTTGCATTTATAATAGTCTAACTTTTTTTTTTTTATAAAAACAAAAACAACTATATTGTTTATTTTTGTTCAACCCAGTCCAACCGACCAATATTGTGCCCAGCGTGATTTCACATTGAGCGGTATATAGTACACACAGCCATTGTTCACTGGCGAGCTGTGCAAGAACATGTTCATTATCAGCGTGGATTTGCGCAGCTCGTCAGAGAACAACGGCTGTGTGTAGTATATACGGCTCGATGTGAAATCACGCACCTGATGGCATTCCCCGCAGATTACAGGACCGGCTTTACTGACAAACTGACGCGCAAACATATTGTCCGATCTGGATCGGTGCATCCCTACTTTCAAGTACATTCAAGTACATTAGAAACGCTAGTTGGTGCTCCAGTACAATCGGTCCACCAAAACTCATCCAGTGATAAACGTTCCGCGGTGCAAAAATAAGTGTGATTAAAATGCGTAAAAAGTTTTTTATATATCTAAATTAACGCGTTAAAGTCCCGGCCCTAAAAAAATGACTAGTCAAAATTGTGAAAAATGAAAATTGTAGAGCATTCTGACCATGAACTGTCCATTTTGATGTGACACATTGAATGCACACTCACGGTTATTTTGACGGCCAGTGAATCGAATGCATCGTGAATATCTTTAAGAGTATCTGTGTCGTGACTATCAATGCACTACTCACAGACAGAGCCTGCTTTTTTATGCTGTTTTGTCATTGTTGGAGCTGTAGTTGTGCGGAGGTCTGGCGGCGGCTGCTGGAGTCACTGTTTGTTTGTTGATCTTCTCTGCCAGCTTGAGTCCATTAGTGTGTTGACTGACTCACCCGCAGGCTTCGCTAAGATTCTGCTGTGGCAAAATGAGACTTTACCTTCACACAAACCACCAATGCTGTTTCTCAAACAGCACTGAGATTCGGTGGAGACATTTCTGCTAGAAAAAGGAGTTTCACTGGGACGCACAATTTGGGAGAAAGAAAAAATTAAGATAAAAATTGCTAGTTAAATTTATATATATAAAGGCAGTATTTTATGGTAAGAATTAAAGATATAAAAAAACATGTATAATAATAATTGTATACTATATACAAATAATGTTGTACTATTTTACAGTTAATAAAAAGATGATGTAATACATGATGTAAGATATTTAATAAAGATAAAACTAATCTAATATATGTAATATAATATATATATATTTCAATTAATTAAATATTTAACAGTAAATAAAAAATATAATATAAGATATTTAATCAAGATACAAAAATTATCTAATCTAGTCTAATATATATATATATATATATATATATAATACAAGTAATACAATATTTATCTGTAGATTTAAGGAGTAAAAAGAAGTCATAATTTATACATAAAATTGCAATATTTCACTGTAAAGTAAAAAATAAAGAATTTAAGAGATTTTTAAAAATGTACTAGTATTAATCATCATCATTATTTTATATCTCTGAAAGTACAAGTTTTAATGTCTGCATTTTCAAATGTTAATCCATCAAGCTTTTCTTCTGGTGGAAGATCACAAGGAGTTTCTGAAGCTTCTCTTTTGTTGGCAAGCACTTTTCATTCCAAGTTTGTGAAGACGGTTGGTGCGCGTATCCAAAATCACTGGATCATGAGCCGCTCACTTGTGAATGAACACTGCGCTTAAATTTAATTCATCAAATCACAGCCATTGCGATTTGATAATCACAAGCCCTTTCGTGATTTCAGTTTTATTGTGATGAATTGGGTCCTAGTTTGACCTCAGACCTCAAACTGCTTGTTGATCATTCAACGAAACATACAGTAACTGAGAACTGCAGCTCTGAGCAATAGCAATCTCGTAATGTTTAATTTGGAAACAGTATCACGGCTCAAAATAAGGGCTTTTGATACAGTTATCTCCATCCATGAAATTTAACAGGGTGACACGTAAGGGATCGTATGGCATACGCCGGTGGCATTAGAGGACATGCCATCATGATATTTCTGTGTCCATCACCCTATCTCACCCTAGCGCCGCTCTCTCTATATTAAGAAACGCTGGGCACCGAACACAACCGCAGATCTCCAAGTGAGATTATGTTCCTAGCATCACCAAGGTCATGGGTTCGATTCCCAGGTGATGAAAAAAGTTCACTTCCAGATGCAATCAGATGCAGTTTGAAGGACCGGTGAGATTTAGTTTTTTCTCTAGAATTGGGTTCGGTACGTTCCTCAGATGCACAGCTCCAATTGGCAGGCCTGTTGCCAGGGAGCGCTGCGTCTCTCAACGTGGACTGAATGTGTTGTGTCTGTGCACTTAGACATGCTCGACTTTAGAACGACTGCAGTGCTTGAATATTTATAAAGCAGATCGTTCATATGAAGAAGGTCAGCTAGTGCATGCAGATATACTACATATATAGGTGCGTTTCTGCTGGATTGACTCGTGCTCTGCAGGTCTTCAACGCATTACCGAGGACAGAATGTCCCGGACAGCTTTTTTATCCTGCCAGAACTCCTTTTCCTCTGAGTCTGAGGAGTTTTATGTCTGCAGCAGTGCATCGTGGCCCAGTTCTGACACGCAGACGGATACGTGCTGATAAATCAACGGTTCGGCTGAGGATCGCCGCAGGTTTATGGGGTTCACGTCTGTACGTTATCAAAGATGTGCAAAGTCTATATTTAGTGTGTGCGTGTGCAGGCCTGACTCGACACTATTCCTGCACGTACATGTGTGTGTGGCACTGCATTGCAGCGCTGTGCATTAGCTGGCAGCGTGATGTGAACGCCCATCCTCACATGCTGCAGTGTGACAGCGGTGCTTCATGGCTCACGTGGGCATGTGATGGCTGTCTGTAATAGCACATAGCCTAACTTCTGATGTAGAGCTTCATCACAATCAAAGGATATTGGCAAATCAGGCATTAGAGCTTTTTAGATTTTTAGTGTAGCTCAGTTCCACACACAGAGACAAGCTACTTGGAAATTAGTGGTAGGACAGTATTTGGCAAGATAGAATTAATTTCTGTATTTTTAATGCATATATCGTGTTTAATAAGCAACAAACTGTAAAACAAACTGTCATGTACTATACCAGGCAAACGTTTGAAATGTTTTTTCTCTGTTAATATTTTGTGGTCACCATAGCTGCGTTTATTTAAAACCAGTGATATTCTGAAATATTATTAATATTATTTTGGTTTTTTTTTTCTATGTGAATATCTTGTAAATATTTGTAATTTTGTAATTATTATAATATTATTTATAATATTATTATTATATTATATTATAATAATATTATTCTATTATTATAATATTATTTATAATATGTAATTTATAATTTATTGCTGTTCAAAGCAGAATTTTTAGCATCATTATTCTAGTCTTACGTGATTCTTCAGAAATCATTCTAATATGCTGATTTGAAATTTTTTTTCAGTGTTAGGGAAGATATTTGTAATGTTACAAAAGATTTTTATATTTTAAATAAATCCTGTTCTTTTGAACTCTTTTGTACATCACATAATCCTGAAAAAATAAAATGTATCATGGCTTCCAACACTGATTTTAATTAACCATTAATCGAGCATTAGCAATAATTGAAAGTCTGCAAATCTGCATATTAGTGTAATTTCTGAAGGAGCATGTGACACTCAAGACTGGAGTAAGATGTTAATGATGCTAAAAATTTAGCTTTGCATTGCATAAATAAAATGTATTTACACTTTTTACTGTATTTTGGATAAAAAAAATAATTTAAAAGAAGGGAGTAAAACATACATACATATATGTGTGTGTGTGTGTGTGTGTGTGTGTGTGTGTATGTGGAGAAAAAAATAATCAAATATTTTTTTTTTTGCTTAAATTGTAATGCAGAGAATATAAATGGTAATAAAAGCATTTGAAAGATGTTTGAAACACCCAATAGTGACCCAGTGAAGGACTAATAGAACATCCCAGCAGTCTGTGTTCTTTAGGTCACTTTGGATAAACAGCATCTGCTATATGGTGTTTCAGGATTTTTCAGTTTGCTTTTGTAGTGTAGCTTACATTTGTGGAAAGCAATGCAAATGTTTAAAGCAAGACTGACTTGTGTTTTCTATGTCATCCTCTGGCGAGAAGCTCCTGCATTTTTTTTGGTTTCGATTTGCATTCTCTGGCATGAAATACTGTCTTAGACTGCATCTGGTCACGTAATATCAATCCAACACTGGACGGATGTTTGAGTGATCTCACGAAAGCATGTGCTGCTCACTTTTCACTGCAAAAATGGAAAGGAGGAAAAAACTATTTACGTACTAAATAAAGTTTACATCGCCTCAAATATTAAACCCATTCAAACTGCAGACACACAGCCTGTCAGTGTTGGATGTCCATGAGTTTTTGTGTCAGACTGGATTGATAACTTCGCCTGCGGTTCAGACTGAGAGATTTTTCTCCTTAGAATGAAGCAAATAGCCATTTTTGTAAAATACCTGCTGAACAAAACCAACACCAGCTTTAATTGTGAAAAAAGATAAATGGACATAAGACACAAAACTGTGCACAATATGAAGACTGAATGCATTTGAGAATAAGCCTATGATATTTAGATATCTTTTACTGTTAAATGACAAAGAAACTAGCATAGCTTTGAAAACTGAATGTTTATAGATATGCATTTTTAAATAGTTTTATTTAGTTTTTTTTTAAGTTAATCTATTGATGTTAACTATTTGCTATAACTTCTGCCTTTAATAAGCTCCTAATTTGTTGCTTATTAATAGTTAGGGAGGTAGTTGTTAAGCTTAGATATTGGGTCGATAGACATGCCATCGCGATCCTCCGCCCCGCCGCAGCGGCAGGAACCAGCTCGCGAAACACACACTTAATCTATGGCGGTAAATCTATGGCATTAATAAGAGAGCGTGGTAAATAATTTCCGCGAGAGGAAACAACCCGCATTCCACCCAACCCCCACCCACCCAACAACCGCCGCCTACGACGACGATGCCGTAGTCAATCGCGATGTTTCACATTAGACATCGCCCAAATTAGGTATGGGACAAGGATCTAGAATATGATCATGAAGAATAAGGCACTGATATGTGCTTTATATGTACTTATAATTAGTAATGATAATGCTACTTCTATCAGGATGCAGATGCTAGTTATTGTTTTAATTGGCTGGTGATGCTCTTATAATGACAATGTAATCTTAAAAATCACTTAATAACCACATGAAAATCATCTGCGTGGACTTTCCAGGACACTGTGATTTGCCTACAGTGAAATTAGTGCTCTGTGTGTGAGTGTGTGGTAGAGTAATGGTGCCATGCTGCAGTTGATTTTCTTTGCTGCTTCTGTCCTCAAATGACTTTGCTGTGTCTCACACCCCTCCCTCACCCGTCACTGTCTCTCTCTCTCTGTGTGTGTAACTGTAACTGGTCTCTGTGTGACGTTATAGACGCAGCAATGATTGCTTTTATCACACATACACTGATGCAGCTCACTTGTTGAGTCGCAACAAGAGACGGACGGACACATGAAAGCTCCTGAAACTCAGTGAGCGACTGATGAACAGACAGATTGGAAGTTGTGTGTTTGTGTCATGCTGGCTCATCTTTTGGGCTTTGAGTAAGTGTGTGTGTGTGTGTGTGTGTGAAGGTTTATATGGTTTTTTAGCGTTTGGGAAGAGAAGGAAAAGGAAATAGAAAGTATAGTTTGTACAGTAGAAAATCCCTATAAAACAAGTATAAGTGTGTGTGTGTCTGATCAACGTTCTGAGCTCAGATGTGTTCATCAGCTGTTGTTGAGTGTGATAATGAGATTCTTAACTGCTGTTTCATTAATTAGGGTTTTCATTGGCTGATGCCGATAACTCATGATCAAGGCAAGGTCTGTATTTCACCCAATATTTAGCTAATTGTAAGTGTTGGTGGTTAAGTTTTTCTGGCCAATCAGAGTTGAAAGCAGGGCTTATTTAGACTTTGCTGTGAATGTTAGTGTGCAGGATCACTCGTTCTCTGTCTTTAACTCTTCTGTCTGATAACAAAAAGAAAAGGCTTTAATATATTCAGCATATATAGAGAGACAGATCAACAGACTTTATTTTTAACTGGTGAAAATACTACTGTTCCTATGATTTTGGTCACCACTGTGCATATACACACACACACTATGGTCATAAAAGCTTTAAATTGTTGTTTGGTGATGTAGTTAACCCTGGTCATAATGTCCACATCAGATATGTTCATGTCATCTTCTGTCTGCATGTGCCATTTTCTCTGAATGTGCTTCTTACTCTGTGTCCAGGTGACCCTCTCACTGGCTCTGTCGACGGTGTGAACTTGGGCCGCCATGTCCCAGATGCTCCACATGGAGATCCCTAACTTTGGCAGCATGGTGCTGGGCTCCCTGAATGAGCAGCGGCTCCAAGGCCAGTATTGTGACGTCTCCATCCTGGTGAAGGGCCAGGCGTTCAAGGCCCACCGCGCCGTGCTGGCTGCTAGCAGCCTGTACTTCCGCGACCTGTTCAGCAGCAGCAGCAAAGCACAGTTCGAGCTGCCGTCCTCCGTCACGCCAACCTGTTTCCAGCAGATCCTCAGCTTCTGCTACACGGGGAAGCTGACCATGGCCGCCAGCGAGCAGCTGGTCGTAATGTACACGGCCGGTTACCTGCAGATCCAGCACATCGTGGAGCGCGGCATGGATCTGATGTTCAAAGCCAGCTCGCCCCACTGCGACTCGGCCACGGCTGCCATGGACGAGCCCAACTCAGGCCCGCAGAGTCCCAGCACACACCCGCTGGTGCCAGCCGGCTGGTCACCCTTGGTAGCATCGCAGTCCCGCAGGATCAAGCTGGAGGAGCCGCTGGCCAAACGAACAAGCGATGGGACACGCTCTGCACGGGCCGCACCCCTTTTCTCGATGGGGGCGTTTCCGCCCGGGGCTCCGGCGTATCTAGGAGAGCGCTCCAGTCCGGGAGCATCCAGCCTCCCGACCACTGACAGCCCAACGTCTTACCAGAACGAAGACGAGGAGTTTGAGGAAGAGCCGTTCGATGCAGATGAGACTTATAGCCAGCTGTGCGGCCGCTCGGCCAACCCTTACGGAAGTACGGCAGCTTCTTGTTGATTGAGTGTCATTTCTGATTATTTGAATGACAGGCAAATCTTATAAGGGTTACTTTGGTTTAGAGATTGCTCAGCATGTGGCAGATGGTTTAAAAAGTGATGATGTGCCAGCTAAAAATTGGCCGACCCCAAAAAAAGTGAAGTTCAATGTTTCATGAATTCTGCCTTTTGATAACCTGCACCGTTTTCATTCAGATTTAGTTACAACACATTTAGCTACAACACCGTGTGATCTTAATACAGTGTACACTGTCCGTGCACACTGTGTGATGTCAGCTTTGAGAAGAATTTATTTTAATTTAGTTCAATTGGAGTTTATTCGTATAGCACTTTTTACGATGCAAATCATTGCAAAGTAGCTTAACCGACCATAAAGTACATTATATTTAGTAGTAGCTTATCAGTGGTTACTATCGCAAGGTGATGTCCATATGGCAGGAATGCACAGTAAAATTCATGCAGTTTAATGGCGTGTATGCAAACAGACTCTATTAACAGCAGTGACTGTATGCCTATATCAGACGCATAGCAAATTTGTTAGTTTTGTATGTTATGTTATTTAAGGGTTGGCATCATCTGAGGAGTTGGCATGGTCTCCTCTCAGGTGTCTGGTCATCTCAAATAATCTGAGTAATTCCTAGTTACCTTGGAATACCCATCCCATGGCAGAAACAGAGAAGCAAATAGAGAAATACTAGTGTAGCTGCTGTTCCAATCAAGCAAAAAAGGAAGCAAAAGAATAATAATACGCATTTGATCAGGATTACGTGAAGTACAAGGTTATTAGATGCATTATGTGAATGTTTGTCTAAAGAGATGTGTCTTTTAATCTAGATTTAAACAGTGAGAGTGAGAAAAGCTCTACTTCCTTTAGTTGACTTTGCTGGTATGATGGATTGTAGAGCGGTCATTTTGTAATCTTAATAAAATTATTTTTTAAATAGAAATTATTTTATTTGAAAGAAATTTTATTACAGGAATAAATTACATTTATATTCGCATAGAAAACACATTTGAATGATAATATTCTACCTTGCTCTCACAAACATTGATCTTACCAACTGTGAAGTTTTGAATGGTAGTAAATGTAATGAGTAACCGTTTGTATGCAACACAACGCTGGGCTTTTAGTAGTGGAATACTGAATATATTACCCTAGGATCATATCAAATCATTTACTAGTAAACCAGAGGCTGCTTCTGTTGCTGTTAAATAGTTTACGGGCTTGTTACTTTGGGCCAGCATGTGAAGTTGTCTAGACAATTTTAAGTAGATGACAATCCATAAGATGAGCCAGAGCCAAAAGTAAAACTAATACAGCTAATTATTTTTCAGGATGTCTGTCAGAATTGTATGTGAGCTGTTTAAAAAAAAAAAAAGAAAAGAAAAGACAAAAATTGCCAGCAAAGAAACGCATGTGAGCAGAAGTGTGAATCTTGAGCAGTTTGTGAGGTCTGTTTAACTGTGATGTCTGTGAAATATAATATTTCTGTAGTTGTGGGTACGGAAAGTATTCAGACCCCCTTACATTTTTTTGCTCTGTTAATTGCAACCATTTGCTCAAATCTTTGAAGTTCATTTTTTTTCCTCATCAATATGCACATAGTACCCAATATTGACAGAGAAACACAGAATTGTTTACATTTTTGCAGATTTATAAAAAAAAAAAAAAAACTTAAATATCACGTGGTCCTAAATATTCAGACCCTTTGCTCAGTATTTAGTAGAAGCACTCTTTTGATTTCTAATACAGCCATGAGTCCTTTTGGGAAAGATGCAACAAGTTTTTCAGACCTGAATTTGGGGATCCTCCGCCATTCCTCCTTACAGATCCTCTCCAGTTCTGTCAGGCTGGATGGTAAACGTTGGTGGACAGCCATTTTTAGGTCTCTCCGGAGATGCTCAATTGGGTTTAAGTCAGGGCTCTGGCTGGGTTACTCAAGAACAGTCACAGAGTTGTTGTGAAGCCACTCCTTCGTTATTTTAGCTGTGTGCTTAGGGTCATTGTCTTGTTGGAAGGTAAACCTTCGGCCCAGTCTGAGGCCCTGAGCACTCTGGAGAAGGTTTTGGTCCAGCATATCACTTTACTTGCCCGCATTAATCTTTTCCTTGATTGCAAACAATCGTCCTGTCTCTGCAGCTGAAAAAAACACCCCCACAGCAAGATGCTGCTCTGTATTGGACTGGTGATAAGCAGTGCCTGTTTTTCTCCACACATACTTTGAATTAAGGCCAAAAAGTTCTATCTTGGTGACCAGAAAATCTTATTTCTCACCATCTTGGAGTCCTTCAGGTGTTTTTTTAGAAAACTCCATATGGGCTTTCATGTGTCTTGCACTGAGTAGAGGCCTCCGTTGGGTCACTCTGCCCCAACTGGTGGAGGGCTGCAGTGATGGTTGACTTTCTACAACTTTCTCCCATCTCTGGAGCTCAGCCACAGTGATCTTTGGGTTTTTCTTTACTTCTCTCACCAAGGCTCTCCCCCAATAGCTTAGTTTGGCCAGACGGCCAGCTCCAGGAACATCTTCCGTTTAAGGATTACAGAGGCCACAGTGCTCTTAGGAACCTTAAGTGCAGCAAAAAAAATTTGTAACCTTGGTCAGATCTGTGCCCTGCCCTCAGCCAGTTCCTTATGACCTCATGATTCTCATTTGCTCGGACATGCACTGTGAGCTGTAAGGTCTTATATAGACAGGTGTGTGGCTTTCCTAAACATGTCCAATCAATATAATCTAACACAGCTGGACTCAAATGTAGAATCATCTCAAGGATGGTCAGAAAAAATGGACAGCACCTGAGTTAAATATATGAGTGTCACAGCAATACTTAGAATACTGAATACTTAGGACCATGCGATATTTATTTTTTAATAAATCTGCAAAAATGTCAACAATTCTGTTTTTCTGTCAATATGGGGTGCTATGTGTACATTAATGAGGGAAAAAAATAACTTAAATGATTTTAGCAAATGGCTGCATTATAACAAAACATTTAAAGGGGTCTGATTTGTTTTCTGTATGTAGTGCTAGTAAATCACATCATAAAAAAGTAATAAGTAACCCATTTAATCTACAATATTTACCAACACTATTTAAAATGATACAGGATTAAAGGCAAAATAATGGTCCTGATTAGCAAATGTTACACATGTTTTGTATGAAACTTTGTTTCTCCCTAGACATTTTGTCTGTTTTTAAGCTTATATCTCACAATTTTTTTAATCAGAATTGCATGATATAAGGAATTCTGAGAAAAAAAAGTTGTGAGAATCCCAATGAAAAACTTTTTTGTGAGATATAATCAAAAAGTCTCAAAAGAGGCAATTTAAATTTCTTGGTAACATCTCACAATGTGATTTGAGGGGGGGGAAAGTGATGATATTCAAGTGGAGAAATGCCAGCTTTCTGCTGTAACAGTTATGCTAATGTAAGTTTTCTGTGTATTTCATCAGTAGTAAGTCATGAAGACACACTTGATTGTTTCATGAGGTTAATGAGTCAGAGTTTGAAGAAAGTGCAGCTGAAAGGTCAAATTCAGATAGAGATGCTGTTGGATATGAGAATTCCTCCATGTTGAGTAATGCGCTGATCTTTTGTCTTTTGTGTGTTATTGGAGTTCCTGTCTTGATTTGTCCAGTATGTTTGGTAACTATACAGATCTGTCCTGACTTTGGAAAAGGCTATGTCTCTCTGCAGTGACACTCCCGTCCGGCGCTCGGGTGTCACAGATCGTGAAATGCATTCAATCTGTAATCAGTCACCGCTCTAGAGGGTCACATTGTGGGTTATTTGAGAGCTCACACATCTTTTGTGTGTGTGTGTGTGTGTGTGTGTGAGACTGAAGGACAAATGGGAAGCAGGACTTTTCTATTAGTCATGCCATTGCAGAGCTTTATTGAGTTGAGGCAATTGGATGCGTCAAATAAGTAAAGAGCAAGCGCTTCCCCTGAATAAAGTCACTGTAAAAATGTCAACTTGCATTTTAATTTGCAAATCGTCTGTACAAGTCAGGTTTTTTTCATCTTATGTTATATGCATATTACCATATACGTGAAATTCCTAAAACGTAAGGCAAGACGCTACAGGAAGCATTGGATAAAGCCAGGTTGAAAATAGTTTTTGATTGTTTTTTAGTACAAAGTAGAAATCATATATACTAGAAATACTAACTACAGACAGAAAACAATTACATATGCATGATTTTTTTGGAACATAGTGTTGTATAAACAAGTGTGATGGAAATGAGAACAAACCACTCAGTAAAAGCCAGATATGAATAAAACTGTATGTTTTGGAGTACTGAAATGCTGTTGAAGTAGGGATATGAATTAATTTTGAAGGCCTGACGGATGCAAAGATGGAGTGCAGTAATAAAGCCAAGTGAATGATGTACAAAGTGCTTGGTAAAACCCTTCAAAATGTAGATAGTAAAAAACTCCATATTTTGGTGTATGTAAGAGCTGCTGAAGTGGAGAAATAAACTCTTTTTGAAATCTAAAGACACCAAAAGATCCAAAGACCTGTGTCGATAAAATGTCAAATAAATTAGTATTTTGGATATGTTCTTTCAGTGGTTTTACAGCATTTTTTTCAGTGTGCATAGCTCATAAGCATTTGTTTAGATGGACTAGAACAGCCTTGAGTCCTCAAACTTCTGAGCATAAATTGTTGTGATCCGAGGCCGTAACCGGGGTTCTGAATGTTGTCGTGACTCTCTCTTCCAGTGGCAGAGAAGCCAGAGATGGCGGTCATGCCGGTGACGCTGGAGAACCGCTCATGTGTGCTGATCCGCAGAGATCTGGTGGCTCTCCCTGCTAGTCTCATCAGTCAGATCGGCTACCGATGCCATCCCAAACTCTACACGGAGGGAGACCCCGGAGAGAAACTGGAACTGGTGGCAGGTCGGTGAAATCACTCAATCAACCCTATATGCAAGTTAACAAAAATGACACTTCATCATGAAGGATCTCAACCGAAGCTGGTTGTATACTGTAGCAACGTCCAGTAAAGACGATCTTAATGAATGATTTTGCCCCTATTAAAGCCTGTGCTATGAAAATGTTCGTTGACAGACAAAGTGCCTGATAAGACTGTCCACTCACAAACCATCACTGAAGTATAACTCCTGATCATTACACCTTTTACCTTATGCGATACAAAACCAACCAGTTTATAGGATTTACTTTGAAATGTGGCCCTGGACAACAAAACCAGTCGTAAGTGTTAATTTTCCGAAATTGAGATTTGTACATGATCTGAAAGCTGAATAAACAAGCTTCATATTGATGTATGATTTGGATGGATAGGGCAATATTTGACCGAGATACAACTATATGAGAATCTGGAATCTGAGGGTACAGAGAAATCTAAATGCCTTTAAAATTGTCCAAATGATCTTATCAATGCATGTTACTAATCAAATATAAAGTTTTAATATATTTTCGGTAAGAAATAGACTAAATACCTTCATGGAACATAACCTTTACTTACTATTCTAAGGATTTTTGGCAAAAAAGAAAAATAAATAATTTTGGCCCATACAGTGTATTTTTGGCTATTGCTACAAATATACCCCAGCGACTTAAGACTGCTTTTGCGGTCCAGGGTCACAAATAGTTTTCCCTCAGAAAGTCTTGTAAAACATACTTGAATAATCTTTGTTTTATTGACAACTTACAACTTTTTCAAAATACTTTTTTACAATTTAGCAACACGCAGCAAAAGATCATTCACCAAAAAGATAAACTATAGATTGCTTAAAGTAAGATTGACATGTAGATCACATTTCTTGCTATGTCATGAAAACCAAAATTCACATTTAATATTTTATTGTGGTTTAAATTTATATTTCTCAGACACAAACCAAACATTACAGTTTAATTGCTCTTTAATCTTTATTCTGAATGTACCTATTGAGGAGTTTGGTCATGTATCATCTGCACAGTATTATGCATTTTACTCATAAAAATATGGTGCAAATGTTTTGTTTTCTCTCTGTTGACAGTATTTTCAGATTTATGGTGTGATTAAAAAGAGAAATTCGAAATCTAACTACAACAAAATCAAAAATCTGGAAATTTAACATTAAGTTAAATTAAGTTAACATTTTTACCTTATTCACCTGCGCTGTCTCGTCTTGTCTCACAGATATTGCCCTTTCACTGGAGCTGATTACTGTCACGTTTCTCTGTGTTGTTCAGGCACAGGTGTGTTCATGACCAGAGGTCAGCTGATGAACTGTCATCTGTGTGCTGGTGTCAAACACAAAGTGCTTCTGCGCAGGCTCCTTGCCACCTTCTTTGACAGGTGCGTGACATCAGATCAAATCCCCGCTGTCTGTAGGGGTGTAACGGTACATGTATTCGTACATCTGACACATGTGTACTGAACAAATCCAGCATTTAACCTCTGCGTATGGATGGAATGGTACAGTCACAAGTGTTGCATGCTTGTAGCAGTAACAAGAGTTTTTATTCAAAGATAAAGACATAGTTTGTTCTGTAAAACAGTAGAAACTGGCATACTGTGTATCGTTACACCCCTCCAGTTATGTGCAATGCAGTTACTAAGATCTTAAGATAGGGTCTCATGGCTTTGCTTTCCACTGCTCTCTCTGCTGGCTGCTTGATGAACCTGCAGGAACACTTTAGCAAACAGCTGTGGGACGGGGATCCGATCGTCAACCAGCGACCCCAGCCGAAAACCACTGGACAGTCGAGTCCTGAACGCTGTCAAACGTACGTTATACTCTATATATCATCAAATCAATGTGCATTACTCCGCCTTGCATCGCATCATTGTTATTTTTGGTGAAGCACGTCATACTTTTTACTAAACGCAATGCATTTCGTAGCATATTTGCTATTGAAAGCCATTAGTAAGGTCTTATGTTATCTGTAATAAGCAGAAAAAACGCGTAAACACATGATCTTCCTCTGAGCTAGATTGTGTCTTTTAAGATATTTTCCACATATTTTGTGAGTTAGATAAATACTTATTTTTGTCATGTCCAAACTTCTGACAATTGTCGTTTAAAGTCATTAAACCTGCTACATGCACTACCAGGGAAAGGTGATTTTTAATGTTTTTTTTGTTTGTTTGTTTTTTTTAATTACCTTCTACTTACCAAGCCTGCATTTTATCCACATTACAGCAAAAACAGTACCATTTTCAGATTTGTTTTTTAAAATAACTGTTTACTATTTTAATATATTTTAAATTGTTCCTGTTCCTGGTGTTCCTGTGATTTCAAAGCTGAATTTTTAGCATCTTTACTCCAGTCTTTCAGAAATCTTAATATTCTGATTTGCCTCTCAAAAACCTTTTATTATTATTATTATTTTGTGGAAAACCGCAGACTATAATTTTTTCAGGATTTTTCTGTCTTTATGTTTTTTTTCTGTGTTTTTATAATCAATTTAAAGCACCGTGACTAAATAAAAGTTCTCCCCAAAAAATACAAATTATATTTACTCCAAGCTTTTGAATAGTATAGTGCATGTTACAAAAGCTGTTTATTTCACATAAATGCTGACCGTTGAATCTTTCTATTCATCAAAAAGTGTTTTAAACATTAATAATAATAAGAAGAATTGTTTCTTGAACCACAAATAAGCAAATTAGAATTTCTAAAGGATCACTTAAATTTTAAAATATATACAAATATAAAACAGTTATTTTAGATAGAAAAAATACAACATTACTGCTTTTGCTGTATTTTAGATTAAATAAATGTGTCCTTGGTAAGCAGAAGGTTATTTTTTATTTTTTTTAAACATCAAAAATCTTAATGTTCAAGAACTTCTCAGGATGCAGGGCTGTGTGGTTATGCAGTATGTGAATTCATCATTAACTGTTAAATGCACACCAGTCTCATTTAAGCTCTTAATAACGCTCTGTTTTTCTAGTTTACTGTCAGAACTTCGCTCCCAACTTTAAGGAAAGCGAGATGAACGTCATCGCCGCTGACATGTGCACCAACGCACGACGTGTACGAAAGCGGTGGCTTCCTAAGATCCAGTCCATGCTGCCGGATGGGATGGAGGTTTACCAGGGATCGTCGGTGGCGGCGAGTGTCAGTCTGGGCATTGGTGGCCTCCCGGTGGGCGTTCAGCTGCCCTTCGAGACAGACTTTAAAAACCTGCTTCCCTCAGGCCTGAGCCTCTACGCCGAGCGCAAGGAAGCCGCGAGAACTCATTTACCACTGGACGGTAACGGCCCCGATCTCCCACGGGACGGAGGCGAGGAGGAGACGCAGGCTGAGGAGGATGAGGAGGAAGAGGCCCAGACTGACAGTGCGGATGGGACATTAGGGGCGGGGCTTGTCAAACCTGGAGCTGAGGGTGGGGCCACTGTGGCCACACCTCCTGAGAGGCAGCAGGAGGAGGAGTTTGTGGAAGGCCTGAGAATAAATGGGCAGTAAGACTGGAGAAAACAGCCTTCCGTTCATATCCACCATGTGAATAAACGCTGAAGGGAGGAATCAAGCACACACAGGCATCACTCGTGAAGAACACACAACCTTATTCATGTGCGTTTGACTTTCCTCAAACAGAAGTCACGGGTCATGGGAGGAAATCATGCCAGGGCACGGCGGCTGACCTTTGTTGTGAAACATTATATTACTTTTAAAATTGCATATTACATTCATTCTTGAGATCACTTCACCATAAATATAGCAGCGAATATCACTAAAACATGACCAGGTCACTTTACACCCCAAAATCAAGAGGAAAAGAATAAGGATGAAGCTTTTAAAAGAACCATTAACGTTTATATCAGAAGCTTGTTTACATGCATCTAAAAAAACAGTTTATAATCAGATTGATTGCTGTCAACACAAAAGTGCCATAGATCTGATATAATACAATTAACAGGATAAAATTAAGTATGAAATATTGCACCGTTTATGTGCGTTTAACAACGTATGACTTGCACCTTAAGAACTGGTCAGTGGACAAATGCATTATGTACTAAATATTTGCTAAAAATGTAAAAATAACACATTTTTCTGACAAAAATAGCAGTTTCCATTTTATATTGGGTGATGAAAATTGTAAGCATACCTGTACCTTTATTTGTGTGACTGTTAAGCCCAATTATAATATTATAATAATATTAATCTAAAATGATAATATAAAAATATATGAATAAATGCACAAATAAGTAAATATTCTGGAATTATATTAGTAGGCTAATGTATTTCGCTCATTGATTAATGCATTGATTCTTTGGGGGATAATGAGTATTACGAGAATTGTTTTTTCATTTGTGACCCTAATGGTTCCAAAAGTACTCTGGACATGTTTTTATGAGATTCTATTACTATCTAGAGAAATTGCTGCTTTTAATAGAGCATTTGTTCGTGCTCGGACGTGAGTGATCGTCCCTTCAGAAGAGCGATGCCTGCGTGTGTTTGACTTCATCTGAATGCTGACATACAGACAGATCCTCACGCTCACTTGACCAGCCGACACACGTGGATGACATCAGACATTTTCGTCAATCCTTCGAAAACAAATGCACGCCGACGCTGCTGGAATGAGCGCTCACTTCCACTGCTTGCATGCCAGATCAGAGAAAACTTTACAGCCTCGATTATAATCCGCTTCCCTGAAAAACAAACTAAACTGCTACTGTTTGTGTAAAGACTGTTTGTCGGACAACAAGTGATGATTTTTCCTGAAAGAAATAGTTAACAAGTCGGGTTTTCACGGTCGGTTGCTGTCTGGAATTGAAGCGGTGGGGTTTTTCTGTACTGTAAACTGTTTGATGAATCTAGCTGGCTTCATTATATTTGCACTTGATGATTTTAAGGAGGTGATGGAGAGTGTTTGTGAGCGGCACTAAGGTCATGTCTCTGAGTGATCCTGTTCACTCCTTAATGTAGGTTTTGCTTTATGTGCGAAGCATTTTCTGTTCTTATATATTTCTGTCTCATGCACTATAACAAAACAAATCCTACCCATGCTTCAAGATGACACAAATTGGATTTGTTTACTTAAAAATTAGTGTTTTGCCCAATGTGTACAGTACAGTACATTTTGCAGCACTATGGGTGATAAACAACACACCCACATAGACCCCGAAATCATCTCGGAATGATCTCTGGCCATATGAAGTTCAAGTGGAGTTGGAATACACTTGATATTTGTGGTTGTTTTCAAGAGAAATGTAATTTCTTAGATTTTTGGGGGGAGAAATATGAATGTTCTTTGTGAGATTAATGACAAACATGTCATATTTTCTCTGAAGCTTTAAGAGCGTTGTGTATTTGTCATGCTATTAATATAGTAGTTATCAGAATCTCCAGGTATGTTGAATTTTATTTTAATTTTTTTTTCCTCAAAAAAATCATCTTCAGTTGTAATGTTGAGATCTACTGATTTGATGCACAAGGGTTTATTTTGCACTGTCGTTGGTAATGTGTTAAAGTGCCTCAGTGCCGTTGATCGACAGCTGTCAAGATTCTGATCAACACTAGACTAATTTGTGCTTTTGGGTGAGAATCTTGAATATTTGGTATCTCTTTCTTGTGGAGAGTCCAAAACTTTATATTCACCCACTTCTCCTGTTTTTTTATTAGTAGCCTGAGCATTTTATTCAAGCTTGAGTCAGTCAGAAAAATGTCTCATATCTTGATGAGGAGGAATAATGGCCTTGATTTTGTAGAGGTTGAAGAACTTGTGCCTTATTGTGTCTACTGATACCATCATGATTCCTCAGAGTGTTTTTAATAAGATGGAAATAATGATCATTTTTAAAGACAATGTGGGAAATTATGCAAAAAAGTTATGCAATTGTTGCTTTGTCGTGTTAAAAACAGCTCAACACACCTGAAGATTCTGACCAGAACTGACAGATGGCTCGTACGGTATGATTAGTGCTGTTCGATTTCATATTTATGTAGTCTGTGACTATTTAGAGCGATAGCAATACGTTTCTAAAGGTAGAAATAGTCGGCTGGCTGCCACTAAAATATGCTGGAACTAACATGATCACTAAGGCCAGTCTTACACTAGTATTTTTACGCACGTCTTTTTATATACTTATTTACCCAGAAGCCCCCAAGTATCTTGTCACCATCTTCCGGCTTTATTTTTTAAGCGAAGTGGCTCTGAATTCATGCACTAGACAACGTGAATCCTTTACCAACTTGTAGAGCGTGAAGCTTGAGTTGACCCAACTCAATTAAATTTCAATGCTACACATAATTATTGTATGGAAATCCTGCCCTCAATTAAATTGAGTTCATCCAATGAATCATTTTCTTGAGTGTACATGCCAAAATTCATTTTTGAGTGTTTATACACCAAGTTTCCATTTTCCTTTTCATTTGGCGTACTATTTATATGCACATTTATGAGTTTGGATAGGATCCAATGTATGTAATGTACTAATTTATAGATTTCTGTTGGTACAGTAGCGTAAGAGCTTCTTCAGTAAGCTGGGCGTTTACCGAAAATCATCAGTAATGCTCAGCTCTGAGGTTTTGCTCGTGTGTGCGAGAACGAGACAAGTGCTAGTGAGGGAACATCTGTGATGTTTCTACGCCGTGCATTATGAATCTTGAGAGAAGCCGATTGTGAAACGCAAACTTTGTCAAGCTGAACATATTAATAACTTGAATAACATATTTACAGATTGCAGTGGTCTAAAATTTCATCATTTGGCTCTTGTCACATTACAAATAACCTAATGGCCAATGAATGTAACAAAAGCAGCTGTTTTCAGGTGTTCATCCTATCAGAAGAATGCATATGTTAAAGAAAGTGTACTGCTGTCTTTGCCCTTCATTTTCTTTATGCAAATTATGATTTCTTGTTTTATTCTTTTGATTTTGGAGTGAAAACGCCTTGAGGTCTCGGCACAGTGTTTAGCGTTATTGCGTATTCCTCTGTCGAGATGCTGTGCAGCCGAATGACTTGTTTAATTACTCAAATTAATATGCGCATTAAAGATCTGCCTATAACTGCATGCTGTTTCTCCACAGATCGATCCGATGAGCGGTTCTCATGTCCCGTCTGCACTACTACGCGTGTGTTTCTCCTTGTAGTAAATAACGGCAGCACTTTAACATTTGTGTGTAGGTTGGTGGAATTCACTGGGAGCCGGTGAACCTCGAGCTCCGAGCGCCGACAATCAGAGGGAGAAGGTGTTTGACAATTTTTGAATCAAACATTGAAGTACTAACGATAGCTGAGCTTTGCCTATAGCGTAGCATCGCCATGACATAGCTTTCATGCAAGTTCCTTACGAAAGTTTATAATGAACCATTAAACTGCTTTTTTATTCAAATAAGAAACCATTATGTCTACTGCAACATGTCACTGTCATTGTCACGAATAAAATCTCTTTCATTCCCAGTGTCTTTGGTGTGCAAGTGTGACTCTCATTTCTTGTGCTGAAAATCCTTCAGCGAATTTGGTGTTCGAGAAATTGCTTAAAAATGTCATATTTACCTTTTAATGTCAGCTTTATTTTGTGCTTTAGCACAGGTTTTGTGTTTTTTTGTTGATTTTATAGGTCTCTTGATTGATCTGAGATTGACCTCAGTTCTTCAGTGAAAATTTGTGGATAATTTTGCTAGTATGAGTGAGGCCTATGCTCCAAAATTGAAATTAAGATTGGATACCTGTATTTTGTTGTAATACAGCATAGCATATAATGTTGGATATAAGGACCCAGCCATTGGGGGTGCACAAGCATTACACTCTACCAGATTCAGTATTGGATCAGTCGAGGCCCAGGTTAAAAACGAGTACAATATGTGCTGCTGGCCAGCAGGGTACTATGCTACTGGTGGCCAACAGAGGAATAGAAGAGGAGGACGGCATGTTTACAGACATCGGGAGAAGAGGAGGGGTAAGAGTGTGGAGGTGAGAGTTGGAATGTTGAATGTTGGCACTATTACTAGTAAAGGGAGAGAGCTGGCTGATATGATGGAATGAAGAAAAGGAGACATACTGTGTGTGCAACAATGTGAAAAGAAACAATGTGGAAAGAGAGTAGGGCCAGGAGCATTGGAGGTGGATTCAAATAGTTGGAGGAAAAGAGAAATGGCGTAGGGGTAATTCTGAAGGAAGAGTATTTAAATAGCTTATTGGAGTGTCTGACAGAATGATGAGTTCAAAGCTGGAAATTGAAGGGGCATTGGTGCATATGCCCCGCACGTGGGGTGTGAGATGGAAGAGAAAGAAGATTTTTGGAGTGAGTTGGATGAAGTGGTGGTGAGGGTACACCCAAAGAAGAAAGAATGGTGATTGGAGCGGACTTCAGTGGAAATGTTGGAGAAGGGAACAGAGGTGATGAGGAGATGATGGGTAGGTACGGTATCAAGGAAAGAAATGTATGAGGGCAGATAGTGGCAGATTTTGCAAAAAGAACATATTTTAAAAAGGAGAAGCACAGGGTGACGTACAAGAGTGGAGAATTGTATAGCAAGGAAGCAGGGCTCTTCAAACTCAGTTCTGGAGTTTAGCTCCAACCTTTAATTAAACACACCCTGAAGCAGGTAATCAAGGTCTTACTAGGCATAATAGAAGCTTCCTTGCAGATGTGTTGAGGCAAGTAATAATGAAATTCTGCAGGACACCTGCTCTCCAGGAACGATTTTGGACAGCCCTGCTTTAGAGGTAGGAAAAAGGAAGACAGTGAGCACTGAACCAAGGTTAATAAAATAGTGGAAGTTGAAGGAGGAAGACTGTTGTGTGGATTTCAGGGAGGTGAGACGGGCACTTGGTGGTGGTGAAGAGTTACCGAACGACTGGGTGACCACCGCAGAAGTGGTGAGGGAGACAGCTAGAAAGGTACTTGGTATGATATCTGGAAAGAGGAAGAAAGACAAAGAGGTTTGGTGGTGGAATGAAGAAGTACAGGAAAGCATAAGCAGGAAGTTAGCGAAGAAGGGATAGTTAGAGAGATAAAGAAAGTAGTCAAAAGTACACGGATATGCAGCACAAAGCAAAGAAAAAGGCGGCGAAGACCAAGGAAAAAGTGCATGACAAGCTGGATGAGAAGTTAAACACTGAAGTGAGAGCAGCTATGAAAAGAATTTTAATCCAAATTTTGGAAAGTGAGAGGATGCCTGAAGAGTGTAGAAGTGTACTGATGTACTGATCTATAAGAACAAAGGGACAAATGTGCAGTGCTGCAGTAACTATAGGAGTTGATGAGGTGTGCAGTAGGAATGACAGACTGATTCAAGGTGAAGGTGGGATTGCATCAAGGATCTGCTCTTAGCCCTTTCTTAATTGCAATGGTGATGGACAGGTTGACAGATAGGATCAGGGAGGAACCTCCACGGACTATGATGTTTGCAGATGATGTTGTGATATGTAGTGAGAGTAGGGAGCAGATGGAGGTATGCACTAGAGAGAAGGAGAATGAAAGTCAGTAGGAGCCAGGCAAAGTACATGTGCATAAATGGGAGAGGGAAAAACAGAGCGGTACAGTTCCAAGGAGCAGATGTGGTGAAGGTGGATGAGTTTAAATATTTGGAGAATGTGGTAGAGAAGTAAAGAAGAGAGTGCAGGCAGGGTGGAATGGGTGGAGAAGAGTGTCAGGAGTGATTTGTGATAGAAGGGTACCTGCAAGATTGAAAGGTAAAGTTGGTAGTAAGACCAACTATGTTGTATGGCTTGGAGATGGTGCAACTGACAAAAAGACAGGAGGTTTTCTGCAGTTTTCTTTGGGAGTGACAAGGATGGACAGGATCAGAATGAGCATATCAGAGGGACAGTGCAGGTAGGACAGTTTGTAGACAAAGCGAAAAAGCCAAGACCAAGATGGTTTGGGCATGTGCAAAGAAGGGATGCAGGGTATGTTGGGAGAAAAGTGCTGAGGATGGAGCAAATATTGGCACTCTTGGTAAATATGAGCAAAGGTGATTGCAAAAAAATAAATCAGTATTGTTTATCCTTTTGATTTTTCATTAAAAAGATTCACAAAATTCTAATCTTTCACTGAAATAAAACAATGCAAAATGCGGGAAAATCTCATTGTGAAATACATGTTTTTCTGTAGTTTACATTAGGGCCTTTTGCACCGCAGGAACTATTTCGTAATAACCCGAACTAATTGTGGAACTACCCACTTTTTGACGTGCCTGAACCGCAAGAACTAGAAAAGATTTTAGTTAACTCCATTTGGAGGAATGAAATTAGCTCTTAAACGCGTAAGGAAACGCTATGATTTAAAATGCTTTGTAAACATATACCTGAAGACTTTGTCTATGGCATTCTTCTTTGTTTCCCTTGTTGAACGCCGCATATAATGACGTTGCAGAGATTGTCTAGTTTAGATTTTATGTTGTTTTTTGCTAAAATCCATGATGCCATGCATCTGAACAAGATGTCCAGGACCTCTGGCAGAAAAATAACATAACATTAAAGATACAGCAGTGTTTGCACCAAAGCCATCTGGTGGGTTTGCTGCTAAAAAGTTCTTTCTTTGCTCTCTTTTTTCCCATCTGACTACAGAAACCATTTGAAGATCCAGTCATGTTTGACAACTGAATATGCTGGAGTTTGTTTTTGGATGAGTGAAGAGAATATTTATTGAAACCATCCTTTACAACATTGTGTTATGCATATGTTTTATGCTTTTTGACGTGTATTGAGGTAGACTATGTCCATCTTATTACAACTTGTAGATTTAAACTTTACATTTATTAGCATGTTTGCCAAAAGTATTAAGAGGCAGATTCTCTTCATGTTAAAGTGGCCTTTAAGTAAAACTATGTTGTAAAAAAGACAAAGCCGGAGTGTAACTGAAATTCAATAGAATTCTGCCTTTCATTCATTAGATAAACTTCAATTTTAAAGTTGTTAATTGCTAGCTGAATTGACTTTTTTTGTGGTGTGCTCTGAGCAATGTCTATAAATGCAACAACAATAACTGGCATTTCTGGGGGAAAGAATATCTTCTCTGAGTCAAAATGTAAAACACAGGCTTAATGTCCTTCTGAATAGCTGCTTTCAAAATACATATTTAATAACTCAATCCTTTTATTCTGATTATTATTCTTAGTGGTATTCTTGGCATCTTCTTAGCAACCATTCTTGGATGCTCTTTTAGTAAAATGTCAAGCTGGTGACTAGTAGGCCTAAAGCTATAAAATTTGTATTTCTATGTTTGTTTGTTTTATTTCCTTGGTTATATTAAAATTATACAAGACAAAATACATTTTCAATATAATCATGTAGCAAATTATGAATGTTTTCTGGACCATTTGTAATGAAATAAGTAGGCTAAGAAAAACATTAGATGAATATCCGACTAAATCAGAAAAACCCTCCATGAACAGTTAACGTTTAATTTTTTTTTTTTTTTAAGTTTTGAGAATGATATTAACAACTAAAAAAAACTTGAGAGAACATTGCTAAAACCTTAGCCAAAGTGATTTAGGAGTGCGGTATTGATTATGTGTAATTAGAGAGAAGTAGCCTACATTAAAGTCACTTCATTAGGCTATTAAAGAACAAGTTGTTCTTTGGAAGAGGACAGTAGTTTAATGTTTTAATGCGCCAATCTATTAAGTAAATGTAGTCAGTGTTGCATTCGCGAGAGCTGCTGCTGTACTGTGTTCGGCCTGTAAAGGTCGCCAGACCGAACGCTTTGCGTGTGACAAGATGATGACGCTTCCGCTTCAAAACATGCGCCATTTCCTGCTAAAGTTCAACGCGGGTTCTTGCTAACGCGCAGAGAATTTGAGATGAGCAGAGTAAAATCGTTAATTCGCCGTTAATAATTTTATTAGACACACATTAACTTGTTATTGTACTTGACGACGCTCAACTGAAGCATTGCAGAGATGGGAGACGATCCGGACTCTATTCCAGAGAGAGACATGAAGGTGAGACACTTAACGTTACCGGCTAGTATGACTATTATTATTATTATTATTGTTATTATTATTATTATTATTATTATATTTTAAGCTAACGACGTGCTGTGACAGGTAAAAAGTGATGTTTGTTTATGG
>JAUYWG010000038.1:24163306-24198349 GCA_034779775.1 Enteromius afrohamiltoni
TTACTGTGTATAGATGTGGTGTCAGTGTTAATCAACCTCACTGATGCTTTCATGTCATGCTGCACAATTTATTTTGACAAGATGAGCGTCACCAAAGCTTTAAGCCTTGACTTATATTAATATTATATTATGGCTAATTTCTTTATTTTCATAGATTATATCAAGCATATATATTTATTTATCCACATCTTTTATAATTTAATAATAATAATCACTGAGTTGCATTGCATTTTTGTTTTTATTTGAACTTATCGAGCAGCCGTATCCCATCATACTGTATCGTTTTGTGATTGATATTTGTAAAACCATTCACTCGCTTAATGACTTAATCCTAACAACGTTCAGACCTCAGAGTACAGTACAAACTAAAAAGCATTTTATTTATGATCCCTTTAATAATATTCTCACTATCATAAGGAAGGATGTGAGCACTGGAGTCTGTGCTGATGTGTGATATGTGTTTGTTCTCTGCAGTGCTGGATGTGTTGTGGTTAAGCACATATAACTTTGCGGTGGCGTATGCAGCAGCTGATGGATCTCTGGAGACCCCGCCGGAGCTGGTGGTCGTGTCATTGCCTGTGAGTTGCTCTAATGAATGATGCATTGTAAAATCTTTCGCATACAACTACTGACAATGCGTCAACTTTGTGTGTGTCTGTGTGTCAGAAAAAGGACGAAAAGAGAGACGAGTGCTATCTGAACTTCAACGACCTTGTGTATGGCACTTGCACCGAGAGGCAGCATCACTACTACCTGTGCCATATTGAGGACTGGTGAGACGCATCTGCATTACCTGTGCTCTACATGAGCCTTGTTGGTCCAGTGAGGACATCAGTAGTCATACGTCAAATTAATCCGATTTCTCTTGTGTAGGGATTTGGTTCTGGCTTCATCAGCCGCCGCTATTGAAGTCAGCATCATCGCGAAACAAGAGGACAAGGTAAATGCATCAGAAATATGGATTGTTGTTGTTAACTTAACCTAAAATCATTAAAAAAACACTTGACAATTAAAAGGATAGTTCACCAAAAAGGAAAAAGAAAATTGTCGTTGTTTTTTTTACCCCTCAAGTTGTTCCAAACCTTTATGAGTTTCTTTCAGCTGCTGAACACAAAAGAATATGATGTACTGAAGAATGTTCTGAGTTAATCAGTTGGAATGGAATGAAAAATGGAATGGAAAAATATACTACAGAAGTTAATGGGTACCAGAAACGATTTGGTTGCCATCATTCTTTAAAGTATTATCTTTATTGTTCAGCAGCTAAAAGAAGTTTGAACAGGTTTGAAACGACGTTAAGATTAACAAATTCCAATTAAAATTTTTGGGTGAACCGTCCATTAAATCCAAATAAACTAATTCTTAAATAATAAATAAATACAAGTGTTAGTCACAGAGGTCTAAAGTGATGTTGTGTGCAGGTGAACTGGGAGCTGTGGCAGCTGGAAGATGCCAGTCGAGCGGAGCTTCCTGTTACAGAGAACAGCGATGACACACTTCCTGTTGGCATGGCCATTGATTACACCAGCCAAGAGGACATACTCCTGTGTAAGAGCTAATAAGATTTTCTAATGTCTGTTTAATCTGTGATATGTTTTTTTTTTTTCGTAAGAAAATGTTTTCGATTGCTGCTGCTGACACATCCATAAACATCAAAGAAACATTCTACTACTAATGTTACCTTTTTTTTGTTGTTACCTTTTGTTTTCTTCTTATTCTGTGCACCGAGCCGTTTGTCGCTGTTTCAGTTTTATTGTTTTAATTGTTTAACCTTCATTTGTTACCCTGGACCACAAAACCAGTGTCAGTTTTAAAATAGAAATGTATATATTATTCAAATTTTGTTTTTAACAAATTATCTCGTTTTTAAGTTGTCCAAGTGCAGTTAAATTAAAGTTGCACTAATAAATAATTATTAACTTTTCATCCACTCGTTTGTAAACATGATGTTTTCATGGATAATGTTGTTGTAAAAATGTTTTTTTTCTGCATCCTAAGCTGATGAGAAGAGGTTGCCTCCAGCACCAACACTGATGCTGCTGTCTACGGATGGAGTCCTGTGTCCTTTCTCTCTACTGAACCTAAACCCAGGGGTCAAACAGCTGACCACGGATGCTGGCCCGCTGCCGGAGGATGGAGAGAGAGCACCTGCTGCCAGTAAGGCCACAGTCATTGTTTAAGACCCCACAGGGTGTTTTGTTCTACAATGAAATTGGACATGCCTTTGCAGCAGCGCGTTTGACAATGGGGCTCACGTCTTGCACTTAAAACAGTCGGATCATTCTTTTATCTTAACAATTTCTGGATTTATGAAAACTAAAATAATGCCAGAACATATAATCATTATTACTGCTCTTTTTTTATCTAAAGGTAGCTCTTCAGCCTCATTTTAATTTTTTTTACTTGTGCTTGATTTCAACGTCATACATAATTGAAGCAGATGACGTAGTTCAAAGTTTTGGTTCTGTTCAAAGTAATGTCATAGCAGTTTGTTTAATTCCACTTGAAGTGTTACGGCCTTTTCATGCCAGACAAACCTGCATGTGCTTTGAAGTTAGTTTAATAGATTTTTAATTCACTAGCACTTCAGATCTGTTATTGATTAATGCACACAAATCGTGATTATGAAGTGATTTAAGATGCAGCGTTTGCTTTCCCAGCACCAATCCAGTGATTTTGTTGTGTTCGAACACTTCATTTCAGAGTCGTCGTCTTCCTCTGTTGCTCCCGCCTCTGCAGCATCCTCCATCTTCTCATCTTTCCCAGCATCTTCTGTCATGGCCCCGCCTCCAGCCACCTTATCCTTCACGGCCCCGCCTCCAGCCACCTTATCCTTCATGGCCCCGCCTTCAGCAACCTTATCCTTCACAGCCCCGCCTCCAGCTACCACTGCAGCTGGCTCCTTGGCTCCACCCACCTCCGCGTCCTCCGCTGGTTTCTCCTTCTCTCTTCCTGCTTTGAGTTCAACATCCCCCTCTGGCTTCTCACTGGGTTCTGCCACAGGAGGTTTCTCCTTCAGTGCTCCCAAACCCTCCTCCGATGTTCCTGCCTTCTCCTTTGCTTCCTCATTGGCACCTAAGGAGGTCAGCAGTGCTCCGGTGGCC
Organism: Enteromius afrohamiltoni; assembly: GCA_034779775.1. Taxonomy (NCBI): domain Eukaryota; kingdom Metazoa; phylum Chordata; class Actinopteri; order Cypriniformes; family Cyprinidae; genus Enteromius; species Enteromius afrohamiltoni. The sequence goes on from JAUYWG010000038.1 coordinate 24,166,411, forward strand.
ATTCCTCCTCAGCGCCCACCCGCCATGTCCCCCATCATCAGCGGCCCCAAGGTGGCAGCAGAGCCTGCAACACCTGCTGTCAGGATGAACCTCACTGACAGGTAAGCAAGTTATCTCTAATATTACATTGGATGGATAATGTTGAAGGATCATCTGAGAGTTTGCCGTGTTTTGCTTCAGGTTTCTGGGAGCGGAATCTCTGGGGTCAGTCACATCTGCTGCCCAGCCATTTTCTTTGACCTCCACACCAAAACCGGCAGCAGTAGAGGTCAACAGTCCAGCAACAGTTGCAATCAAACCTGCTGCCCCTACAGGTACAAACTCAACTCACCTTTTGTCCTACGTCAAAACTAAAGAACAAATTGGCACTAATAAATGGGTAATATGCATGCTATTAGGTGTAACCAGAAAATAGAGTGTTAACAATATTTGTTCTGAACCATAAACTGGTATTAGTAAACATTCTGTAGATTATGCACTTGTTACTCTTACTCATGTTTCAAAGATGAACATTTCGTAAACTGTTGTATGTTGACATTTAGGATCATTCTACACACATTTAGCCTCAACAGTCATCAGAGATGCATTATTAAGGTGTAAAATGTTGTTGTGTTGTAGTGTTGTCTCGGGCTTCTCAGAGCATTGCTCCTTCAGCTCTGGCGAAACCAGCAGCCGTCACCCCTCAAGCGCCCAGTGCTCCATATGCACAGGTACTGAAGACATAGTGAGCCAGCGTCAGACAGGTCCAGACTCATGTGTCTTGCACAGACTGATCTGAAGTGTGTTTGCTTGTGTTTTGTAGCAGGTTGTCTCTGTGAAAGCACTGGAGAAACACCTGCAGCAGAAGAAAGACTCTGACCCCGTCATGACTGGAATACTGGAGGAGGTAGAGTCCAGTAATCACATTGGACATTTCACATTGGAATGTTCATACAGTCATTTTGGTCTACCTTTCATAGGCTGCGTTCACACAGCAGCGGAATACAGTTGTCAATCCTGTTTTTGAGTCCTTTTAACGCTTATGTTTACACACAGTTCAGTTATTTATGAACCGAACTCACAACAGTACGTTTTTTTTTTTATCTAAAAGTTTTTATCCCGTCAGTTTTCCACTGGAGCCGTTCCCCATTCAGTCTTGTGTTCTACGCATGCCATGTGTTTCAAATGCTCCTCTTTCTGCCCAAACGTAAAAGCTGCTGTCAGTTAATGCCAAATTGAAAATGCTAAATTGGACTGTGTCATGTCAAAAAGTGATAAGACTTTCAGTTTATGGACGTCGCCATCTTTGATATTACTTCGGTCACTGTTGCTATGGTTACTGGTAGGGAATACGGGCTTCACTCCCGTTGCACGTTCATACAGACAGAATTCTAAACACAAGTGACAGCTGCTGTGTGAACAAGACATTTCGAGACTCACACCGGTAAAGAAAATACGATTGTCAATCCCAAATTCAAGATTGACAACTGTACTCTGCTGCTGTGTGAACGCAGCCGTACTGATGCTGACTGAGAGGCTACTGTGTTCTCTTAGATCGGACACTTTGAGAAGGAGCTGGACGATCTGAAGAGTCGCTGCAGAAATGCTGATTTCAGGGTGGGCAGCACAGATGACATGAGAGAACTGAGGAAAGACTCAGAGAATTTGCACGACTTCACACTGGAGATCAAAGACACCACAGAGGTGGTATTTCAAACCAGTCAATTTTGGTTGATCATCAGCCAACAGATGTTTTGGTTGATGATCACGTTTTGAGTTGTATAAATGCATGACTGGCTGTCTCTAATTATTGACCCAGTCTCTTCATGGGGACATCAGCCTGCTGAAGACCAGTCTGCTGGAGGGATTCGCTGGAGAAGAGGAGGCACGAGCACAGAGCGAGCTCAACCGAGACAAAGATTACCTCCAGCTGCTCTACAAGAAACCACTGGACCCTCGGCGAGAAGAACAGCTTAAGGTCTCTTCACCACCTCTGATAACTGCATCATCATTTAAAATAACTTGTGCTGAAAGTGTGTTTTTGCCACAGGAAATTCGCCGCTTGTACCAGTACGTGAAGTTTGCCATGGAAGACGTGAATGACGTTTTGGACGTGGAGTGGGAGAAGCACTTGGAGAAGAAAAAAAAGCAGAGGTGAGCAGTTGTGATATTATATTTTGTTAGTATGCGTCTGTTTTCCGTCAGTCTGAGCTGACTGGTTTGCTCCTGTAGGCACATGATCGTCCCGGAGAGAGAGGCTCTTTTTGCAGCGTTGGCCAATAACCTGGACATCATCAACCAGCAGAAGCAGCGTCTGGACCGGCTAGAGAGTGACCTGCACAAGCTGAGGCTCTACAGAGGGACATCAGTGTGGAGCTTTACCAGTCAGACGCCCTCTACACCCTCAGGACAGAGGTGAGAATGCATTTTTTAGGGCAGTGGAGGCAAGTGTTTAAAGACAGAAATGTTAAAGTCAGCCTGAAATCAAAGCTGACTATATTTATTAGCTCACATTGCTATTTTTGTGGTGAACAATTCATCTGTGCAAGTCAATCCAGAAACAAAATCCTCATTCAATATTCAATATTCTGTTTCTCTCTGAAGTGCGTCATAATACAGAAGTAAAATTGTTCACAAGCCGATTTAACAGAAACTGAGGGCTAACAGTAATATCCAGCAATACAATTACTCCACTTTTTAAAAAATGGTATCAAGATTAATGTAATTCCCAACTAAGTGGAACAAGAATAGAAAAATTGTGTTTTCATTGCGCTGCACAGCTAACCTGCTCCAGGGCAGGATATGTTCTGGGTTAGAGAGCTCAAAACAAAATTTGACCAATCAGCTTCCAGCAAGGTGACGCGTGTCTGGTGCAATAAAGCCACTCCCCCAGCTACTCTTACTCCACATTAAAGGACGCGTCATAGTAAAACATTGTTTAAAAATAAAATCATCCGATTTTTTTAGATTATTATTTTTAGAATTACTTTATTATTTATATAATTATTATCTCCTTAATCTATTACACAAGCCAGTTTAGTTTAACAGTAATAAGCTTTTAAATTAATATAAATATAGAAAATACAGCTTAATTGCAAGGGTTTTTTGTTGTTTTTTTCCCTCAAGTTTTCCTCTTTCATTAAAAGATTGTTTCATCTTGCTGTGTAAATGAGTTGAAATTCCTCATATTGTTCTATCTTTTAATCTTTGATAGTGAATCTGACTCACTCACAAGAAGTGAATGAAAGTTGCGTATTGCTGATGTCACACTTTCATGTGCACGTGCTACATTATCTCAGGCTCAAGCCTGGGTTAACAAAGAAAGTTGATGAGCTTCATCATGGTTCCAATAATGCCTGATTGCATTATTGCATTTGTCAACCCAAAACTAATCCTGTAACTCTGAGTTTGTTTAGCCACCATCATGGTACAGGCCCCTGATGAAAAATAATCCAGTCTTTCAGTCTGCCTCAATCTGAGGCTCGTTAAAGATTTAAATCCCTGCCGCAGAGATGGACTTATAGCAGGCAAAAAGCTTAGTGACTCTTGTGTTCACATCACAATTCAATCACAACAAGAACAAGCTGGCACACGAGCAGTTCAGAAATAGAATAGTTTTAATGCATGTTGGAGTCATACGTGTCATAAGTGTTGTTACCAGTGTCCTGTCACACATTTGTACTTACACACACCATTCAGTGGGTTGTTACACAAACATTAGAGTTGTGGAGTATGTAACCACAGTGCAAGTAAAGAGGTTTCAGGGATATCTCACACACCTGACAGCAGGAAAAGCCACACAGATTTATAATTTACTTTGAAGCACTTCATAAATGACATGTTCAAAACTTAAATTGTACACTTATCCAGCACCAGCAACCTTTCCCCTTATCCTAGGGGAAACGAAAAGCATCCGTATCCACATGTTCTGTGTTTTGTAACAGTCTGGACAGTGAACTGGAGAGCTTGAAGGATGCTCTGCTGAAGGCCAGCCTGGAAACGACACCGAAAGCTCCTGCCAAATCACCATGTAAGATCTGCTTGTGTTCAGCACAATTCAGTCATCTCACGTTCAACAGTGCAGTCTGAATTGTTCATCCAATTAGACTCGAGATGATTCTGCTCACAGACGAATTGTAGTGAGATGTTGTTGTTTTAGTTTGACCTTCCTGATGTCACTGTATGTGTATGCAGCTAAAATGACCCCTGCCAAACAGTCTCAGCTGAGGAACTTCCTGTCAAAGCGACAGACTCCACCAGTTCGCTCCACAGCTCCAGGTACATCAAGTGTGTGCTTGTGACCAATCAGATTAAATTGCCCTGCTGAAATTGCATCTATAACAGATGTGAATCATTCATTTAAATCATTCATTCAAATTTTTGGTTGATTAGGCTGAACTAAAGAAATTCTGTATGTTACTCTGAGATGTTTTACTAAAGTTAAAACAGATAATACTGTGTCTAAAATGTAACTCTCGATATTAACTGTTGTATAAAATCACATTTGCAGTCGTACTGAGATTCGCTCATGCTTGCTCATGTGACATAAGACAAAAACTTGCTCCCATATACTGAAGTTGGTTAATTTTTTCTGCGTTGTACTAGTCTGCGTCATGCAGCAAAACAGTGTAAACCTTTTTTTTGTTGTTTGTTTGTTCTGCAAACCAACCTGAGAGTTATTGTACACAAAACATGCTGGACACCCCTGTGTTTGTCTGAAATGTCTCTCTATCCATTTTTCAGCTAACCTGTCACGGTCAGCCTTCCTGTCTCCTCAGTTCTATGAGGATCTAGATGAAGTGAGCTCTAGCTCATCTCTGTCCCAGCCTCTGGATCCTGAGGACTCATTGGCATTGGCAGAAGAGGAGGACGAGCCAGCACCCATCCCAGTGATGACACCCTCTGTCTCGAGACACCCCGCGGTGGTCCGTACACCCTCCATACAGCCAGGCTTCAGTATGCAGTCCAGTCCATTCAGCAGAGTCCAGACCAGTCCCATTCCTGTCATCATCCCCGGTGAGGCTTAAACCGCACCTCAACATGTGACTCTGGTCTCGTTAACGGTCTTTACAATGTCTCTTGCATGTGTTGCAGCACCAAAAATTAACATGGACAGTGCTGATAGCACAGCATTGGCTACAAAAACAGTCAAGCATGGAGCTCCGCCCCCAGAAAAGATCATGCCTACCACAATCCCCGCCCCCCAGGCTGCAGGAAGAGCTGCCCTCAACAGACACATGACTAGCCAGAAACCAGGTACAAACATACTGTCCTTTATAAATCTGTTATAATCCACATTTCAGCCAAAGAGTGATTTTATTTTTTCTTTGTCATTTTAAATTCTATTGAGCTGATCTTTAGTATTATAGTCTATAATTGTGTCTCTAGATGTCTCATTAGTAAGTCCCCATACGACTTATCTGTACACTAGGGGGCGACACTGTATGTAAGACCTACAGCATTATTTGGATTATTAAACAGATTGAATTGTTATAGATGTTTATACACACTACCTTGCAAAAAAAAAACATGTATGTGGCAGTAAAGACTATAATAAATAAAATCTGTTCTTTTAAACTTTATTCATCAAAGAAAGGTATCAAAGTTTTCACAAAAATATTGTGCCGCACAGCTGTTGTCAACATTGATAATAAGAAATGATGCTGATAATGCAGCTTTGATCAGAGCAATAAAATGAATGTTAACATTAGTTGTCAAAATTAGTGGTGTTAAAATTATAAAAGAAATTACATTTTTTCAGATTAATACGTTAAAAATATTTAATGCGTTGGCGTGGCTAGGATTGCTCATGCCACTCACAACTGCTGCTTCTGTCGCTTTTTCTCTTGACAAGAAGTGCGTTTATTCAGGCGCAGAATGTCTTTACTACCACATCAAATGGGACACATTTCAGACGCGCATTGCACCTCACTTCAGCGGCAGGAAAAAGTTACTGTGCTTGCAGCATGCACTCTTCAAATACATGCACAAAGATACCAGAGCACGCTGTAGGGTGTATCCTTTCATTTCAATGCGCGAAATAAGCTATGTGCATGCAACGTGCAAACATGTAATATGTTTTATATGAGCCATATTTAAGAACATGTCTATGAATGTTCTGGAGCAGCCCAGCACTGTCTTACTCATCTAACACGCCTGACCTGAAGTGGGTCAGATTTGTGTCAGAACTGCGTCACAGTCAGCAGCGGCAGCTCTTAAAGAAATCACAGCCAAAATAACCTGTAATAACCAGCTGCTGTGATGTCTATTCATCAAAGGACAAAGAAAAAAAGGGAATTGCTTCATGGATTCATCTATATTTAATTTAGAATGATTCTGATCATTTCAGTTTCTGTATATTTCTGCTGAAGTGCACAAGTAAATATGACATTTATTATAATGGGTTATGTGAAGATTGTTTTAAGTTCACTTAAATTATAAGGTTTCTTTTTAGGTCTGAATGTTAAAATGGATAGCTCTCGATTATACTATACTGTAATGTTGGTGACTGTTGTCAATAGTTGGGAGACAAAAACTTGGGAGGGGGGAAAATTTTATAAAGAAATCGGTATTAGTATTATAATGGTTTTATGTGAAGATTGTTTGGTTTTGGGAGATAGCTTTGTAATGTTGATTGGCTGTTCAATGATTAATAGCTACTAGGGGAAAAAACTATTCCGGAGACATCAGAGTAATGCAGGCCTTCAGTCACACAAACAGATGCTATTAAACAAATATAAAACAATGTAATGTGAAATTATTGCTAAATAAAAGATTTAAAAACGCTGCTGTTAGTTGGAACTTCAGAAAAATATGCAATTAATTAGCTTATTTTTTTTATTCATCGACAGCACTAGTTAGCGTATATTTACATGGAAAACAAATAACTGAGACTCGTTTTCCAAACTCTTCTAATTAGTGGTTAACGGTTCTGATTAACGGTTCTGTCTCTGATTAGCATTTTATTTTCTTAAATTAATTGGCTGTTGGGTTTTTCTTACAGCATTTAGTGCAGGGTTAAATGTACCTCTTTAAGAAAAATTTGATAGTTCTATAAGAATTAGACATAATGTGCGTCCCATTTTTCCCTTTTCTTTGCCACTGTGTAGTGTGTTTGAAAAACATTGTTCGCTTCCAATGAAAAATAGGGAATGCTTCATTGTAGTGTGACTTGTCAATCACCCAAAGGCATTATATAATGGTGTAATTAAGTAATTATTGACTTTTTTCCCCAGTGCTCATGTTGAAGGCTGTGAAACACGTGGATGCGCACATGTCACAGTGATCCGAAATGTGACATCTGACATGTGTACTAAATTTAATGTCAAAATATCCCTTCTGTTGCTGCAGGCTATACATGTTGCTCTGTGTGTTTATTACAGTCTGTCTCTGTCATTTTCCTCAGGAGCATCTCTGACAGAGTCCACGCTCAAGACAGTTCCTCAGGTGGTGAACGTACAGGAACTGAAGGATAAAGGTCCACCCATACCTGTGTCCACTGTCATCAGGTGAGAGAACCACAACGGGGATTATTGGCCTTTTTTTTTTCTTCTTCTTTTTTTTTTTTTTTACACTTAGTACAGCACTGCCGGTTGCTCTTCTTTACTACAGATTGAAAATGCATCCAGAATGCTTCAGAATTGGGTGTTTTGTCTTTTTAACAACAGTAGTTCATTTGTGACAGAGAGCTCAGGGCACAAATAACACACACTTGTTATGCACAACAGAAGCATGTGCTCAGAACAAATCTGATGTTCATTCGCTGTGCTGCATCTGTGTGAGTGTGTGTGTGTGTGAGAAACCCTCTGTGCGTCTAAAATGAGGTTGTCGTCAGGGTCAGATTGAGCCTGTGTTTATTATGGGCTCTGCGTGTGTACGGCGTCCTGTTTTAACCTTACACATGAGCTCATTTGCCCTAAGGGGTGTGTTTAGACCACATTGTGAGCACACTCAGACCCTCTTATCTGCAGCGCTGCATGATGAACAACAGCAGCTGGACGCCTGACACGTGTGCTGACCTATGAGATGGGCGTCAGCTCTTTGTTAAACGTGGAAATGCATGTTAGAGGATTATAGATTGGAGAGCTTTGAATATTCATAAACCAGCATTTGACAGTTGTTGGGCTGGATGGTCACCTGACCACACATCTGTCTATCACGGGACATTAGTGTTTGGTTTTTTTCTATCAGGTGACTTGCAGTAGGTTGAAGGTTTGGAACTGTCATCACCAGATATAAATCGTTTGCTGCCTGCTAGTGTGTGTATTATGTGGATTGGCTCAGTAATAACAGTTATTATTGCATAAATGCAAGAAAATAACCTTTAGGCAACGTCGGTCCTGGAGCGCCAATGTCCTGCAGAGTTGGAGCTAAACTCTGCAGGACATTGGTGCTCCAGGACCGACGTTGCCTGCCCCTGCTTTAGACAAACCCTAACCCTGTATTAAGTATACGTTAGTATAAGTACTTAGTGTTTATTTGTGTTATTACACTGTAACAAGGACATCTTAAAATGAAGTGTAATATAGTGTTATAGTTATCATTATTGACTACGAGTTGTCATTAACATTACTTACATTATAGTTATTACAGTCATTAAGGTTGTAGTGTTCACTATGCCAGCAACAAAATAGTTACTAGGGATTCAACGGTTTTCGGTTCTTTATTGAACTGTTCGGTTCGCACTGTTCGCATAGACAATCAGGTTGGAACTTCTCAAGACTAGTGATGGGTCGTTCTTGAACAAGTCGTTAATTTGAACAAATCTTTAATGTGACTCCGGTAAAACAAATCGTCTCGTGTGAGTGATTCGTTCAGTCGCGCACAGCTCAGGCCGCATAGGTTAAGTTTATGGGGCTGTGACGTGATGAACGAATGACTCGAGAGACGAACGAGTCAATTCTGTTTCTGGCCCAGGCTGCATACTGTAGGTTAACATTTCAGTAGCAAAATTATTGCAGAACTTTACGACGCGAGTAAGAGTGAAGCTGAAATAGACTTGAGACAAGCCCCCTGTTTATGTTTACATTTTAAATGACCTGTTATAATAGGTCAAGACAGGCATTCTTGAAGTGTGTGCGTCACAGAATTATCCTGACTGGATGGTGCACCATGTTTACATTTGAGATTATTTAATAATAATGAAACGCAGACTATTTGAAGTAGTTTAAAGTGTTAAGGTTAGATGGTTTATTTAACCCAGTGGTATGGTAAATGTTCAGTGTAAGTTTAAAGTGTCCTCTTATCTGTAAACATATACGGCACATTGTGACGCTACTTCCACCACTTAGTGATACATTTTGTTGTTGTTGTTTGTTCTGATGGTGTATTTAGAAAAGTATTTTCTTGTTGCTGTCAATTTTTTTTTTATATTGTTCATGTTTATATTTCACTTTATTCTTCACTTTTTATATTGTCAGTTTTTTTGCCCGTGAAAAATAAATGTTTTGTTTTGACTTAATCTGTACCTTTTTTACATTTAATATCGTTTCTGTACCTTGATAACTGGAAATAGAAAGGGCTCACATACAGTACTGTACAGTAATATTGATGTATCCAAACCGAACCGTTACCGTGGCCAGAAAACCGTGATACAAACCGAACCGTGGGCTCACTGTACCATTGCATTCCTAATAGTTACCGTTACTAGTTGTTAATCTAGTGCTCGTTCGTTATAGTTGGAACAATGACCGTAATGTACATTACAATGGTCATCAAAGTTAACATTTTATATAAATGTCGTTATTGTAGTTGTTATGGTTGTTGCTGCTTATCATACAGTTGTCATTTTGCTAAATGTTTTATTGTTCTCTGCATGTTGTTATCCTCAGCGTTATTTACCTATAGCGGCTAATGAACCAGAGGCCTCACCCATAGGCTTATGATTGTAGTTTTCAGTGTCGTAAATGTAATCACTGTTATGGCTGTTGTTATGGCATTGTTGCGTTTGTAGATGCATTGATGTAGTTTAGGTTGTTGTGCAAGTGTGTGTGTTGTCCACACCTGACACACACAACAGGAAGTAAGCATTTGTGGTCAGCACAGTGAGCTACATGATTTGACATCATTTCCTGCACTAACGGCCTGACTAACACTGTCCGAGCTCAGTGGAGGTGTATCTGATGTCTGAGCGTTGTGTTACATGCGAGCAGCGAGTCTCCTCATCTGTGTGTGAATGCACAAGACCGTGTGTCCCATGCAACTTTAACCCAGACACATATATTATTAACGCCTAAGCTGCTCTGCCCGAGGCAGCGGCTGCACACAGGTTCACACACAAGTATACGACTGTGGCTGTGTTCAGAGGTGCAGACCACCACAGGACACACGCACTGTTTTTGCAGTAAATCACAGATCACATGCATCTGACAGAATTAGGGCTGTTGCTATCGAATATTTTTGTAATCGAGTATTCTACAGAAAATGTAACCGGATAAAACATGTTTGCTTAATTAAAGAGCAATATTAAATATGCAAGAGAAAATAAGACAGGTCTCTTAAAATGAACTGCTAACTTTTTTCTTTTTTTTTTCTTTTTTTTTACATCTGCATTTTATTTATTGTTGATATTTATTATATTTTTAATATTAATATTAAAATATTAGGTAAAATATTATTATCATACAGTAAGTTCATGGCTGTGCATTTATAAACCTTATACTTTGCACGGCTCTAGACAACTTTTTGCACTGGTTGCACTGGTGCGCCTTTTTTTCTTAGGTGCACCCAAATTTTCAACCGGATCACATTTAACACTGCAGGTTCACGAATTCACTTTATTTATTTATTTATTTATTTATTTAATCGTTGTACATATAGGCAATATTGACTTGTAAATGATTAGCTAACAATCTGGTCAATATAAAGTTCTTTATTTGAAGGCAAGCACAATTCTACAAGAAAGGTAACTTACTGAAAAAGTGTTGGTGCTTAAACTGCTTTACTGAGCTAAAATTTACACTTAAAAGATCTCAAGATAAATTAACTAAAAAGAAAATCTAAATTAACTGTTTTAAGGGCTTCAAACTGAACATCTCATGGCTCAATGTCTTATGGACTATCCTCCATTGCAGTCACATGCCCCTCGGATGGCCAACTCTTGTAGTTTGGCCTTCTTGATCTTTGGCCTTGACTAAACCAGTTGGCCACACTCTCTTTAGCATCAAAATCTTCCAGACTTGGCCCCTCTACACCGATTCTTATCAGATCTTCCACTGTGTCTGAATGAAAGGATGCTCTAGTGTCTGATTTGATCCTCTTCTGTGCAGAGAACCCTCTCTCACAAACTGCAGCTGAAACGGGGAGGACCAGCATAATATGTACAAGGTGCAGGATGTTCTGAGAAAAAAAAATACATTCAAGAGATTTATTTAAGCAGTGTGTGTACGATAGGAAAACTGACACAATCTTACAAGAACATTAACAAAAACTGACCTTGTACTCTGAACAGTAGGGCTCTCTGGTCAACATGAGCTCCCAAAGGCTGAGGTAGGTCTCGTCAAAATATCTACCAACAGCACACATAATATTGTAGTAATCCACCAGCTACCTGTGGAGAAGTAATCCAAGAGAAATGCAAGGTCATCAGCACCATGGTCCATTAAGTCCTTTCCAGGTTCTCTGGCCAGCTATCATGATTGAAAATTTTGAAGCATTTAACAGCCTTAGTTGTGTCAGACTCAGAGGCACTCTCCCTTGTTGTAAGAACAAATACATTTTAGTAAATGAGTAGCTATTTCTTGTCTACATGTGTTTATAAGACAGGTGACTACACTTGCCTAGGAGGCTACTTAATCTTGCTTTCAGATGTTCAGTTTGATTGTAGCATCCATTACTTTTTTAATTTTAGTGGCAGCAACACCATCTCCTGCCAGCTTTGATGCCTCTCCTTTGAGTGTTATTGTCAGTGTGTTGCATAAAACATAAATAGAGATTGTTAGTTAGATATTAGAAATATTTGTAAAAATGGACTGTTCTAGGAGACAAATCCATACATATACCTGGAATTTGTAGATGTCTGCTGTTGCCTTCTCTGCAGCCTCATGTCAGCCAGGAACTCTGACAGTTGTCCATTAGGCTTGGGTCTCACAACCATTGCCTCTGTGGTCACCAGCAGTTTTTCAAGGACACAAACTGCCTGTTTAGATATAACAGTGCAGTATTATTAACACAACTGAAGATGACCACAAACACAATTCAAATTTACACATCCCACATTCATCTCCCTTATCTGAGGTAGGATGATCTCATTCCTCTGAAGGCTGAACGGCTGGTCCCACCAGTGCAACCTTTGATTTTTCACCATTGGGAAATTAGGTCCCATGTGCGACCAAGTTGGTCGCACTCTAGAGCCCTGCTTTGCAATCTTACTAAAATGACCAAACTTGTTGTATTGAGCTTATTAGACTTTGGGACATGGTTACAACAATTTATTCAACGTTCAGTATTCAAACTAAAGTATTCATCGAAGCAATGGTATTGAAAAAGTATTACATATGTTTAATCGTTAAAGCCATGCACAACTTTTTTGACCGTAAACTCGTTCCTTTGATAAGTAGCCGTGGTATAAGCTGATAAATATTAATGTACAGTTTAACTGTGCATTCACACCGCCGCTGACGAAAGCATCAACATTCGCTCTTGCCGCCATTCTGACTGGTTGCCGTTGAACCGCGTCATAGCTCATTAGCGTAAAGTTAACCTGATTTTACTCTCCTCAACGCTCTCACCATCCATGACGTGCCATCTCTCGCCGCCAGCTTAAATGAATGACTTCCATCCACTCTGATGCTCTTGCCGGAGGTGGTGTAATAACGGTCCCTCCACATGTTTATCCCTTCCATAATTGACGTACATTATTTAATAGCCCCCATCTCGATTAACAATCATATTGATTTAACACTACATTGAATTTACCTGGTCTCAGGTGACAGTCCTCCTCCGGTCTCTGAGTAGAATGTTTTTGTCTTTTTCTCCTGTTCATTTGGTCTCTTTGCTCATTGCCATTGTAATTGCTCCCTTCCATTACGCAGCCCGCACTAGTCCGTGCTCGCGCCCTCAAATCAAAACACCGCCATCTTCTTCCGCTTCGTGGGTGACATAAGCGTAAGTGCATTGTCACAGTAATGCAAAAATCATTGCTAAAAACGTGACATAAACTAATTGAGGCTTCGAGGCACAGGATTTTGCCTCAATTTTTTTGTAATCAAGTTACTCGAGTAACTCGAGGAATCGTTTCAGCCCTAGACAGAATCGCTCTAAACTCAACCTTTTCATGTCGATCGTCAACTGTGAATTGATATTAAGTTTACCACAATCTCTTTCTTGCTTCCTTATTTGATCAGACTGCTGAAAGATACTCGTTTTTACACTGGGTTTAATTAAAACGTGTTTATTTCCTGCATAGTGAGATCTTATGAAAAATGGACACAAACAGCATTTCAAACTGTTCTGTACTTCATGCAAAAATTTGTTTTGAGTTTGTGTTGAATTCAAACATTGTCAGATTAATTTATAAACCATTTTTATCTGAACTGCTGTTCACATCAAGATTGACAACTTACATTAGCATCCACACCAGCAGACAATAAGGTTCTGTTTATTATAACCATGCTCTGCAGTTTCATCATGTAATGCTTTAAATGATCAAACTTTTAAAGTTGGTAAATTTTGTCATATAATTTAAATGATTATTAAAACATTATAGTTATTGTTCTTTAAGAGAATAGGCTTTTGTGCCATCTCTACGTGAGACCATTTCAGTCCATTCATGTTTTGTTTCGTACTGTAGTAGTAAAAAAGTCATGATGGGTTCACATACCACTTTAACTGAAATGTTAAAGCAATTCCTTGTTTTGCATTAAAAATTGCTAAATGGCATTTGTTGTTGGAGTTATGTTATGAATTTGGCAGAATTTTAAAGCTTACACTTTAAGAATTTATGATAGACATTGATTTTATGCACTTTCACTAAAACTCTGCTGTCTCAGGTTATTACATCAACAAACAAAATGGCATGCAAATGTTTAAGTCTTAACGTACATTTATATAGTCACAAATAGCAACCTCAGAAATTTATATATAGATAAATATAGATATTTTTGGTCACACATGCAACCGTTTTAGTTGCAGTTTCTAGCCCTGCATGGATTGATACCTTTCTATGTGTGTGCACTGCGCAGTATGCACTAAACTGCTGTTTCAGCCTGTGTGTGCGCGCGTTCATCTTCCTGTCTGTATTGATCTCTCATACTGATGCAGAAGGACAGATGGGAAACTTCCTCACACCCACTCATTAAGTTTGTTCTAGGTGCAGAGGTCAGGTGATCATTGTAATGAGGTTATAGTGATTCAAGTGCTTGGGCTGTTTATGAGAGCACATCTCTCCTCTTCCTCCGCTCCAGTTACTGCTCTTCATCGTCATCATCATCGTGGTAACATGAGCCTCAGCCGTTCTGCCTGCTCACTCTGTCTGTCTGACCAATGCTGCAGTGGCTGATATTTGTCCTGAACAGCCCGCAGGACTCTTTCCACGTGAACTTTCTGTGCTGTATAAGCATCACGCTCTCAGACTCAGAAGGGAAGGAAAAACAAACGTGAACGCACAGCATCAGACCTCTTTTGTTCAAATGCTCAGGATGTTTCTCAGATGCATCCCTGAACACAAAGGCATTCATCTGTAAATATGAGCTTTTCACACACATTAGCCTATTTCCAGGCAGCCAAAAGCAAGCGTGGTTGGTCCTGCGATGCACACATTAGGACACCAGCGAGTAGGGCTGCGAGATTTGGGTGAAATGCATAAGGCTAATAATAGTATGAGAATTATTATTGAAAAATAAAAAATATGAAAATAAGAAATATAACTATTTTAATAACTTTCATTATTTAAAAAAGATTGTTTAATAATTTAATGTGAGAATAATTTCTTTCTTTTTTTTTAAGCTGCAAGAAAAAATCACAACAACATACAGGCAGCCTGTCATTTTTAATTATTAGATAGGTCTTAGGTTTTATATTTTAAAATAGGGGTTTTTTGATAATGCGGAGCATTCATTTCTATTGCTTTATCTGAAAGGAAAACAGTATATTGAGATAGGAGAGATCATTCTGACCTCACATTATATAATTTAGTGGAAACTCAAAAGAGATGTCATTCTGAAGGATTGAAAGAGTATTTTTCTAAATGTACATGCTTTGAGACTGCTGGGCCTAATTGAGTTGTTTTGTGAATTTTTTGATCACAAATAAATGACATACTTCAGTAACAAAAACAGTGGTGTTTGATTGCTAGAAGATGTCCCCCGAGTTTTCTGAATGACAGTCATGTTCTATGTCTGTCTGCAGCGCGTCTGTTCCAGCACCGGCAGCTAAGGTGGTTCACCAGGTTCTAGCGACGGTGGAGGCCAACAAAGTGAGTCCCATACTCCAAAACACCAGTCACAACACTACAGTTATGACCAACTGAAATCCCAAACTGCTTTTTAACAGAATTCAGTGTTTGTAACCAATGATTCCCTCTTACAAATCACACTCAGAACATCTCCAGGCTGAGTAAACATCTGTTATTTGGTGTAACCATTGTTTTTACTTGCAGAATTCCTTTCAAAGTGCGTTAAAGGTCTCTGCACCGCTGACAGGTCCGGCACAGACTGCATCAGGTAGTTTTGTGTTTGGTGAGTGTGACTCTTAGTTCCCACAGTCGTACAAATAGTTTTGTATAAAGTACAAGAAATGCTAAAAAGACGAAAGCTGTACTACTTTTATGCTGTATTACCTGTGGAGTTATGCTTAAAACAAGCATAACTCCACAGGTAATACAGCATAGGTGGAGCTGCTTTGAGTGTCACAATGAGCTTGTTTCTGTTTACAGGTGCTGCTTCAGGTGGAGCTGCTAAAACTGATGCAGGAGCATCTTCATCCACCAGTGAGAAGAACTCAAAAGGCTTTTCATTTAATTCTTCGTGAGTTACTGAACATTACTACTATAACCAACATATTACAATGATCATCTCAGTATAGGTGTTCATGGTTGTTATTGACTATTATGAGTGGTCATCTTGATCTAGTCATTATTATTCATACAGATTTGTGCACTCTGATTCTACTTCATATGTTAGTGTCTCCTCAGCAACACTTTTGATGTACTGGAATATTAAGCATGTCTTTTTTTATTTATTTGTATATATGAATGTGGTTTAAATGCAGAGTCTGCTGTTTCACAGGTCATCAGGATTCAGTTTCGCCCCTCCATCACAGGACGCCAGTAGCACTCAAGGTACCGTGTCTATATGTGTCTCGTCATTTTGAAAGGCAAATATGTGTTTTTACTTACTATGTTCATTTTTAAAACTGCTTTTGGTTAGAAGATGTCAGTTCCAGTGGCCAGAAGTACCTGAAAGAATCTGCAGAAATGTCAACATTATTTAAACTAGTGCTTCTTAAGTGAAGGCTTTAGCAAGCTTCCAAATGGCACTCATAACGAAAACAAAATTTTTTTCTTTTCTTTTTTTTCTTTTTTTTTTATATGAACACAAAACAATCATTTCCTATAACAAAAAGCTAAAAGAGATGAGATGGTTTATGGAATTCTAAAAGGCAATTATTATGATGCTTATGTTATTCATTGAATCCTTTGAATAATTTGAAATTGAAGTAAGTGTTAAGTAATTGAGAAACTGTTATCATTTCTGTACATTAAAAAAGGACTAGTTCGTTTTAAAATGTTGTTGTGGCGGCCTTGAAATCAAAAAGGTTAAGAACTGCCATCGACTGCACCTTTTGTGTTTGCTTAATTTTTGCTAATTTGATGATAACCTTGCTAAAATTCACGTAGCACAACTCCCCCAAACTCCCTTCATTGTAAAACACGTGAGAGATTCTGCAGGTTCTGGATCTTACAACGGCTTACTGGTCACATTGGCTTATTGGTATTGGGCTCTTAGTAAATTTCTTCTTCTTTTTTTTTTTTTTTCTTCCTACTTTTGCAAATAGCAAAGAGTTCTGGTCTACCAGGCAAGTTCTCTTTTGCAAACAACACAGGAACAAAGATGTCGTTTGGCTCTGTGGGGTCTGAGGAGCCATTTTCCTTCACTTCAAAACTGTCATCTCCCGCACAGAGCGTGAGCTCCTCTACACCACCTCCTGAGTCATCTAAACTACCTCAAGCTCCCAAAGCCCAGGGCAATGCTAGAGAAACTCTCGGCTCCTTTTCTGGCTTAAGAGTGGGCCAAAGTGAGGAAGGAAAGGAAGCCCCCAAGACAACCTTGGGTTTTAGTTTTGGACAAGCTGGTAATGGATCTACAGGATTTGCTTTAAGTTCTGCGCAAATAAAGCCTGCAGAAATTGGAAGTTCTGAATCACCAAACACTACAGCAGAGGCTTCAAAGACAACTGTGGCCCAAGGATTTGGCTCGACTTCGTTCACCTTTAAACCACAGGAGGGAACAGCTCCCTCAATAAAGCCAGGTTTCACCATTCCCTCGACATCTTCTTTTCCACCAGCTGCCACTTCTTTCAGCAGTCTGTTGAGAGCTCCTCTATCAGAGACGCAAACTCTTTCAACAATGTCCCTCCAGCCAGAAACAACGACTTCAACTGAGCCAGCTCTCACCGCTGATACAGAATCTAAAGAACCACCAGCAGAACCCAGTCCTAAACCACCAACCTTAAGTGCCCCATCAGCCCCACCAGTTACTGATGCCAATGCTCCCACCAGTACGGAGACTACTACAGCGCTTTCCAACAAGCCCCCAACTCCTCCAACTCTCGAGGTCTCATTCACACCGCCTCCATCAGTTACCCCTCCATCCGAGACGCCGGCACCTGTCACCCAGCCTCCTGCAGCAGAGCCAGTGTCTGATCCTGTCCCTGACACCACCAGCACTTCCACAGCCACTCCTGCACCCCAAGAGACACCAGCAACCACCCCATCCTCAGCTCCAACGTCCGAGAAACCAGGCTCTATCTTCGCCCCACCGTCAGGCGGCACAGAAAGTCTGACTGTAGGAAGCATAAATCTCACCAGTGCTGTCACTACAGCGGCCTCCTCTGCCCCATCTGCACCCATCACCACAAGTGCAGCTGCAACCTCAGTCTTCGGACAGCCCACTTCTACCGCTCCGACCACCGTGTTTGGGTCTACCGCCTTTGGTGCCAATTCTACCACCTCTGGCTTTGGAAAGCCTGCGTTCGGACAGAGTCCCAGTGGAGGTTTCGGCCAACCTGCTGCTTCTGGTTCTGCTAGCGGCTTTACCTTTGGTCAGTCGGCATTTAGCGCAGGTTCTGGGTTTGGGCAGCCAGCCGCAGCCACCACCACATCAGCCTCAAACAGTGGAGGAGGAGGACTGTTTGGATCCTCTAGCACAAACAGTGCCAGCTCCTTCTCTTTTGGAGCCAGCTCCACGAGCTCTGCAGCCAGTACTGGCGCTGGGCTCTTTGGCCAGACCAGCGCACCTGTTTTTGGACAGTCCAGTTCAGGCTTTGGCCAGGGATCTGTGTTTGGCAGCAACACCACCACAGCGTCTTCCTCTGGATTTGGCTTTGGACAACAACCAGGTGGGTTTGTAGGAAGTGCAATACTCATTATGGCCTGTTTCCATAAATTCCGAAAGGGAAGTGTAGAATGTTGAAATTACACATTGTATACAAGTATATTGGATAAGGCTCAGGGCTGGTGCTAACTGAAAAGTTGCTGGATTGATCCTGATCAGGGGTGGTGTTTGATAATCTAAACTATTTGAACTACTATTTCTGTTTCAAATATTTCTATTACTGCAACTGCATACAAACTATGAGCGTGATAGTGGCAGGTATTAATTATGCACTTTATTCAATGTTAAAAGTGTCTAATGTGAGTTAAATTTTATTTTGCATTTTTATTGCCATTTGACTTTCCTTAGATATTGCAAATAAATTAAAGCAAAGATATATGTTAAAACCTTGACAAAGATAACACTGTCACTCAGTATGAACATTTAATAAAAAAGTTTAATATTTTTTAATTTGATTATAAACCTTTTCGATTATAAACCGTTGCGAGTGTAGTGCGCTTCCAGAGAGAGCCTGCCCACAGACTTTTGATTGGCTATATTTGATTATTTCTGGTGTGGACTTGTCACAACGTGTGTAATGGTGGAGATTACTACTAAGGATTGACTGATATATGTTTTTTAGGACAGATGGCAATATTGATTGTTAAAGACCAAGTAGACCGATAACTGAACCAATTTTGAACCAATATATATGTCTGGTGTAAAAATGAAAATGAATGTAAAAATTAAGAATAACAAGGGCTCTAACAAAAACTGCCTTTGTAAAACTGATTTGTATTTGAACAGTCTTTTTGCACTTCAGTCGATTCAAGTGTACTTACTTACATTTGATTAACTCATCCGAATTTTGACAAATCCTGTGACATTTTGCGTTATACAGTAAATCCCATTTATGTGACTGGATTCCGCCATTTCACCCGCATTTTCCCCACGGAAACTAATGGTCGACAATATTATTATGTGTTAAAGGATTAAGATTATGACTATACTTAAAGTACAACGAGATGAAACATGTCAACATAACTTGTAGTAGGTGTTAATATGTACATTAACAATAATTTGAGAGGCTAACATAATGTAATTTAATATGAGACTATGCAAAGGGTGCTCTGTGATGAAAAGCACCATCCTGAGTCACCGCGGATAGACTGAATGTGTGCTGAATGTCGCCGCTGGTGCGCTTCTCGTCCATGTGCGATACACATTAGGCTTTGTGACTTTATTAAGAGTCTAATGGCGCTTTTCCACTGCATAGTACGGTACGGTTCAGTACACTTTTGGGGGGTTTTCCACTGGGAACAATATCTGGTACCTGGTCCTTTTTTTAGTACCACCTCAATCGAGGTTCCAAGCGAGCCGTACCGTTACCAAAACGTGACGTGTAAACTCTGTTGGTCACTGATTAGCCGGAGAAAATCGTCATTACTGCGTCACTGAACTTGCGACACGAGGCACAACAGACCCGCTAGATTTAAATCAGCACAGCCAGCGAAGGATCGGACGCAACTGTTTTGTTTGAAGAAACGCACCTTTTTGTATCAACCAAAAATGGCTGTTTCGTGGTCTATTGAGGAAGTACAGACGTTCCTCTCGTTGATAGCCGGGGAGCGGATCCAGCGAGTGCTTGATGGGACGACACGGAATGAAAATGCTCCATTGTTGTGTGTTTGTTTGTGGCGCGTTTACAGGGATATCACGGCAGTAGAGGCGGCGCAACTATAACTCTAATTACCATTTGCCAACTTGAGAGGGTTGAGATACCCTTATGTCATTTCAAACCTGTAAAAGTTCGTTTTCGGAACACAATTTAGGATATTTTTGATGAAAACCAGGAGGCTTGTGACTGTCCCATGGACTGCCAAACAATTGCCACTGTCCAGGTGCAGAAAAGTATGAAAGACGTCTTCTGAATGCTGCATCTGCCCTCAGTGGTTCAAGCGTAATATTATGAAGCTACAAGAATTTTTGTACGGAAAGGAAAACTAAAATTTTTATTTTTATTAAATTATGATCTACAGAATGGTTCTATGATGACGTTATGCTCCTATATTGTCAAACAAACTTGTTATTTTTGTTTTCTTTCTTGTAGGGCTATGCAATATCTGGTTCAGTATCTTAAAAGAATCTCTCTCAAAACTAAACGCGATATTGCATAGCTTGTCAGTGATCTATAGTTCTGCCACTCCATTTGAAAACAGGTTATGGAGATTTACTGCTTATCAAAGACCTGGCTTTACTTATGAGATGCACATGAAATTTCAGGCGATATTTTGCCCAGCCCTGTTGTAGCTGCATTGCACTGATGCAGCTCAGATGGACATCTTTCATATTCTCCTGTACCTTGTTAGTGGCAATTGTTTGGCATTCAATGGGACCATCACAAGCCTTCTGGTTCTCATCAAAAATGTTCCAAAGACGAACTAAGCTTTTGTGGGTTTAAAACGATATGGGGGTAAGTGATTATATGTAACAAAATTTTCATTAGGGTAACCCTTTAATATTGTAGAAATAATGTTAATGTTGTGTGTTTTCTTTCAGAACTAGTTATTCAAATTAATAGCTTGATTTGCAAAATATTTGTCAAATTTTGTGTGATTTGAGTTTGATTTAGTCAAACGGTTCATTGAATGTACCGTAGCATTTTCTCTTATTGTTTGTAGATGCCTTATAAGATAACTTATAACTATTAGATAAGATTATTTGCAGTTCGTAGTATGAAATACAACTCGCAAATGTCTTTTTATCGTGTGGCAGCAATGAAACAGCACTTTTTTGCGTGTGCAGCTTGTGTACAAGTGACGTTCTATAGTAAAGGTTAAGACAATTTATAGCCATAACAGTACTAATGAAGGGCTAGAAACACTTTAGGTGCAACTTCAGCGGAGCAGTGCTCTTAACCCTAGAGGGATTGTCCCACATTTATACAGAGCATCTTGATGTTATGCCACCTGCTCACTGAAGCCCATACCACATTCGCTAGGCTGTGTATTTAATTAATTCCATTGAAGCCTTTTGCAGTTTAATTATCACACTGGGCCATATTGTGAATATAAAATGATTGTGCAGCCATGTTTGTGAATTTGCAGAAAGAAAAATTAGTTTTTCCACCATCGTGCCAAATAACTGTTATTGTTATAGTTTGCTGTGAAATCAGTTTAAGACTTTACGCAACAAATACTTTTATCCATTTGGTAGACGCTTATTCCATAGCCACTTACATTTCATTCAAGTTACCCATTTTATCAGCTATCTCTTTCCATGGGAACTGAACACATGACCTTGATAGTGGCATACTCTATAGGAATGCATCAGTTGTTAAACCGATAATGCCTTGATACTGTATGTAAACTATGCAAGGAATCACAGGCACTGAAATAAGAACCTCGGCTTATGAATTGCCAAAAAGAAGCAAATTGAATTAGCTCCTGGCTTGAGCATTTGAAACACAGCACTGTGTTCATTTACACATAAGCAACTCATGAGCCGTTGTTTTCAGTATCTAAGAACAGTTTACAGTAAACTCGTCTCCACATGAACTCCTATCAAGTCACTTCATTTTCTATTTTCTTTGATGTTTTACTTTTTAAAGTGAAAACATTCATAAATTATCCATAAATATTAGGGTTGTAATTGTATAGTTGATTTTTAAAATGGTAATAATAATAATGTATTTAAAAATACTGTATTATTCGTAGTGGTATTTTTCTTTATTGGTTTGTTTCATTTATTTGTAGCATTGAAATCCTACTACTACTAATACTAATATAATTTATTAATGTGTATTAATTAATTTATATTAATGGGTTTCTATGAACAGTGGTGGCCAAAATTATTAGAAAACTTTTGGACGCAACTGTATATAGGGTGAGCATTTTTACACAAAATCCACATATTAAAGCAGATAAATAAAAACCCTAGGGGGTTGCTGAGGTTGCTTCAGTGAGCTGCCTCTCCATGCTGTGGTTTGGTGGTTATGGTGGGAAATCATTGTAGCAGACAGACACTAGACGTATTAAACAAGTTGACATCTATTGTGTGTGTTTACAGGAGTAGTTGAGTGTTGTTTGTGAGTGTGTCAGGGCCGTGGATGTGATTGCCCAGCACTGGAATGTGCAGCAGTGTCAGGCGTGTTCTTAGGCCAGGATTTCTCCCATTCTTATGAATTCTTTGAGATCCTGAGACATCCCCATTATAAGCAGCTGAGTCTCTGACCTCTGACCCTTGAGCTTCAGTGACACTGTAGGATGCCCGGTTCACACCTGTTTATGCTCCGCTTATTTAAAGCCACGCTAGACTAAAGAATGTGCTGATTGAAATGATGCAAATGTATCTCTCTGGTTTAACTTAGCCTGCATATTATGTTCTGATTTTCTGGATTATCAGTGGCATTTGAGAAAAGCTATACTTTACCGAATCAGTCAAACAAAATGTCAATGTTTCAGGCTCTGAATGCCAATTAATCAAATGCACTTCTTCCTTGTTTCTCGCACAAGATTTGATACATTGTTTTGCATAACAGCATCTCATCTCAACTGTCACTGATTCATTAATGCACAAATGGAGAAAAAAAAAAGAAATCAGATAGAGGAGCATGTTCAAAGTCAATGCTTCAGTCAGACAAAAGTTCAAGTAAATCAAATAGGATTGTCAAGGAATCCATGCCACTCTATCCTAAAACACTCTTCAACCTTATTGCACTATTTCCAAAAAAATCCTTATTAGTCCATTTACTGTACATTTGTTTAATACTGCGTTTAGGGTGCGTGCTTGTGGATAGCAAGATGCATTTGCAACATTTATCAAGTTCATAGATATTTGTTCATGCCGTGCATTTATTACTTTTGAGCCTGGTTTCATCCCGTGCTAAACGATAAGAATACCGTTTCATGTTTAATCTCTTAATAATTGTTTTTATTGTTTTTTGTTCAGTTTTTGGCAGCAACCCCTCCTCCTCCTCAGTGTTTGGACAGCAGGCCAGTGGAGCCAGCGTGTTTGGCCAGGTACAGCCCTTATAAAACACATCTTCATCTGCTAAAGCAGGCTGGTTATTCAGCTGGACGTTAGTGTGTTTCAGTATCAGATGCAGCAATGGCGTTTCATCAGCATGCAGTGGAGGCTGGAGCTTCGACATACCAGATAAAAGTTTCAAAGTATCTCTCTGCCTCAGGCCTCTGAAACAAGACGAGCTGTCAGTCTGCTGAAGGACTGCTTTGAGTCAACAGAACTACATATTGCTTCTATATTTCCTTTTTTTTAAAATAAAATTTTACATTTTCACTCTCAGTTTGCCCTCCTGTAAACCAGTTCAAATACAGCACACTGGTTTTGCTGTAGTCTAAAAATCCCTTTACTGAAGCAATATTGTATTTAATAGTTTATTAACATTTGTGAATCAGATTAAAGGAATAGTTCACTCCAAACTGGAAATTATCCCGTATTTTACTCACCCCAAGCCATCCTAGGTGTATATGACTTTCTCCTTTCAGACGAAAAAGTCTTGAGTTCTTTTTTAAAATAGACGTATGACGTAAGCTGCATTAACTCGTATAGTGAAATCCACTTGACTCTTTTAAAAGCGCATACAGCTGTTGCAGAGTCAGTGATTTTAGTTATGATTTTAAGAATAGAAATATTGTTATAGAAACGCATCAGTTTGCTTTTGTGGCGTAAGAGTTTTACAATGGATATATACGATTTACAGAGCTTAAAAATAATGGCCACTCTCCACCAGCATTACCAAGTCAGGAAGAGCCCGAATAAATTTTTGTAAAAACAAAAAGAAGAAAGTCATGTACACCTATGATGACTTGGGGGTGAGTAAATTATAGGGTAATTTTCTTTTTTTTTTTGGTTACTTTTCGTTTAAATGCCCAGTAATGTAGTTAAGTATACAAATAGCAGGTTTTTGTGGTTGAAAATGTAAATCTCAAGTATGGATGTGGTGTGAATTTTATTTTTTTTTTTTTTTTTTTTTTTTTTTTTTTTTTTTTTTTTTGCGATCAGGCTCAGTCTGGTGGAAGTATGTTTGGGTCAAACACTGGAAACACGTCATCAGGTTTTTTCAGTGGTCTTGGAGGAAAACCCAGTGAAGACGCTGCCAACAAAAATCCATTTGGAACCCCGGCCGCAGGTGGATTCGGCCAACCCATTAATACAGGTGCACACCGATATTTACTCTTAACAAGGCTGTTATATTAACCTGAATTTTTTTGTTTTGTTAACTAAAATAAGCTTATAAACTTATCCTTCATTTGTTGTAGCTAATTGTGAGGGCAGTTTTTTAGTTTCACATTATGTACTAAAATGATTATGTACATTATGTACTTTAAAGATCGTTAATTGGTGTAATAGAATACGTTGGCATGCTCTAATGTTCACAGAACACATTTTTCAAATACTATATATTATTGGGACTCTCACAAACGACTCTTCTGACAAACGCAGTATGCTCTACTTGACCAGCTGACCCAGTGCATTGTGATTTTGCACAAGCGCATGTCAGAAATGTAATGCCCCATAATCACAAGTTCAGCTTCCAGTGTAAATATAAAGACCTTTAATTAATGTCCTTAGTTTTACCAACAGTTCAAGCTTGAAAGAGTAACATCAGGGTAAGAGTCACGTGTCAGACAGAGCATAGTGCTTTTTTTATAAAATGCGTTGTGCAAATTCGAACATCTGGGTTGTCCCTGTTCTGTTGTAGGCCAGTAATCTTAATAAATCCTAAATGCATCTAATTTCAGAAAGCCGAATAAAGTGCTTTTGCTTTGGCACAAAAACACGCAGCATCTCCCTGACATGACTACATCAACACTACTGCGTTTCCGAAACCTTGCCATCTTTCTTTGCGTGAACATTTGGGCTGCATTATACAAATATTTCCACTTCATGAAGTAGACATGTTTTAGCCCAGTCTGGATCAGCCTTGTCTTTTAGATAGAACAAACCCTTTTTGGGGGGGGGACTTAGAGCTTTGTAGAAACTTTGCAGATCTTACAAAATCACCAACAGCTACATACCACACCAAAGAAAAGGAGAAATAGAAATTGCATCATATGACCCCTTAGAATATAGTAATTAAAACAATTCTAAATGTTAATAAAATTCTCATTTGTCTCATATTCATTAGTGCTTATGTGGTTTGTTTCCGGCAGGTCCATCTAACCTGTTTGGGAACAGCGGAGCAAAGGACTTTAGTTTCGGCAGCAGTTCGTTTGGTGAACAGAAACCCAGCGGCTCTTTCAGCTCTGGCATGGGGTCTGTAGCCGCGCAAGGCTTCGGGTCGTTCTCTACACCCACCAAACCAGGTCAAACTCTCTCCACACAATGTGATGCAGTCTAACACTTAAATAAGGAAGTGCACACTGTAATGCCAAAAGGCACATTATTATTATTTTTTTTTATTTGTGTAATTATTGTCAATTTTATCAAATTATTTTAATTCTATAATTATGGTTTAGCTTATGCCATTTTGATGTCATTTGTTGTTCATTTATTGTTTTAATTATTTTGAATTTAATGTTTATAATTATTTTTTTATTAAATATTACTATTGTTATTGTTTGTTTATTTATAATAATAATAATTATTATTATATGAACAGAGTCGCAATAACAAATCGAAATAATCTGTTTTAGTTTTATTAATGTTGTTGTTTGCTCTTTTTATTTTCTTTGCTATTTATCTTTTTATTGTTTTAATTTATTTATTGTTTTGCTTATTTTTATATTCTTTTGATAATGAAGATTAGTTAGTCACAATTGTACGTTGTCATGTTTTGTACATTCAGCTTGAATCTTTTCTGAAACCAAACAAGCATTTACTTCAATGTCGGTGATCCAGAAAATGTAATTCAATGACATGACGCACTAAATTATTCAGCAGGCTGTAATTTCAGAGCACTCGTTGAGCGGTTCTTTCCTGAACAATGGCGGTGTCTTTCCTGTTCTCCTGTCTGAATTTATGCTGATGTGTGTGCTTCTGCTCTGATGTTCTTCAGCTGGTTTCGGGAGCGCGCCAGTCTTCGGCAGTCCTCCAACTTTCGGTGGATCTCCAGCGTTCGGTGGGTCAGCGGGCTTTGGCTCCGCCCCTTCCTTCAACAGTCCGCTGGGCTCCTCCTCGGGTAAGGTGTTCGGTGAAGGAACCACAGCCTCCAACGTCGGCGGATTCGGGTGAGTCTCCCTGCTACCTCGTCCAGCGCAGTGCAGTCATTTCAATGTGAAACTGACAAATCAACACATTTTCACCATGTTTTTAGGAGAACAATGCTGCATAAATCTGTGGCAATGCTATATGAGCAAGCCTTCAGAATATAGACAGGAATAAAACTATTAGTTTGGGAGAATGTCAGTTCTCCTGAAGTGAAGAAACAAACTCGCCACCTTTTAAAGATGTAATCGAGGATATTTTATGTGACGTGGAAGGAAAGCAAAAGATCAGAGCCGTTTTATTGTTTGTGTTAGACGAGTGTGCATGTATTATGTATCTCGAGTTGATCAGATGAAGCTGTAGAGCGGTTTGTCGTGGCGTCTGTGTGCAGACGCTCAGAATGTGAATATGAAATGCTGGATTATTGTCATTTTCATCTCCAGCAGAAGCTCACTTGAGCGTGTTTGTCAGAAATGATGCAGGATGTAGGTTATGCAGAGATTACGTGTGTGTGTGTGTGTGTGTGTTGGAGATTACAGGCTGTGAGAGAGATCAGGAGTCTCCCATCACAGATCAGCACAGGCTGCTGTATGTTCAGCTTCTC
The DNA here is from genome assembly GCA_034779775.1 of Enteromius afrohamiltoni. Lineage (NCBI taxonomy): Eukaryota > Metazoa > Chordata > Actinopteri > Cypriniformes > Cyprinidae > Enteromius > Enteromius afrohamiltoni. The sequence continues at coordinate 24,193,693 of JAUYWG010000038.1, forward strand.
AACACCATTATGAACGTGTGATTGTATGGAGATAAAGTGATACTTATATTGACTCTGGTCCAGCAGAAATAATCATGTATATGTAGTTATATAAGACACAAAATGACAATTTTCACAATATTGACTCAATTCAGTAAAGACACTGAAAACTGAAAATGTTTGTTGTCTGTAGATTTTTCTCAACATGTCTGATATAAGAGAGAAAATATTTGACTTTTGTATTAAATGTGTTATGCTCTTTTTTTTTTTTTTTTTTTGTAAACCTGTGCAAGTCTACAAAATTCTGAACTTTTTGGGGCTTGAAAGTTTTTTTTAAAGACGTTGAAAAAGTAATCCATACTGTTAAATGTTATTTAGTGTTTAGGAAACATAAAATCATTTGCTTTTAAACTTAGCTACCTGTAAAATGGCTTTAAAGTTTTTCATAATGTCATTTTAAAATGTTAAATAATTACATTTTACTTTAATCCGAATCTTGAAAATGTTGCTGTGAAACAGGGAAATAACTGATGGGTATTGATCATCAATCGTGAACACAGCGTCTGTTAAAAACAGCTTGTCAGTGTCTGAAATAATGCAGCAAAAGAACAGAAAACAAAAAAATCTATCATGAGCAACAGAACAGATGTAAGCATGCGAAAGAAGTTGAACACATCATGATACTAGAGTTTCTTACTAAATCATTAAAATAGTCCATAACTATAATTTTATGAAGCCCCCCCCCCAATCTCTTCCTGAAACAACTACAGCTTTATTTCCACATACAGGGTCTCTTGCTAATAACAGCATCTAGTACATGAGTAATTCTGAGTGGTTTTATGGCACATGAGGTCAGAGGTGTGGGGTATTTTAGTGATATGTGCTGTGTTCTAATCCTGTGTGTGTAGCACCTGTGCCATGCCACATAACTCACCCTGTGTCACATGTTCATGTTCTGACATGACGCGTGCTTGTGACTGTGTTTCAGGTTCGCGTCTCCTCAGAGCGCGCCTTCTTTCGGCTCTCTAGCGGGTTCAAACACAGCGGCGTCCTTCGGCAGTCTGGTACAACAACAACAACAACAACAACAGCAGCAGCAGCAGCAGCATCATCAGCAGCAGCAGCAGCCGCCGCCGGGCTTCGGTGCGCAGAGCGGTGCGTTCTCTGGCTTCGGCTCGTCTGGAGGTGAGTCTCAGCAGGACCAACATTAGAGCTGATAACATGCTGCGTTCTGCTGGTTCAGTGTAATCACACCGATTTCAGACTCTTTCATTCAAACTACACTAGATGTTGTAGCCACTCGTTTCTTTTCTATCATCTACAAACCTAGACCATCACAAAACTGAAAAAGAGATTTAATTCTAATTTCAGTTAGCAGTAATGGTTTCTCACAAGCTCTTATCTCTGCTCTCCTCACATTCCCTGCATCTCCTGTGATATATCCACTGCAGACAGACTCGAGTGCTGCTCACATAGTGTCGCACGTTACCTAGTTACAGTGATAAACCCACTCCAGACCTCTTTAGTGCTTCACTTTCACCCGTCATTACTGATGAAGTCTGACTCTGTCGTTGTGTCATTTGTCTGTAGGTTTTGGAGCTTTTGGGAACCCCAGCACCAACCAGTAAGTGTTGTGTCATTCACACACATCCGTCAGAGTTCTGCTCACACATTCACATCTGCTGATGTGTTCCAGGCCGTCGCCTCAGACGTTCAGCAGCTGGAGGAGTTGATCGGCAGGACGCTGACTTCAGCTGATCTGATCTGCTGTTGTTTTATAGTGCGCGCAATGAATGAGTTGTTAATATGTGCTGACGTCCTCCTGTTTTATGTTCAGTTTCTTCTGTTTTAACTTCAGATTGAGAAATAAACACATGCTCTGTTGACCATACGTCTCATTTCTGTTCTTTAATGTCACGCACTTCAATATAATTTTGAATTGCATCTAAAATTGGATTAGTTTTATCTTGACTTGCTCGGAATCAGGATAAAAAAAACTAATCAATATGGCTAGATGTGAAACCAGCAATATTCAATCAGTTTGAGATTGAAACAAAATGGATTTATTGATGATAAAAAGGTAAACCTAGTTATTGTTTGTGTAGCTCATTTAGTTTTAAAGTATTATTACAGAAGTCACTGATGTATGCGCGACTGATAAATGTATCCCATTAATAGTTAATATTAAAACTGTGAAATCTAAATTTGTGCAATTCAAATACATAAATCCTAAATTTAGGTCTTAATATGTATTGTTCAATCCAGACTGATAACGACCGTGCTTGTGTGTCACAGTCACTCAGCAGCGTCTCTTCACATGCCTGTGAAAGTACATCCAGATCGCCATCCTTCTAGAACAGTCTGAACTCTACAGACTGTCGCACATCTGTCGCTTATGACCGACTCTGGTGTTATTCAACAAGCACAGAGCTGTAGGTCGTTTGTAGTATTTGAATGAGAACAGGTGGATCCTGCAGCAGATTCACTGATGGTGATGATGAAGCACCTCAGTAATCCTGCCCTTGTTTTCCATCATCTCTGGAAATCCCTGCGGATAATGAGAGTCAGATCCAGGAAAACAAGATTAATCTGTGGTGTTTTATTAATGCCGGGCCGTTCTGACGCAAGTTTCTCAGTTATTACAGTCCAACTTTATGGTTTCCTCAAAGAGAATATCAGGGCCACGACACGGAAGCACGGTATCGCTGAAATCACTCGCGGTGGGCAGCTAAATTTCAACCAACTGTTAAAAAGTATGTTTTTATAAAGTACATTCGTCATTGTCACGTGACAGACCAGTGTCGTGTTGCTTCACTGCCGTTCACGAGACTTACAGTAATTATTAATTAAATTCATATTTGGTAAAAATAAAAGCAAAGCCTTAAAATAAAACAGTTTGGCGCGGGCTGTAAAAGCGGGCGCGGCTATTTGTGCATTTTATGTGGTCTCATTCGCCTTCAGTTATTTTTAGCTGTACAAAACCGTTGCTTTAACCACTGATATTGAAAATTGATGTACTTCTGCCTTGGAATAATAATGTGTGTGTGTGAGAGAGAGAGAGAGAGACCTGTGCTGGCAAAATAAGTCACAATGAGCAATTTTTTTAAATTGGTTTTTAATTTCAAATACTCCATTCAACACCTTCCATAATGTATGATTTGTTGGCATTGGACAAAAAATGAAAAGTCATGCTAAAGGTTTCTGAAGTTTCCAAAGCAAAGTCACAAATGCAAAAAAATCGTCCTCGCCGGCCCCGTTACTGTGCCTTTGTGTTTGTGTGTATATACTTATATATATTATATAATATTTTATATTGTAAAGCTTGTATTTGTATTAATATGAATTTAAAAGTTTAATATTATTTGTCAAAATATAATTATAATGTATCAAATAAATAGCAGCAGAAGCCTTGTGATTTCATCTCTTAAACATTTGCAGTGAGCATAAAAAGTTTTCATTAGTTTTAGTTACCATTGCAGCAAACACAGCTATCTTACTGAGTTTGCTGGAACTACACTCAATCCTTTCTTTGTTGCTAAAGTTGAGAGGCACTGGGGGTCAAACTCATTGACATTTGACCCTGCACTACCTCAATATGCATTGACTAGAATCGTCCTCTGGTTCCTCAGGTGTTAGGTTTTGTTTTCCCACGTGAGTGTCTGGCGTCTGTCTATATTATCATCTTACAGATTATAGTATGTGTTTATAGAATGAGACAGGTGCGGTGTAAATATAGCAGTGAATGCAGACGAATGCACCCGCAGCTCCAAGAGCGGCTGCTTCTTCGGTCACCGCCTAGTTTATATTTTCATCTTGCTTGCAGATGAGCAGAGTTTGGGAGATCAGTCCCATCGTACCACTGGGGTGTCTGCGTCCGGGATTGAGTCTCTTAATCTCTCAGTCTCTCGGCTGCTTTAGTTTAAGCCTCGTCTTCATCCACGGATAACGGGATAAAACGCTCCATTGTCAAGCACGCTTAGATCCACTGCAGGCTGTGATGAAACCGTCTGCAGGTCATCTGCTTACAGTGAGCATACAGGAAGATCTGTGCAGTTGCTTTAAAATGCATTTACACTGGTTATTTACAGTTGTTAATTTTCCTGAAAGAGGTCTCTTCTGCTCAGAAAGGTGGAATTTATTTCATCAAGTACAGTTATAACGGTGAAATATTACAATTTCAAACTTCTTTCTTAAAAGGCCAATTCACACCACAGAGACAACCGCCAACAGACTAGTCTGTTATAAATCTGTTGTGTTTGATGGTTGTCGATGCTCTTGTATGTCTCACTAGTTTCATCAGAGTATTATTAATATTTATATATTAATAAATATTAATATTTGACCTTTAAGCACATAAAAGATGAAAAACAAACAAAATACAGCAACATCACATTCGCACTGAATCAAAGACGAGACTGTGCTGAATCTCACAGTTTTATTATATTCTTCATGAAAAATTCAGCTGTCTTTGAACGTTTTGTTCTCACAATGTGCATCTTCACAGTTTGAAATGTTCCCCACGTCTGTTTTTCAAGTATTATTGTCAAGCTATAAAACGGCCCAAAATCCCATCGTTCCTTCTGAACAGAGCAAATAAAAACGAGTCTGGGGGGGGGGGGGGGGGGGGGGGGGGGGGGGGGGGGGGGGGGGGGGGGGGGGGGGGGGGGGGGGGGGGGGG
>JAUYWG010000038.1:24198359-24248993 GCA_034779775.1 Enteromius afrohamiltoni
ATGCGAGGCCGCCACCCCCGCCCCCCCCCCACACACACACACACACACACTCTCTCACACACTTGCAGTATAAACATGTGCTGCTAATGGAGCTGAAGGGATTCAGTGTTACTATTGGAGGACTTATTATGAATTTATTGTCTGTAAGGTTCACAGAAGAACATAAACACAAACATTTCCTTTGAATTGATGATGAATAAAAGTCTGCCGGAACTAGTCATATCAGAAATCTGAACTAAAATTCTTTAGTAATGTTGTGTATAAGCGTCTAAACACGCACACACACACACACACACACCTGCAGACTTGCTTCATGTGAATGGGTCAAACGCACAGATTAACATCCAAAAGCGTCTGATGAAATGAAACACCGTCCGGCGCTGATGAAGATGGACGTAAAGCTCAATGTCTGTCGTGGTGTAGGATCCACGTGTGCATATCAATGCTGGTCAGCGTTTGACTGAATCACATCAACGCTCATCTGTCCATCAACACAATCGCATCTCAGTGTAATAAGGCCTTCAATGGGTCAATAACACATGGCATCAGGAAGCGCTGAAGTGCGTTTTATCTTGAGTTGCAGAATGGATAAAAAATTGTGCTTAATTGTCATTTTCACAAATATCAAGCAGATTCGCCTTCAAATATTCAACACTGCAATGCAAAAAATATATTATAAAAAAACGCTAAAGTATTTACACACTACTGGTCAAAAGTTTGAATATATTGAGATTTTTCAATCTATTTGAAAGAAGTCTCTTCTGCTCACCAAGCCTGCGTTTATTTGACAAATACAGTAAAAACAGCGAAATATAAACATTTAGAACAGCTGTTTTTTTTATTTGATTATGTGTTCAAATGTTAAATGAATTGCTGTGAAAATTAATTAATGACTTAATTACTCCGTCATTAGTGTCTTCATTATTATTAGCCTTCAGGGTCAAATGATCCATCAGAAATTGATATGCTAATAATATTTTAAACACTTTTATTATCAATGTTAAAAAAGAATCGTGCTGAATAGTTTTGTGGAATCGGTGATCTTATTTTTGCAGCATTCATAGATGAATATAAAGTTCAAAAGAACAGCATTTATTACAACATAGTCTTTTTTTTACTTAAAAGTATTCTTTTCTTTCTTTTTGATGGTAGTGTTTTCACAGTTTCCATAATTAATTCCGACTTCAATTTAAGTTGTTTTTTTAAATGTATTTGTGATCAAATAAAAGCTGGCTGGTGAGGAGAAGTCTTGTTTCAAAATATCGCTTTCAACTTTTGAGGTACGTCACGCTCATATCTGTAGTACTGCCATGAAATAATGTTTCGTTCTTGTGCAGAATTGTGGCCTGGACATGTGTTTTCTCAGCACGTTTCTCGTTTCTCTTTTCAGCTTCTGCTGATGGTTTTGATTTGAGGAGCAGATCGATTAGAGAGCAGATGCAGCCTTCAGCGCTCCTGTCGCTGCGCACGCATCTCATTCAAACACCAGGAGAAGGGATGGTTTGCGTATCGATTGGCCACGATGTCTTGACACTGACTGACACGGCAAACTCGCATGTAGTAGAAAAGATATATATTTTTGGACTCTCGGCTCTTGTAAAACACACTGAAAGTGGCTGTTTGACAGAAAACTAAAACACTGAAGCTCCTGCTGAAAACACTGAAAGCATAATGACTGTGTCCTCGTTTGGTTGGGTGCGTGGCGGTCATCGCTGTCCCGTTAGACCACGACTAACTGGGACACATCCAGTGCAAATCTACCGACGGGTAGGACGCGTGAGGTTTACTGCATTGCACTCGGTTTAAGGCGAAACTTTTGCAGTGGAAGCAATGTAAACTTAAGGCAGCGTGAATCAACGCTCTTTTAGAGACGCGATATTCCCACTTTGTCTTTTTGCAGCGGCATTTAGCACAGTGATTCCCGACCGGTTTTGGTCTCAGTGTTTTGGAGGAATGACCACCACCGGCTCGCCCGTCCGCGGCCGCCACATCAGCACCTGAGCGTCGTTGGCGTTGGGTTTGACCATGGCGTTGGGCGGGATGGCTTCGTTCTTGCCCAGCACCTGCGGCTGCTCCTGGGCGACGGGCTCGCACAGCTTGGCTCTCTGTCCCAGCGGCTTGTCGGGATCCACCTCTATGTGCAGACGCATACGCCAGCGCACCGTCTGCAGCACCAGGACCTCACCCGATGCCTGGTTGATGGCCACCAGCCAGGTGGTGAAGCTCTGGTCCCTCCAGATGCTGCTGAGCATGGGCACGTTGCTGTCGCTCACCGGGACGCCCCACGTCACGCTGGGATAGAAGTTGTCGTTCATGCTGACGGTGAACTTGGTGTCCTTCTTGGTGGGACCCACGATGGTGCAGGTCTCGGTGGTGTTGCCGTACCAGGGGTAGTTGACGCCGTCCGAGTCGCTGATGGCTTGGATTTTTCCATCTCGGAGGTCTGGCAGCTCCCAGCTGGACCTGCGGGAGACACCGGAGGATGAGAGCGTGAAAACGCAAGGGACACGGGTCGTATGAACCGCGCTGACTCTAGAGAAAAGAGAACACTGGTTGCCAAAGGCAAGATATGCTTTTTTTATTCCAGCACTTAGTGGAAGTTAAACATAGAACTGGGGATGTGAGTCTGAGCGTCCATCAAAAGAGACCTGTGATAAAGAACAAACATGCACATTTCTTTCGGCTCCAGCGACCACCAGCATCATCATCATCTGACTCATGCGGCACATCTCTGCCCTCGTGGAAAAAGAGATGCACTTCACTGTATTGAATGTGCACTTGTAGTGTACTTCAAATCTTAAAGCTACATTTGTACAAATCATGACGTGTCATGTGAACTACATTTATGATCTACTTGACTGTTTATTTGGCAAATTTTCAACTCAGCGGAATTCATGCTTTGTGTACAAGAGCAGTGTTGATATTCTGCTAAACATCATCTTGAGTGTGACAGTCGCATGTATCTAAAGTGTCATGGAGGCGAGCTGGTGATCATAGATGTCTGATTGGTGTGATCTGTGCCTTTAAGCAGTGAAGGCAGCGATGCTGAGAGCACAGCCGCTCTTAATGACCTTCACCGTACAGCGGAATCAGCACAGACGCGGGTGACGGCGGGACAAACCGCAGAGCTGCCGGCCTATCAATTCCCTGATGCAGGAAAACCGTGACCTTTCTCCCAGAACTCACGCATCATGGGAAAGAGCCACATGACATGAACACATGAGGGGCTTTGATTATCATCAGGGGAATAAGAATAGAAACTCTTCAAGTGTGTGTGAGTGTCTGTGTTTATTCTGTATGCACCCAAACGCCCTCATGAAAAACTGCTCATGTTAAATAATGTCTGATGTGATTTGGGTTTTTGGAAGGTTTCTTGTGTTTACATGTTCTATAACCAGCATGCTCAACCAAAAATTTATTTTTTAATGTGTGAAGCTTACATTCATTGGAATATCTTTACATTTGCATGTTTTTATGCATCAGCTTTTCATTTAATGGCTGTTGGATCAAAACATACACGTTTACTCAGTTATCTACTTGAAATACATGTATATGAAACATAAACTTACTATAATGAGTTCAAATCATGTAGTTAATAATCATATGTAACTGCTGGTATTTTGCACTGCTCTATAGGTATGTACACAAATGTATGTTAACATCACCATTTACTGACAACATCAGATTGATCTGTGATTTTTCTGAAACGAAACTATGCACTTCATTGCCAATGGAAAGAACCACCATTGACTAACACTTGGTTTCATTTCAAACCACCATCAGTTCAGCTCCACGCATGACTGGAAACATCTCAAACAATACAAACATGCATCTATAAGTTCACCACTTAAGGCGAGATACAGGCAAAAACTGCTTTTCGTGCACTGGTCGATTTCAGGTCTTCTTTCAGGCTAGTTGAAAGTCTTTTATTTTATTGCACTTTACCTCTTTGCATAATTCAGCTTCAATCCATATCTTTAAGAAGTTTCCTACACCAAACTTTATTCTGAAGTGTTTTATGAGAGGTTTGTTCATACTATATAATTCCTGCAGATTTATACAAGATTTTACTCCTGAACACATGGTGAAAATATATTCGCCGTCTGTCTGTTGACAGCATTTTCCGATTTATAGAGATAAAAAGAACAATTATGAAGATTTATGTTTTTGAAATTATGCAAATTGGTGCATATTTCATTAGATAATGACTAATTTACATATAGAAGCATTTCAGAAGACCTACAGTACAAAAAAAATGATCAACTGGGGACAATATGATGAGATCTACATTTTTACACAATTTACCTGGTATGTCTTGACTTAAATGTACACTTCACTTTGGCCTTGATGTAAATTAATAATCTGGAATTAAAGCTTTTGGTTGCTGACATTCATATTATCATGAGATGTGAGCAGAACAGACACACTTCAGATGGTGAAGAGAGAACCTGACTAAAAAATACTGGATATAAGAGTGCTTTCCTATTTCCTGAGTGTGTAAATGTTCGAAAGGACCGGCGTTATCAGGCCACAACAGCAGCTGAAATATCAGTCAGGAGCATTATCACGCAATTCTGTCAGCGTGTTTGAACATAAATATCCTTCAGACAGACTCGGGTTTGCTGAAATGTCCTAAACTGGCTTAGAAACTATTTTTTTGCTCAGAAATTGCTTCAAAAAGAATTAACGCATTTTTGAAGTATAAAAACTGGAACGGTATTTTCCTGTACATGTAGCTACTATACGTAACATGTTTTGAAACAGCTTGAAAATTGGACAGGAGAGGAGGAAACTGTCCCAATGTTGTCATATCTGCAGTAACTATGTGCATGTTACACACCCATGTTATACACCCTTTGTTGCAGTTGTATGTAAAATGCAAAGACTTATTGTAAAGGATATGATGTCATCAACTTACAAAGGAAGTGAAACTGGTGATTAAAATATATATATATATATATATATATATATATATATATATTAATAATAAACCAATGCTTATAGAAGTTTAACATCAGCAATTTATTTTAAATGCACGATCATTTCTGTGCTCTTGTTTCCAGGAATACGCGGAGACTGAGCATGTGCAGTCTTCAGATATCTTAAGATACTACAGGGTTTATTTTTTGTTTCATACAGGAAATAGGGCAAAGTGTAGTCTCTTCAACAGGAAGTAGGACAAGTGAAACCTCAAACGGTATGCAGGCTATGTAATGTCACCTCACACACATGTATGATTCAATGATCGTGCTTCACATTGCACATGATCAAAATGATAAGTTTATGAACGTGTCTGATTGTCACATTGTGTTCTGCATATTTGAGCTTCTCAAATGAGGTTCATTTAAACAGGTGCGATTTGCACGAGCGTGTGCAGTACACAAAAAATGACAGGATGCTTTCTGACTGTAATTACTGATAAGACATTGCGTGATTGTTATTATCATGTCCTTGTTACACTGAAATTCTATAATTAAATACTGAAGTACAATTAACGCACAATACACTTAGGGTTTGGTTTAGAGTTAGCTGCATGTCATTATGCATTATCTAATATTGTTACTATAGTTTGTGCATGTGACGTGTAACATGAACAATATTTTCTGTCATTTATTACTAAAACATTTACCTTGGCGAACAAAGCTTCACCTAAAAGTTGCTACAGTGTCCATGTGTAGTAAAATGTTCAGAAAACAGTACAATACATCCCATAAATTCATGTCACGTTGAAAAGGCAGAAGGTGTGGTGTCTTTGTGTTGTATGTCAGATATACTTACATCCCTTTGGATCCGTATTTGTTGTAAAACTCCATGTGGTTGCACGCCTGGATCCAGCCGATCGTCCAGCTCTCTTTACCGGCCACCGGCGGCACCAGGACCCTGGCGGACGCTCGGAAATGCGGCGTGCGGTAGCGCAGCACCACGCTGGAGGACTCGTCGATGCTGGTGGGGTTCGAGTCGATGGAGGAGTTCACCTCCAGAACCATGATGCTGTCCCGGAAACTCTTGGGTTTGCATCTGATGCTCTGAATACAGCCCATCACAACCAGCACGAACGGCCAGCAGAACATCAACCCTCAGAATAACGCACACTATTCCCGCTGTTCCTCAGAATAACGCACACTACACACTGAACCTCTGAGGAACGCACACCAGACGCTGTCTTTCTGAATAACGCACACTACGTTACCGTCCCTCAGAAGACATTAAACGACGCGTCGCGGTGTCGCGTCGGGACTAGATAAAGCGTTTCGTATTAACACAAGCATCACGCTATTTTGTTTAATATTGAAAGAAAACAAAATAAAATAAATAAAAAGAATGTTCTTCAACTTTCCGTCATTGGCGGACCGTTAGGACGCTCCGCTCACACATAACGGTCTCCAGTCATCGTCAAACGGGCATTTCCGCGTCTTAACTCTCACAACATTGCTTTAAGATTAAAATAAATAGGTTAACCCCATCCACTCAGAATACTGCTAGCATTTTTTACGCAACAAAAATATTTGTAACTACAAGCGTGTAAAATTGCTACAACGTTAGACGGTTTGGGTATCAAAAGTAACGCTTGAAAAGTGATTTTTGCAGAGAATATTTACATTCCGTGAGTTTGTCCTTGAGGTTCAGTTGGAGGAAGCTCACTTTCTTGTGCACTTATGAGTAAACGATCCGTCTCGGCATCAGGTGAACTTCACCAGCCCACAGGAATAAACATGAGAGGTGAATAAAACAGTCCGGCTGTCACGAACACATGTTGTGATGAACAGCCCATCACTGCGCGTCTCTCTTCATCAGTTATAATCCATCCTCATCCTCGCGCCGCTGCTGCTCTCAGCCTCCGTCCCGCAGCGCTGTGCGCGTCACCGCATCAGCTGCAGATGCTCTACTGCGAGCGCCCGTGGCGTCACTTCCGCCCCCTGTGGGCGCATTATGGGACGTGTAGTTCCAAAGGCTAGAGAATTCCCTTAAAGGGACTTTGGTAGCTATGCTGAGAAGCGCGAGTGAAGTTTGTCGGGAGAGACGATATGATGATCCAGTGTTGGGAAGGTTACTTAATTATCCTATTTCAAATGTAATGTGTAAAATGAAAAATGTAAATGATAGTAGTGTAACTTTTTTCTTCTTTACTAAAGTAATGTGATTGCATTTGATTACTTTTTGATTACATTTCTAAAAATTCTAACGTCCTCAGCTGTTTGTATGGTGGGTGTTTGTATGAAAAATATTCCGACGTAATCCCCTTTGTAATCATTTTCATAAATAATTGTAATTTAATTTAACATTCTTCTAAGTAACTGTAATTACAATTAAATGTATTTTGTAATTAAATTACGTAATTGCATGTAAGTTTCTCCCCAACATATTTATATATTCTGAAAGGATTTCAGGCAGCATCAAAACTCTAGACTGCTTTAGATGAAAATTGCCAACTGACATTTTTTTATGCTAAGATAAGATATCAGATACTCTGATTTTAAACATTTGCGTCAGAAAGATGATTAAAAAACAAGGGCGCGTCGGTTTAAGCACCTTGGAGAACGCCACTGCTGCGAGTTCAACAGAGCTCATTAATATTTAGAGCCATGTGAAGTTATGCTTGTCCTATTGAAGCGTCCAGTCACACGTGATAAATTAATATTTATGAGCCAAACCTTCATTCGTCAGCGCTCTGCCGTGCAGCCAATCAGTAGGACGTACGTCCTTGTACGTAATTAATATTTAAAAAGCACACCTTTACCATAGTAGTATTCCTAATTTTGTTATGGAGCGGACCGAATGGATGCTAAAACAGTGCTTACTAATACAGTGAACATGTTTTCCAAAACCAAGGTGTCTTACAGTGTATCTTTGCTTGTGAACTGATCTGAGCTCCGCCTGTAGACCTCAGTGACAGTGAGCTGCAGCTTCTCCAGCGGTGGTTCTGAGAGCTGATCTGAGGTAGGCCAGATGATGCTTCACATGTGCTTAAGGATTAAAGATAAACCTGTCAAAACGTATTTGTTTTTATTGGTAAAAACGATTTAAAGATGGGATAATAAATGTATTTTAAAATAGTGGAAATGCAGATTTGGGTGTTTAGGGGCAAGGTGCGGGTTAGTATTTATAGCTAAGCCTAGCTGTATATAAGTCTGTGAAATGATAGCTAAACCGACATGAGTTTATGCGAACGAATCTATACCATCTGTTTGAATTGTTCAACTATTTAGTTTTAATTTAATTTAATTCAAAAACACAGTTTCAGTTCAGGAACCAAAAAAGTGAATGGATGCCTCCAAAAGCTTATTCAGCTGCTTTTTTCCTTTGTTTGCCTATGAAGCTGATACTGATAATCATGCAAATTTATTTGCTATATTTTTTTTTGTATATGCTGTTTTCATGAGCTGATATTAATTGAGAGACTACACCAGATATTTGTCAATTTTTGGGGATTTTTTTTTTTTAAATCAAGCCTGTTTGTGAACAGCTATGCATAAGCCTAAATGATAAAGCATTATGCTGTTAGATATCCGCACGCACGCATACACTTGCACATGTCTAAATATATCTGACACTGTTTTCACAGCCTACTTTGAATCTACATCTGAAGCTCACATTAATTTCTCATCCTGCTGTATGATTAAACCACACAATGCCTTTGAACCCGAGTCGCTCCAGAGGGAAGGATCGCAGTGGCAGCAGCAGCAGCGTTCTGGGCTGGCCCGAGTTTCTGTCCCTGAATGTCCCACCGCGAAACAACAGAGCATGGAGAAGATCAGGCCAGTCCAGGTCCCAGCAGAACCAGCAGAGCGAGAACCTGCCAGAGCAGGGTGAGAGCATGAAGGAGCGCAGAGAGGCGACCAGGCTGCCGGATGAAGACTGCATGCTGCTCAACCCGTCCTTCAGAGGCATCGCCATCAACTCACTGCTGGCCATCGACATCTGTCTGTCCAAACGTCTGGGCGTGTGCGTCCACACCACATCCTCGTGGGGCAGCATGCGCTCGGCGGTCACTCTGCTGGCTCTGACGGGTCACGGCATCACGTGGATCTGTGGGACTTTGGTGTGTCTCACTCAGAGCAACACGCTGGCTGGGCAGGAAGTTCTGATCAACCTGCTGATAGGTGAGACACTCTGCCAGTCTTATTTTAGGACTTTTAGGATACTATTGCACAGACCTGCATCGGCCTAAGTACTCAAACTCATTAAACCTTAATAAACTGCGCATGTGACGACGAGAGTCTCGTGATTTTGTGCTGGCACTCATGAAGAACATCACATGTGTGTTGCTGTGTGTATTTCATGTTTTTAATAGTAGGTCTAAATGTCCTGAAGGAGACACGCTCAGCCTCCCTCTATCTTTTCTTTTACCTCTCTTTCAGCGCTGATTCTTGATGTCCTGACTGTGGCCGGGGTTCAGAAACTGGTCAGGCGCAAAGGACCATGGGACATAAGTCCCGGCTTTCTGGACTGTGTGGCTCTGGACACGTACTCGTTCCCGGCTGCACACGCCAGCAGAGCAGCCATGGTGTCCAAGTTCCTCTTGTCCCATCTGGTGCTGGCCGTCCCGCTGCGGGTCCTGCTGGTGCTGTGGGCCGTCCTGGTGGGCCTGTCCCGCGTTCTGCTGGGCCAACACCACCTGACGGACATGGCGTGTGGCTTTGCCCTGGGCTTCCTTCACTTCAGTCTAATGGAGACGGTGTGGCTGTCGTCTGGAGCGTGTCAGACACTCATCTCCATCGGGACCTTCAGCTGGGGCTCCGTCCGTTAGACTGCATACACAGAAGACGTATGTTTACATGCTGAGCCAAAATGCATAATCCAGTATTCGTAGGATTAAACGCATTGCATCTCAGTCTTTCAGATCAGATGCACAATGTAAAGGACAAATACAGGCTCATCCCTGATGAGATTCAGCATTTTTCATGCTGGACAAAATGAGCTCCAGTCACATTATCAGGTCTGTTAGTTATGATTTCAGCCAGTCTCTGTTGTTTACACTACATTGGAAGGATGAATTCATGCTTGGGTATTTTATATTGCATGCAAAAGCACTGAATTGCATTGTACAGTAATGTTTGGACTCTTTTTCTGTCTTATTTTCACTTCTTAATTCTGCAGAACTGAGATCTTAAAGAGGAAGTTGCTCGGAAAGGAAGTAATTGTTAAAAGTTTTTTTTTGTCCTGATAAACAACTGACGTTTTTAAAATGCCATCAACATTTGAATATTAGTTAATTGCAGCACCAGTATCATTTTGAAAGAAAAAAGAAAAAGTTTGAGATCAAGTATAAAAACAGACCCATTTCTTTTTTTTTGTTTCATGATTTAATAGCTCATGCATTTAATTATACATTTTTGCGTAAAGCACACTTGTGTGATACCATGTCAGATTTGATCAGGTCTTACAAATGATCCGTTTCCCATCAAGGTGCATTTATTTCAGGATGTTACATGTCTGGTTTTCTTTGTGTGCATGAATTTGTCTACTGCAATATTCAAAAGATCTGTTGCCTTTGTATTTGACATAAAAATGAACTAGTGAAATGATTCTGTACTATAAAATTAAATGAGACCTGTCACACTCTTTTCTGACAAATATAGTGTACGTTTCTGTGTGTGTAGTAATCCATAACGCTTCCTCCAGTGAAAAAGTAAGGAAGTCTTGATGGATTTGTTTTTTACAAACATATTTTTGCTTAATTATTGAACTGAGGATATGTTTTTCTCAGCTGTTTGGACTCTCGTTCTAACGGCACCCATTCACTGCCGATGTTCAGCTGTGGTTTGTGTGGACCAGCCTCGTTCCTCCAGTGATGACAGAGATGATGTTTGGTGAGAACAGATGAAGTTTCTGCTGGTCTCTGATAGATTAGAGTATCAGTGAAGGACAGAAGATTCTGCGGCACTGGTGAGTATTAATCTCTCCTGCCGTCTGTGTTATGGGTGGAGACACATACGGGAAAGTGCGTCTGCACGACACTGTGATGTTGCCGTGTGTAGAATAGAATGGAAAGAACGATCTGTGCCATGAGACCGTAAGAAATGTGGTGTCAAGTGTCTGAATCGTTGAGGAAGTGAGTTGGTTTCCGGAGAGAAAGGCCTCGTAACCATCAGTCTAACTGAATGAACCTTAGCACACAAGAGGCAGTGGTTTTTAAAATATCACACAAAACCAGCTGAACCCTTTTGAAAAAGAAGTGCATTTAATGTACATTTGTAGTACACTAAAAGAGACACTTTCAGGACTTTTTCTTAACACGCTTAAATGCACGTTTAAAAAGCACACTTTGCAGCAACGTTAAGTAAAGTAAAGTGCTTTTTGAACCATTAGTTTTAATCTTTTGCTGTGCTTTAAAATGTCCCTTTGAGTTGACTGCACTTCAAAATTCTGCAAGTATAGTGTATCATTTCAGTGGGTATTATTCAGTATTGTTTTCTGTGAATGAGTAAACAGGACATCATATTGGAGCCAAATCTGTACCACATCCATTTCTCAGTCATTTATTATTACATTTAAAATATTTTAACTATACTAAATTGCAACTTCATCAATGAATCTGTAATAACAAGTATATTTAAATACGTACATAAACACATAATTGAAATTTCATATTAAAATTAATATTGTTTTACTGTTATTTACAGTATCCACATACTGCAATAATACAGATCTATACGTTTCATTTTGCATTTAAAAGGTAATGAGTCATTTTCATCTATGCATGTTCTTCATGTAAACAGAAGCCTGCAGGACGTAGCCTTCTTTGAACAGATGAGAAACATCTCCTCGGAGCTGCTGTTTGTGACGGAGAGGTCTGACCACCTCATCTCTCTCAGCGGGGCGTCCAGGGGTCCAGAGCGCTTCTGACAGCACTATTGTGCTCAGACAGCGGTCCAGATGGACACGACAGGAACTGGAGATCAGAGCACTTTACAAAACTGAAAAAACTGCTAAACGAACTACAAAAATAGAGGTGAAACACCGTTAATCGTACTCGGCTGATGAGTTTACGTACACGAGCTCACGCGCTTCTGACGGGTTCAGCTCATTTGACTGGATCTTCTGCCCTCTAGTGTTTGGCTGTAGTGAAACATTCAGACAGCTGTTTACAAGCTTTTGCAAGCTGGTCATTTAAACTTTGATATTTTTCTTTCACAAGCCTGAATCAGACAGTACACCGCTTTAGAAGTGAAACAGCAGTGTGAGATGTGAAACAAAACCACTGAGCAGCTCGATAAATGTCTTTTATATGACTCCTCACCAGTGTTGGGTCACTTTGAAAAGAGCTGTAACACATAAGATTGTGTTACTCCCTAAAAAGTAACTGACTTTTATGGAAAGTACTTTATTGCATTACTTTTGCATTATGTTTTCTCTTGCTTGTTTTTAAAGTATTTTTTTTTTTGGGTGGGGAAAATAAAGCACTTTCACACCAAAAGTGAAATGAACATAGTCCAGCTGTAGGGAATGTAAATTTTAAATAATTTTTGCTTAGTATGGTTGAATTAGATCATTAAAAGTTAGCAGCTAAAACATTGATTAATAAAATGGGGATAAATTATATTATATATATTTCACTGTAAATACCCATTACATGCATAATTAATATACAGCATGGGCGCACTTGCAAGTATTTTACTGACAGTCTCAATACATCTCAGTCTCAGTCTCTCAATACATCTGAATTTAATTATGTAAAAAAACTAGTGTTTACAAACTGAAAACATATTTAAGTAATATAAAAAAAGAAATTCTAATTCGTTAAATATCTTATTTAATGTTACCCACAACAAAACAGTTACTCAGGTTTGGAACAACAAATGTAATTTTTAATTACACTGTAAACTGTATGAAACAAAAACAGCAGGCTACCATTACAGTGGTCACTTTTGGGCAAGGACATGTTACACTGACAGTAAATAAAGAACAACAATCAAAAGCTTTTGATGTGAATGTACTGGAGTGTTTCTACCACGCACACGACATCTCAGACGCCGCATCACTGTTGCGTCTGGTGCGGACGGGAGACCAGCCGTACTCTGATTGAGCATCATCGGTCACATGACAGCGGCCCCAGCGGCTAGTGCTTCTGAGCCCCTGTTTGGCCCGAAAGCTGCGTGGCTTGGCATTCATCTACGGTAATAACACCACATAAGAAACATTACTAGTAATTACAATACAAGTTATCAGTCACATAGCAATTGGAGGGATTTTTTTTTAAATCCACATACTTTATTAAACAACAGAAAGGGACGGAATTTAAAATCTCTCAGCCAAACAACTGACAAGCATCATAAAAAAACCTACATAAATAAAAGAATGTATGCATTTATAAATCAATGAATATGATTTCCAGAAGTTCAATATCTTCTACTAAAGTATACAAATTCACAGCGTTTGTCCCCGTTTCAGTGAAAAGAAATTATAACCCAGTTCCTTGTTAAATATCTAGAAATTGGGTGATGTTTTGAGGAATGTATTTAATGGATAAAAATTATGTTAATTACTAAATCTTCCATTTTATCTTTAATAAATACACCAAAGATGACGGCAGCCATTGAGATTAACGGGAATGCTCATGGATTCTTTCTACATTTCTTTCTCCAAGACATATTTACTTAAAACGCAAAATAACTTAAGCGCTCAATAAACGCTTATCATTTACTGGAATAGAATTCGTTTTGAATTGGAAAAATTAAGTGAGTATATTCTATACAATAGACATGTCATTTGTATCACATAAAATAAATAGGATTCAGAAGGAAAACATTTCTTTTACTCAACTGGCATGAATTTAATCTTCTGTTAAGCAAATAAATAAAGAAATACAGTACATACGTAAACAGATTTTCTAACACTTAGTTTAGATAAAATTGTAAGTAAAAAGACTCAATGTCTGCTGCATATTTGCTTTTTCTAATAATAGCGTATCCGTGAGTCCTGGCTGATACAGAACAGCGTACGCTATTTGCATTCAGTGGATACACTCCAAAATGGCACAACAGTTGCATAAAGTTGCTATTTTGATGGCAGATAGACTATTCTGACAATATCTTTCATACTTTTCTGGGCCTTGACGGTGTTTATTACTTGGCAGTCAATGGGACAGTCACAAGCCTCCCAGTTATCATCCAAAATACCCTAAATTGTGTTCTGAAGACGAAGAAAGCTTTTACGTGTTTGGAACGACATGTTTTTTCATTTTCATTTTGGGGTGGAGTAACCCTTTAGAGTGGACATTCTGTAGTAATGACTGTGCTCCTTCTCAATGGGATTGGATTTGACAGACCTGCACAAAGACAGTGGTGTTCATCTGTAGCGTCTCCACACGATCGGTCATCTGTGAGAGCCACTCCATGTGTTCAGAGATACACTGCTGCATATCATCATTATTCTGAGGATCAGACACAAGCACATCAGATGCTGCTCATCCACAAACACACAGCAATGAGAACAGAGAAACAAACCCCTGATAGAGCCTCTCTCAGGTCCACGGCAGACAGACGCACATGCTCCAGTTTATCAGTGTGTTCCTTGAGTCGGTCCTCCAGCTCCTGCATCATCATCAGACCTTCATCGGTCTTCAGTGCATCTCTGCCAGACATTCCTCATGAAGACATACACACTGGGTCAAAGGTTGTGGATGTGTAATATGAAAACTAAGCACAGATTTATGGGTTTCCTTTTTAAGTACTTGATTGTGCATTCGGCTTCCAATTGTACACAAGTGCATGCGAAATTATCAGTTTTCTGACACACCTGTCAGATTAGTACCATAAATGTCACACAAATTATATAAACTTGCATCACAGACTTTTCATTTACAGTTTTTACACACTAATGCTAGAATTGTACAACCTGATTAAGTTATAAACGTAATTAATAGAGCTGACATGTCAGAGATTAACGACTGCATTAATTATGCTGCAAAAAGTTTGCTAACAGCTTTTGTATTATGCATTTATGATATAGGTCAGCATTGTAATGCGTTATATCTTTTCCTAAATAACTGAAACCAAAGTTTAAAAAGCATTATAATATTTGATGGTTTGTTCCTCGTGTTTTAATGTATTGCATTTTCGCAAAGTTTAAGAGTGAATGCATGCAATGCATTATGAGGAGCATTAAAACACATAATTAATGCATTAAAACTCCTTATCTAATGCATTTTCCTGCCCAGATATTTCACAGACCGTGATTGAAGCATAAACAACAATTCTCCGGTAACACATAACAGTTAGTGTGAAAACAATAAACCGATTTCTGCAGAATAAGAGAAAAGCAGGCTTTTGTCCGTCGCGAGAACAATCCAAAACATTTACAGCGCGAGCTGCTACGTTTCTTTGTCAAGATTCGCCATCAAACAAACAACTAAAATATAAGATTCATGGAGCGAAAAAAAAAAACAAAAAAACAAAAAACCAAAGCCCGCGATAACGAGCTGAGACCTGCCCAGAACACACACGCGCAGAAACTCGAGCCTAAAGAAGAATAAAGTTCAAATAGGATCTAGCGGTGTTAAAACAGCTCGTCAATGTGCACGATAAGCTACTCACTGCTCAGACGGACCGACTCCTTTATTCCGTGAATGTGCTCTAGAACCGGAGCTCACGGGAAAAATGCACGGAATTCACTCACTGAGCCACGTCATCGGGCCACGGACTGCGCGCGCCCGCGCACGAACGGACGATCCAAATATTTACACACGCTGAACACGTTGGATAAAAACATCTTCCAGATGTAAACGGTTAAATCTCATTTCATATAATTTGATCATATAGATGCCAAGATGCGAAGTAATACCATCTTTCATGAGAGAGAAATCAGCTGAAAATAAAACGTAAAAAATTTCAGAAGGGGTGTTAGCACCAAATTCTGGGCCCTATGCACAAGCAGTGGCCATGGGCCCCGTAAGCTCGAGGTTCACAACTACCTACAACTAACCTTACTACTAATCTAAGAACTCTTATGTATAGCAAAATAAAGCCTTATTATACAACTTCTCTGAGTTTCTCATCTTAAAATTACATTTAAAGGAAAATAAATTTCCACTCCTCTCCCCACTTGGAGTCAATGCATTGGGACGGAGATACTTTAAGTGTATATAACTTTGGTGTATATAACCTCTATATATCTTTATAGTAATCAGTAAGCTAAGAGACAATTGCCACGTTCTTATAATGTCAGTAGTATGCCCTCTACACCGTGCTGAACATCCATCCAGGGGGGCTTATCTATTTTTCTTCATTAAGTTTATGAAGTCGTTGTGCTTTATTGCTGGTCATTGAGTTCTAACAATAAGATCTGAATACTAATCCTGTAACATTTCAATTTCTGTTAGCTTGAAGCGGTGAAGCGGAGTGACAGCAGTTTGAGACAGAAAGGTATGTGTAGTTTCTGAACAGTTTGTCGTTTCATTCTTGAAGTCCTTTTTTGCCAATGGAGATTGACCAAACTGGGGCAACACAGCACAGATGAAAACTTAATAAATCATCAAAATAGTCTTAAGGCATCTTTTCTTCTTAGATGGCTAAATGGCCCTAGGAATTTAAGAAAGAGGTGTTTGTCTTTATAAAATGTTTTGTAGGACACAGTTCTGCAGCTGTATGACAACCAGTAGAGAATACAAAAGCATTGCTTAACATTCAATATTTAATTGTTTGTCCATATGATTACACTGCATGTTTGAAAGGCTGAATGTGCTTAATATCTGACTTTATGTACATGTATATATCTAACCTTTGAGCCAAATGTTTGTAAGCTATTTTTTGAAGTCACTATTTAAATACGTAATGTTAATGTATTGTGTTCAAAACACTAATTCAGTTTGACCTACCCGTTTCTGCATGGGCATCATAATCGACACTGGTTATGCGAAGTTTCAGGCAGGCGTGTTTGATTTGGGTTGGAGCTAAACTCTGCAGGACACCGGCCCGCCAGGACCGAAGATGCCCACCTAACAACTAGATGACAACATAACCCTTTGCACACATACAGGTGGCGCATCTCAAAAAACTAGAATATCAGAATAAGTATTAAAAAAAAAAAGTGCAACATTTCAAAAAGTAAAATTTTCATATATTCTGGATTAATTAAACGGGTCTCTTTGAAAAACAAATCTTGTGCAAACACACTTATCTGCAATCAGATACAAATTTAAAACTGGAAAACGCAATGCTTTCTACAACTTGCCAAAATTATGTTTGATTACATTACACTGACAGGTTATGTGCTTGCTTAAATTGATTTTGTATATTAATTTTTTGGTTGAAGTATTTCTCAGACCAGGTTATATTTTTTGTGGTATTTGGCAACCCTGGACTTACAATTTTAGTGAAAACAACACTAGTCTGAGGAAAAGGTTCAGAAGTGAGTACTCGTTGCCCACAAGGCCATCTAGCCCTGCTATCTCTCTCATGCATGCCATCTCAACAGCAATGTTCCAGTTTGGTTGACTGCTTCTTAAAGTAGTTGGAATGACATTCATGTTTTTTTAAACAGCCATGGCCACTACCACTGCAGAGAAATCTGCGGTCACAGACACGAGGGACAGTTTCAATCCCATCCAGAGCACATAGCACAAGACTTAGGATGAAGCTAAATCTGCAGGATGGTGGACCTCCAGGAATGGAGTTACCCAGCACTGCAGTAGGGCAGCATCCTTAAAGGGATAGTGCATCCAAAAATGAAAATTTGATGTTTATTTGCTTACCCCCAAGGGCATCCAAGATGTAGGTGACTTTGTTTCCTCAGCAGCACACAAACGTAGATTTTTAACTTTAACCATGGCAGTCTGGTAGTCATTTAATGGAAGTGGATGGGCACCAAACCTTTCAAAGTTAAAAAAAAAAAAAAGCACAGACAAATCCAAATTACACACTGTGGCTTGTGACATGAAACAATCAGAAGTGATCCGTTCACAACAATCACTTCCGGCGTTTGTGTATCCTACGCCAAAGCGCGAGCCCGAGATGGTTTGGACATGGTTGTCTATCAGAGGTAAAAATTGGTATAAATACTGTTCAGTTTCTCACAAAAATCGATCGTTTCGTGTCTTAAGACATCAATGTATCAATGTAAAGGTTTGGTGCCCATCAACTAAATTGGGCACTTCCCTTAAATGACTACCAGACTGCCACGGTTAAAGTTAAAAATCTTAGTTTGTGTTCTGCTGAGGAACCAAAGTCACCTACATCTTGGATGCCCTGGGGGTAAGCAAATAAACATCAAATTTTCATTTTTTGGGTGCACTATCCCTTTAAGAGTGCCATTTTTTAAATATAACATCATCCCAGTTTCTAAACCACTTTCTCTCATGGGATTTAGTGAAAATGCTTTTTTTAGTGTCTCCATTTGAGCTAGATAAAGATGAATTTAAGACATAGTCATTCAAGTTGGCAGCATTGTTTGGCGATTGCAAAACATGTCAGGAATATGAGAAAGCCAATCAGCAAACAGCACCTCTCACACTGGATTTCTCAGATTACAGGCAAGGTTCTGGCATGCATGCATATTCTGCAAAAGAAATAACTATTGTACATCATGGACTTTCTTGAAGAAAAAAAAAAACCCCCAAAACAAACTGAACTTTTCTAAAAGATCCTCAAAGCCAGAAGTCCTACTCTTTCCAGGTGATCACTGCATCCATAAACCATGTTTTTAAATGGGATGCCGCATCTTACTCAAACCCTGTTGGATGTTAACTAAATTACTGTCTATACCTCTTGGTTTTAATTAGATTTCCCCAAAAACGGCAAGAATAACTCATGAAAAGGTTGTCTTATTTCCCATTTGTTCCAAAAACAAAACACTTGAGCACAAACTTATAAATTCAGAAGTGGGAAGTAGGCTGTTTCCAATAGAATGTGAAGGAAGCAAAAGGCAGTGTTTCACAGCTGTTTTTGTGGGAATCTCTCTTATTAGGCCCATCATTTCAAGACTTGGGAGTTTCTGCTTTGGAGCTGAATCAGAAATGTGAAGCATTTGTGTGCCTTTGGAAAGAAACACTACCAAAAAATAAAAATGCAAAAGTGCATCCCGATGAGACTTCCCTATCAGAGAACTGACTTAAATGCAAAAAAAAAAAATAATAATTTTTTTCTAGCCTTGCAAAAATGCACGCCGTGATTTTACATCATTATGACCGCAAAATTGAATTAATCAACTTCTACTGTGATTGAATCGTGCAGAAATAAAATGGACTAGAGTTGGGAACGTATTAGACTTTTTAGCCACTTCAAAATTTCTCAATGTGCATTTAAAAGACAGAAAAAAGGTCAATATGCAGTATCACTGATCTTAAATGACTGCAACGGCCTCATCAATGGTAATGGGAATACAAACAATGATTCGTTTTTGTAAAAAAGCACAATCTGCTTTATTTCTCTCTTGAGTTCATTTCCAATAAAAGGGCAAATATTATCACACATTTAATAGGATAAACAACACTGAGTGATAAATATCTGCAGGGAAAACAGACCCTTAAAAATAAACGTAAAAGAAAAGTGAGTAAATCCATTGCTGGCCCTTTAAATACAGGTCTAACAAAAGCAAAAAGGGCAATAATGAGTCTGTACAGATATGCAGCAATCAAAAAGAAGCAATGTTACCGTCGAAGGTGACGCGATCCAACAGTGCCAATGAACACCCAAACAAATAAACCTCCGAAATAACCATTAGCACTGCAGAAAAAAAAGAAACAGCATTTCAAATGTCCAACAGTTCACCCTAAAGGAAAAAGAGGTTGCATTTGCATTAATGCTGCAATATCAAACATAAACAGATGTGATGATGGCTATATATATTTCTGTACAGCTGTAGTGTAACGAAGCACTTTCAAAACCAACCTTTCCTGTGCACTTCAGAACCCTGTGAGCCCACAGAGACAGCAACATTTACAACACAAGCACTCATTCGCAGACATGACGCAGATGCATGTTTGGACCCCGATGGTAACAGATAGGCTGTTTATTGCTTGTGCAACCCTTGCACTTCTGTGACCGACCATCTGACAAATCAGAAACTCAAAGCTGAAAGTAAAGGGTTTCTTGACCAAATCCACGTACTGTAACATTTCCCCATCAGCACAATCCCAATATCAAACTTCCTCACATTACACAAGTGCCCATATATCCCACCCGCCTGTATCACACCAAACATAGAGCAAACGCTTCTCAATGCTGCTGACTGTAACATGTTTATTCCACACACGGCGCACCGCCGCCACTCAAGCCCCATCATGCAACACTTATGTTGCTTTGCATTTACACAACACATGAAAAGCAGCTGTAAAATAACCGGTGCATTTCCACCACGTTTGGATTGAACAATGTCCTCAAAATTGGGTTTGAAGGTTTTTTTTTTTATTGAATAAAAGGTGTTTTTTTTCCATAATAGCGCAAATAGGCATGATTACTATATTTATATATATAATTAATTAAAAAAAAAAAAAAAAAAAAAAGTTAAAACTCCATGGTACCCAGTAAAAGTAACTCCACACACCGCAGCTCTGGAGCTTCTGTTGATCTGCATGTCAATCAAAACCTCGAGTCCAATCAGCTGGCTCAGTTTGGCAATGTGGGCGTGGAGATGTGAGAGCTGGAAGAGGAGATACGCTTCCTGTTTTTCTGTTTGCAGACTTTCACGGAGAGAGCGAGACACACCAGGATTCATTTGCCACTTTTGTGAACCGTAATTCTTCACTTGAAAATGTCAAATAAAATGTAAATAAATAAAGCTGATCGTGGAACGTCTGCGTAGAAGAATCCAAAACTATTGTGTCTATTTATATATATAGTTTACATTTATATAGATATTCATTTCTCTCTATGTGACGTTTATTATTAATGTGTTCCGATTGAATTGTGGAGTTGGTGATCCTGTGCATCAGTTCCGGAGTACAGTGACAGAGAGAGAGAGAGAAAGAGGGAAGAAAAAAGACGAGGAGCAAGAGAAAAGAGGTCCTACAGACAGCTGTGTCATGTGATCATGAGGTCCATTGTTAGGCTTTGCCTTCCTCCACTTTGACTGACTGTGGTTTGATGGCTCCGGTTCGAGCAGCTTTGACCTGTACTGACGACAGCTGCTCCTGGATCTTGCCGGGAATCACTGATGAGCTCTTGGCGTCGCTGACGGCCTGACGCGCGTCACGCAGAGCCTTCGCCTGTACCAAAAACAAGAGAGACAGACTCAATACTGGAGCAAAACCTCACCAACACTGGCAGTCAAAAAAAAAAAAAACAACTGCTTCAAATAATTCAAGTGGATAATATGCTGAACAGTAAACACATGAGAAAGCAATACGAAAGTTCGACCTTGAATTCATGGGAGACGTTCCGTTTTATTTTTCATAACATTAACATGAATGAAAAGGGGGGAGGGGTAATACTACACTGAATGAACACAAATATTGTTGTAGAAATAACACTACAATTATTTGTCGATTTCTTCAAATGAAACTCTTTCTCAAGTATGAAGGAACATGTAGACTTTTCAGCAACAAGCATCAGATTATCTAGGTGTACACCAAACGCATTCAGGTTTTTTTGTGTTAACACTGCTTTATTACCTAGCCCTTTTCAAGCTGCTGTATGACCCTACTTCACTTTAGAGACACAACAAACCTCCATCATTAGGCAAAGCATCATCTCTACAGATATGATATAAACATAATAAAAACAAACATCATAAAGAATGATAATAGAAAGGAAGTGCATGAGATGCCATTACCTATGCTCACAGTGGGTGGCTCACCTTCACACCATCCTCAGGGCCCTTCACGGTTGGTTCAGGGTTGGAGGGGGGTGTGCTGTGGGGCGGATCGCGGCCAGGGCTGGGGTAAGGTGGTGAACGGATAATGACGGTTTTGTTAACCTGCATAACAGGCCGCTGGATAGGGTTGGGGAAGGGACCACTGGTGGCGGGCCTCATGTGCATGACCATACTGCCCTGAGGAGCGGACACCTGCAGCATCAGACAGCAAATGAGCATGTCAGCCATGTGTCATATGTCCTCTCGGATCTGTGTTAGGGACAGAAATGAGTCGTACCTGCTGTGTGTAATGTCCTGAGAGAGAGACGACCGTTGCTGGGGCTCCTGAGGGTTTCCCACTAGGACTGGCTGAACCGGGTCTAAGGAGAAAGACCAAAAAAAATAAATAACGAATATCAAAATGACCAGCACTTCATAGTGTGACTGCAGCTTACTGTACTGCAGGTTGAGTTTGTGAACCACCCGCTCACCTGTAAGAGCCGCTGGGTATTCCAGGTGAATGGTTGGGCTTATCAGAGAACTGAAATCCCTTCATGTCCATCTGGGAAGGCTTAAAATAAAAAAAACATGATTTATCAGAGAGGTGTGTCAATTACATGTAGGAAGACATTTGGGGGCAGTTATTTCCCTGAAGCACAGACTCTTACCTCCCTGGTGCCACTCATGATGGTCGCCTGGGATCCGGGAGGCATCATGCGGCGTGGAGCTCCCACAGACAGGTTCTGGTTCTGCTGGAGCTGGATGGACTGGGGCAGGATGAGGTGTTGCTGGGCCGAGCCATAGCGCAGCTGAGATCCTGGCATGGGCATCGTCACCTAAAAACACACAGCAATGTCAATGTACACAACCTTTAACTTACATATTCTGAATAAAGTAGATTCAAACTGCATTTGAAGTCATTGACTGACAACTAATGCCCAACCTAAATTATTTTACTTCAAGAAATTGCATGTGTGTTTTTGTAGTTGAACACTGCTGTCTTATGGCTTTCACAGAACGTGCCTGAATAAGCTGCGAGTCCATAAGTTGTGACGTGCCCATCCCAGCCGCCTGATTCAAGGGCCCGTCGTACACCAGCTGCTGGCTGCCATTCATGGGCTGGTAGTGAGACCCGGACTGTGGTTTGACCATGTCTGACGGCTGCATGGCAGGAAATGGAGAGTATGGCCCTTTAAGGGGAGCTCCACCAGAGAGCACCATGGGACTGGGCTGAGACAGGTTTGGGTGCATGTACACCTGAGACCTGTAAAAGGGGAGAATGTGAGAGCACTCAGATGAACACAAAAGTAGAGGAAGCCAAGCATTATTTGTTTGGCCAATTTCACCAGTTTAGAGCTCCATTTAGACTCCATATTGTTTGACATTTACAAGAGAATCTGTAAGAAAATATATAACCAATATGCGATCAAGGAAGGAAAAAAAAAAAAAAAATATATATATATATATATATATATACACAGTCTATACTACAATTTGTGTTTTGCTCTACATTTACACCAAATATCAGTTTATCTTTACATTTAAACTGATCATCAGTCATGGATACATTTGTTTAGTAGCTTTAATAAGCCTCTATAGTAAATTAATATTAGCACTCTTTGTTCTATTTAAAAAATTTAAACATCAGTATAAAAAAAAAAGAAAAAAAAAGTTATTTTTCTTCACAATGTTCACAAATGTTTGAAAGTAACACTTTGTTGGAACAACAGCAGCAGCTCACTTATTTAACCATTTAAAATCCAAATCCTAAAAATTGCTGTGTTAATGCTGACAAGACAGTTTACACACTATAACACAAATAAGAGTGAAATTTGACTTGACAGTGATCGTGACAGAGGTGGGTGAATTACCTGAAGGGAGGGATGGAGTTGAACATCTCTTGAGACTGCGAGACAGGCAGAGCTCCTCGCAGACCCAATTGAGCCTGAGCTTGAAGAGATGTGTGCAGGGAGATGGGGATCTGCTGAGGGGTGGCCTGAACACACACAAACACAGATTCAAGGAATGAACCTTATAAATCCAACTGTTCACATTTGATACACAAGACTAGGGTTGGGCATTGAGAACAGGTTCCAACTGTTAAAAAAAAAAAAAAAAAAACGATGCCATTGGAATTGTTTATAAAATTTGTTTTCGATTCCGATCATCGGTTCCAAACACAAAGTTTTGGTTTTCATTGTGGCCACCGTATATTCTGGAAGTGCTTGCCGCGCGTTTGTTCAGTTGCAGCTATGGAGCAGTGCTCAAAAGTGTGGCTTTATTTCACACTAAAAAAGCCTGGGTCGGCACAGTGCAACACATGTGACAAAATGATATCTTGCACGGGAGGATGCACTACAAATATGACGAAACACAAGTTTAGCGTGTTTGACGTGCTGCGCAGGTCCACTGTCGTTAGAAACGTTACCTCATCACAACAATAAGGTCAGTGATATCAAATGAGCCTGTGACATGTTTTGACTCCAGCCCACAAAGAATTGAAATTGAGAATTGAAAAGAACCGAAATCGAAATGAAGAAGCAGAATCCGAATCAAAACGATGCCCAACCCTACACTAAATGAAAAGACAAAATGATCAAAAACATTGTTGTTAAACCAGTTTACCGCAGTGAAGGAATTATCTTCCCAAGTCTCAAAAACATCTCAAATCTTTTGAGGAATGCTTATTGGTTCATTTCTAAATCACTGCATTGCATGTTTTGAACATTTAAATATCACATTTGATATATTATTGGAGATGATGACTGACATTTATATCTAGCGCTGGGTTTGGACACAAATTTCTCAAATCGATTCTGATTCATAAGCTTGCAATTTGATGCAAGTCTGATTATTTTGGTTGTATATCAGTTAAAGTACATTGCAAATTCAAGGGAAAACACTGTACAATACCTTTCAGAATCAGTTGGTACTACATCACTATAATAATGAAGGGTAAAAATCTGATTTGCATACAAATTTAACTTAGGAACCCTTTTCAATTACATAGCTATTTCTACTCCAAATAGCTATTTCATATATAAACATCTAAATGGTAGCTGACATTATTTATTTACAAGCTGTTGCACTGATGTCTTTCCATGGTTGAATCCCTGATTGCGCAACAATAGGAACATTATTTACATGTACCTGTTGATAACTGGGCTGCTGAGTCAAGGGAGGCACGAGCCGTGGCTGACTCTGGAACACATGACCATCCAGATACAGAGGTGGTATATGACTGCCTGTGATACATACACAGAACACAACAGTTTTTGGAGCCATGCATTGCCACCAAACGGAACACACATTTTAAGAGAGTGATTAGACAGCTGACCTTGCATGGAGACAGAAGGAGCTACAGACGCAACAGGCATGGGCGGCATGGACACTCCGCCGAATGAGCTGTAGCTGACGCCGCTGGAGGAGCCCACGCTGCAGGCAGGCTGAGCACCGGATCCAGCACCACCCGGGGAGCCCTGCTCCGGGAGAGCCTGAGAGTTCTCCCACGCCTTACGAGCAGACTCCATCTGAGACCACAGACAAACGCACTGGTGAGGGACACTGATAAGACACGTGACCTGTGCTTTAGCTGCTCAGGATCTAGCAATTCAATCAAACATTTCTTTCTTTTGGTGCATACCAAGTTCATTAAGAAAAACAAAACGTTGTGGTGGGAAAGCCTATACAGAAAGATTTCAGTACTTTTATATCTCGGATGCAAATGGAGGCATGGTCAAAAAGGAGTGAGATTATCAACGCTTTTTTACATACATTTTACATACATTTATTCCAAAATAGAACTTATTAGACTATTGTGCCAGTCCTTGCAGTACAGTGCACTTCTTCCAGCTTTCTCTAGTTTCTTCTTCTTCGCCATCACCAGTGGCCTTGCGTCTAGCTCACTTTGGGTAGATATGATGGTACTGTAGCCAGTCTCTATGTGTGTATAGCACTCTGGCAGTGTTTCAACAGAGCATGCATATAATAAAATACAGATGTATAAAATAAAGAAGGAAATTAACAAAGACAAAAGTCGTTTATCATTTTATCTTTGTTTTTTGAATAGATAGACATTACAAATAAAAGTAATATGAATAAAACAAGCAGTGTTTTTTATTTTTCAAAAATATCTGAACGTTTTTATCTGAATGAGTTTCTTTTTTCTGTTGAATATTGTATTCAATTCAATGAGGACCAGCTACTGTTTGGTTACTCAAGATCTTATTTTGTTATTAAAATAAATTAATACAGATTAGGGACAACATGTAATGGCGTTTACTTATTTAGTAATTTTAATACAGAATTTCCTATGATTAAATTATAATCTGAGACTCCAATGTACCCCCTTAGCATGTTGCTAAAATGTATAATAATTTAAAATTACGCTACCATGTTTTGCCAGGCTGCTTTCATGTTTTAAAAGGAACACTCTTCCTTTTTTGGGAAACAGACTCAGTAAAACTCAAACGATTATGTCTGCAGGAGTTGAAGAATGTTTTGGAATCTATTCAGTCAATCTCCAGGCCTGGCAAAAGCACTTAGCATAGATCACTGAATCTGTTAGACCAGATCTTGGCCATATAGGCCTAGAAAATAGCAACTTTTAAACTTAATGGTTAAACTGTTAGCATGTTACTAACAACTGAATACGCTGCAAGCAATTTTTGCTGTATTGCTAGCATATTTTTGTAAAATTATTACATTTTACCATACTATTAACACTAACAAATCTAGAATGAAAAAATACAGTAACATCCTAGCAATATTTGTAACAAACTTTCTTGTTAGCATGTTTAATACAAGTTATTGTTGACATTTTAATGGATGTCAAAAATGTTTGTAACATGCTAGATTGATGTGAGGTGATTGAGGTGTCATTACAATGTTTAAACATGCTGGTAGTGTGTCCTATGCTAAATTAGGCGTGAGGTGGGCAGACAGAATGTGTGCGGTCTCACAAATCCCAAGAAATAAGGTGAAGTATCTGGAAGAACCCTTAAATGTCAGTGATGGAGAGCCATTAACCCAAGCAATGATACAGCGGTAAGCATTACCTTGAGTGTGAGGTCTGCAGAAGGGAAGCTAATGGGGTTGAGGTTTATTCCAGGTTGCAGGTGGTCTCTGCGGAGCATCGGGATGGCTTGAGTCAGGCCCGCCTATGCATACACATCAATAACAGCATAAACACTCAAAGCTTCTTTACAAAGCTGACAATGTAAACACTACACGCAGAGCTATTGTACGCACATTCCCAACAAGGGCATCCTGCAGCTTGGTGACGGGGTTGGACACAGGCACTGGCGTGGACCCTGGAGGAAGGCTAAAGTCAGAATCCTTTGCACTGACACCAAACTCTATGGGCGGCACAGGAATGACGTTGTCCACATGAATATCCACTCCGTTGACAGGAGTGATGGGCCCCTCCAGACGCTCCATGCCCTCCGAGCCCTTGCGATTCTTCAGTGAGCGCTCGTTGCCAATTGGGCCTGGTTTATGTTCTTTACTTTGCTCAGGCCCTGCATCTGAATCCTGGAGGACAGGACAATGGGACTTTAGTCTCAGGCTCAGCTCACTCACTGAGGCACGCAAACATATTTTCATAGAAAAGAACAACTTGTACCTCTGAATTGGGTTCGCTTCCAGTGTAGGAAACCTGCTTTGTCCACGAATCACCACCTGATGACTGGACAGTCAGAGCTTCAGAAGGAAAACAAAGTCATTTAGAATCTTTTAAGTATTAACGCACTTGAGACTGGTTGTTATCAGTATTACCAGTGCTGTTTGTCTCCCAAATCTCTGTTCCCAAGTTGTTGGTGGAGAGCGTCTCCTCGGGCTGCTCGAGGGACATGCTGCCTTGCTTCTTGGCAAAACGGGGAGGCATTTTCGAAGCAATTGTTCTGTTCTTTATCGAACCCTTCAAGGGCAGAAAACAAATAGCTACAAAATCCACTCAAGATACTTCATGCAGTTAAATAACTGAAGTTATTATCTTTCTGGTTATCACATGTCTAAACATCAGGAGATAGATGCCATGATTACTTACTGGAGGACCCTGATCCTTCCTCCTGCGATCATCATCCTGTGGGCGGCGCTGTTTTTTAGACAGAGCATCCTGAAAAACCTCTGGACTGGGTACAGAAGCTCCTGAGTCACTCTCAACTGCAAGAAAACAAGCAACAGCTCCTTCAGATCCAGTTCTGAAGAACACCACACAAGTCACACTTGAAATCTGTAACTTTTGACATAGCACCATTAAACTTACTTCAACACTTCAATCTCTTAATTTACCAAATGGCTATGAAGTAGCTCAAGTCCATTCATCACATTACGATATCCTCTAACCATGATCCTAGGGGTGGGCGATATAACCAAAATCTTCTATCACGGTAGAAGCAACCTTCTACCTCGATAACGATATATATCACAATATAGCAATTTGTATCTGAAAATGCATAATTAAAAATTCAAAAACAAAAAGAAACTGTTTCATATACTGTAATTTTTTAAAACTGAATTGCAGCAATACTTTAAGTAATACAACAACCATACTGTTTACTGCAATGTATTGTAAGTTCAATGTTTTGAAAACAAGAGCTCGTGTGGCACTACCAGAGACTCGCTAAATCTAGAGACAAAGTCGATAAGTTGGCAACACTACTTCTTCCATTGTCAAAGTGAATGTGTATTGCATGGTTACGTAGCGCGCAACGACACGTGATCTCTATTGAGGTCAAGACAATAGACCAAAATCTTTATCGGTTGACAAATTTCTACCGGTAAATCGTGTATACCGGTATATACCACAAAAAAAAAAAAAAAATTCTGTATATACCACCCCTACAGGATCCTAAAGTCAAATTAAAAACTTTCAAACCATTTCTAAACATGCTCCTCATGCTTATTATAAGTGTCTCCCCAATGCAGAAGAAAGGATGATATCCTAAGAAACCACTTTTGACTTACTTGGGTAAGTGTTCAGGTCATACTGGGACAGGGGTTCAGTCATGTCCCCCTTAATGTTTCTGGGCTTCAAGTCCTTCTCTAGGATCTTTCCAGTTGCTTCCACCGTGTCATCATTTTGCTCCACGTTGTACACAGATGCAGAGCTCAGGCCGGAGGCTGAATCTTCTGGAACTCTGCACAGAGTGAATTAAGCCACATTCATAGTGTGAATTTCATATTTCATAACTTATTTTTTTGTATCAATGTGCTTAACTTATGTTTTGGGGATTCATACCGCTTGCTGTTGGAAGCAACGCCATTCTGCCAACTCTCATTTCTACCAGAGGAACCGGCACTGGACTGCATGTCCGTTGAGCGGCTCATTTTGTTTTCCATTACAGATGTGTCACTCTTACGGTTTTGTCTGTCGACTACTGGCCGCTGACTAGAAAAACTCCGCTTTGAGAGCTCTCTTTTCTCAGAGCCAGGTTCTCCGTGACCCGCATCTGTGAGCGTGTCTCCATGTTGACCCCGTTTCTCTCTCCAGTCGCTAAAATCGCTATTTTCAGAGCCGGTTTCCCAGTCCTCACCCTGACTCTGACCCGTGATCTCCTGTGATCGTCCCCCAGCGTAGTGGTTGGGCCAGTGCTCCTCTGTACCCTTAGAACGACCTGGCCACTGATTGGCGACATCTCCGTTAATATAGTCCTCATTATTCCACTGACCTCCTCCTTCACGCTCTTGCCGTAGACGCCTGAAGCGTGGGGGTTTATCCTGTCGTGGGGGACGTCGCCTTCTAAGGGGCCGGTTGTCAGGATTATCATTATCAAGGTAGTAACCTCCATCTCGGTCCTCGACGCCATTCTCTACAAAGGAGCCTGTAAATTTTGGGGGGTACTTCAGGGGCTCCCGTTCTGAAGAGCGTTTGGAATAGGAGTCTGCACCGAAGTTGTAGCCATTTTCCTGTGCGGAGGTGCTTCCAAATTGGCTTCCTCTCCCTCTCCATGTCGAAATGTCCCTTGAGGCAAAACCACGGTTGTATCCAGCATTAAGGCGAGGGGGCAATGACCTTCCAAACACTCGAGCGGATTTAGTCTTGTCCCTGGAATCGCTGATGCCACTCTGATCGTCAGTGTAGACCTTGTTTGATCTCCACGACTCCTTGTCAGCCCTCTTGACCTCTCCTGACACAGGATATGAAGCCTCTCCGTTTTCAGTGACCTTCTGGCGTGGGCGCTTGGGCTGCTCCTCATATTCTGAGGCTTCGCTGTGTGTCTCGCTTACGTTACGTCGACGGGGTTTGCCTCGCTGCAGATCTTCGCTCCTGAACTCTCGAGCACTACGTCCTCGAACAGGCCTCTGTGTGCCTGCGCTATTGTAGGCTCCTCTGTTGCCATCACTGCGTCCTCCACGAGCACCACCACGAGAGTTGAACTCTCTGAAGCCCCGGCCACGTCCACGACCCGCTCCCCTGGCCCCAGCAAATGCCTGCTCCTCATCGATGAATATCCAGTTGTTGCGGCGAGGTGCTGGTGGATCTCTGCTGTCAGAGGAGTCCACAGACTGACTTTTGTTGCTTTCCCAGCAGTTCTCTTTGTGCAGCTCTTCAGGCAAGTTGCTTGTTTTCTCCACTTTAGGAGCTTCAAATTGTTTCTCCTCAGGAGAGGGAGCGGGCGGTGGGGCAGAGTGCCTGTTAGACAAAAGTGGAGCATCTTTCTTCAGGTCATAGACGTTGGTGACCACTTCCTTCTCCAGCCTGTATGGGACGGGCTTCTCCTCCGGGTCAGTTTTGGGCTTCTCATTCTCTTTATCTTCAACCTTCAAGGGCTTCAGCACAGGTTTCTTGATGGGTCCTGTCCTTCTAAGGGTTCTACCACTGGACTCAGATGGCTGGCTAACACTACTGCTGCTGCTCGAACCGTGATCTGACCACTGGGCCTGACTGCTGCAGTCTTTCCTCAGACTTCCCATGTCTTTCCTCCAAAAATCAGAGTCGTAGCTCTTCTCCTTGCTGTTTAAGGCCTCGTCACGGGTGTCATTGTCTTCTTTCTGATGTCGTCCAGAGGAGACATCCCTGTGTTCACTTGTTCCAGGATGGGTTCTGCTGAGTATTAATGGTTGGTGGGCTACTTCATGAGAAACTTCTCGCTGCGAACCAAGCAACATGTCTGAGCCTCTGCCTTGGCGGAAGCCTTGATGGGGCAATTCCTCTGCTGGACTGTCTGCACGGTCATGACCTCTTTCTTCATACGAGTCGTGTCTGGAGCATGACTGATCACTCCTGTCATCCGCTTGAGCCCTGTCGCAGTTCCCGTGCTGTCTCTGGTAGGGTGGGGTAAAACTGCGTGCAGAAGAGTAGCTGTCTTGGTTCCATACTTGGTAAGGCTCAGTGGAAGGTGCCCTCCTCTCCTGATGCATGCTGGAATGGCAGCCTTCATCGGAGGTGGAACCAGGGCTATTCAAGTGATCCTGTTGGATAACAGGTTTCACCAAACCTCGAAAAGGAAAAAAAAAAAAAAAAAAGAGTTACATTTAAATATTACAATTTAAACAAACATTACATATTCTGAAAAAAATTGCCATATCACCAGAACACATAATAATAAGGTAATGTAGCTTGTTGAATACCCGTGTATTACTACATGTTTGCTATTGTGTTTTTAAGGAGAATCGTTGTGGTCACTAATGGCAGTTGCTAAGAGCAGGGTTTCTCAAATTGGGGAAATAAATCAAGTGTGATTATTATCCAGGAACAGAGAACCATGAAGACGCAGATGTGATGTTAAAATTTTAACAGATGAATAACTTCTGTCAAAGGGTAAAACTGGCCTAACAGTTTGGTCAAATATTTATTATTAAAAGGTTTGATCGCATCACTCTGAATACTATGCTTGACATGCAAACACCAATAAATAGGGAGGATGTTGTAATTTACCAGATGAGTGAATGCTAGGAGAGTTGAAATCCACTGGAGACATGTAAGGAGGCATCATCATCCAGCGTGGGTCAAAACCCAGGACATGAGGAGGGTAAAAGCCTCTCTGTGGGTGAGCAGAGCTGGACTGGGTGGGGTGACTCGATTGCTGCCATGGTGCCATCTTATACACCTGCTCCTAGAAACCAGAAAATAAATAAATAAATATATATAAAAAATTAAAGCACACAGTATAGTACAGCATAAAATCATAAAGTTGAAAACCATAAATGCTCAGTTTTGTCATTTCTGCATAGATGTATGCACCAAGAGATTCAGGATGGCTGAATAAATAACCATTTCCTCTTAGTGTAAGGAGTAAAAGCTCACCTGCTGCTGCTGGTGCTGCTTCTGGAAGCGGGGTGGCACAGGTTTCTGGTGTCGGCCATAGTCTGGGAGGGGAGAGGTGGACTCTGGACCATCGTCATCGTGGTAGTTACAACCTTCATCTTTGTAATCCTGACTGGATGACTCAGTTGGTGTATCAGACACTTCTATATACAAGGAAATTAGATTTTAAGAAGAGTAGTGGAGCAAAGCAGAGGCAAAATGCCTTAATTTAAGCCTTAATTTAGATTTCTCTAAATTATTCCCTTTATTACTAAATAAAAGGTAACTAAAGCTTACATTTATAAACCAAATGGTATATGAATTTGCATACCTTTATTGCCATACTGCCAGCCCTCCTGGTGATGTTTGGATGACCTTCGACCTGGAGACTGCGTTAAATCCTTGCTGTCTGCTTCTCTCAGCGTTTCTCCAGTGTGTGCAGGTTTCTCAGTTTTGCCAAATTTTTCATCCAGTTTTTTAAGTTTCTCTGCACAGGCAGCCAGTCTCTCCTCCCGTGCTCTCCTCTCCTCCTCTTCACGTCGTCTTCGCGCTCTCTCCACAGCAGAGAGGTCGGCCGAGACAAACTTCCCACGAGGTGGCACCTGCCGCTGCGGCTCCTCCTGCTCCTCTGCAGACTCACTGTTGCCACTGTTCTTCTGCTGGTGCTGAAAAATACATACAACAGAGAGGAGATCTTAGATGAGACAAACCTTTTGAGCTGTGAAAAATATTAAAAAGTATATTAGTTTTTTTTTCCAATTACAGCATCAAAACCAAATAAAAACTGTTAAAATCCAAAATTTTAATTATAAAATGGAAATACACCTTATATAAACCTTACATAAAATAAATTACATTTTTAAGATTGTTTTGATTTTTCAATAAGTTTCACCTGATGTACTAAAAGGAACTATGGTTGAAATAAACTATAAAAAATAACTATTTAGACAATTTAAATACTAAAAACACTATAAACAAAGTTACTAAAACGTATAAACGCGAAAAAAAAAAAAAACACAACGAATGAGTTTTCATTTTTTCACCTAATCTCTGGTTTGTATGCAAACCTACTACTGGTCTTTACTCCAGACATTGTTAAAATGGCAATTATAATTAAATTAGGTTACCTGAGATTCTGTAGAAGAGAATCTTCCATTGGTCTTCCTGGAGTGTACAGGCTCTGGCTGGCGTGGGTATGACTCCTCCTCAGCGTCATGTGGAAACGCACCATCACCAGAGCTCTGAGATGAATGCTGGTCCTGATGGTTGTCCCAGTCATCCCTGCAAGACACAAGCACCAGAATGAGCTTTAATTCCAACACAGGGAGCATTCACACCACATGCACGGAATTAAAACAAAGAAAAGCTCACCAGATCTTATTCTTATCACAAGGGGCGTGATCTTCCTCATCATCACTGAATTTAAGCTTCTCGCTATAATCCACCTCCTCGTGGAGACCTGAAGAACAGACACTGGTCACAATGCAAACTGGTGAAAAAAAAAAAATCTGTTGTTAATCAAGAAAGTCAGCGAAAGCTCACCTGCCCAGCCATCTTCACAGTCATTGTCCAGTTCATCAAGGTCCTTCAGGTCCTCAGGGTTGATTATGGCAGGACGGGGAGCTCGATCTCCTGGGTGGCGGATGGGGCGGGTGGAGGGGCGTGGAGGGATACGGGGGAAACGGGCCTCTCTTCTTATATCACCACTGTGAAAAGAAAAACCATTTATAGAAGAGGACAGTGAGTGTTCATCACTGAAGTAATTAGCAAAACACTCACTTGACGGGCTCCGGTGCAGGGAACGGTGGTCTGAAGGTCAACCTAGATTCAAAGCGCACAGGGGCAACCACAGTGGTCGGGCCGTGATCTGAGGAGCCCGGAGTGTCACGAGTCTCTTTAGGGCACATCTGACAAACAAAGAGCCAGTAAGCATTTTATTAAAGAAAGCTCAGCACACTGGCTAACCGATATGATGGGCAGAGACTCACGAAGGCAGGCAGCATGTCATGGTATGTGGTGGTGGTGTGGTGTTGGTACTGGAGGGCTGATGGGGTGGCTCTGCGCTGCACGGGCTGAGCGGGCCGCAGCGATGGTTCCTTCACATCAGAGGACTGGGTAGCAGCGGCAGTGGAGGAGGATGAGGAGGGGGGAGGAATAGGAGGAGTGGTGGTGGTCTCCGCAGAGCCGCTGCTCTTGGTGTCCGTGTCTGTGCAGGGCAGGGCGGCAGACAGCACCGGGGGCTGCAGGTTCCTCCCACCGCCCTCCCTCCAGCTTGAAACGTCTGACAATGACACACAACATCAACACATCACATTGAGACGCCAACAAATGGCTTATTCACACCAGTGGTTTTACAAGACAACTAAAATCAGGATTATTAGTTGCTTGAAACAAACATTAACTTAAAACTAAAGCCCACAAATTTTGGAGCTCTAGTTAATAAACATGGTTTAGAAAATGAATTCATGGTGTACTCGCTTTTTATGGAATTTTTTTACATTATAAACAAAAAAGTTCCTGGTTGTGTAATTGTGCAGAGCTGGACTCACTCTGAGGGCGGAGGCTTGGTCCGGGCCCATACGACGGATCGAAGACGCTTCTTTCCTTGCCAACCTTGTCCTGTTCGCCTGCTGCTTTCAACGTCGGAAATTCCTCGTGAGAGAAGGGCTGCAGTCGGCTTGAGACCTTTAAACCTGGACAACAGAGCCAAACAAGATATGACACATAAGACATAAAACATGACATCACAACAAACATATCGGATCAGAATTAACAGATGATTACCATCTTGATCTACTGCCTTTCCATTGAGCTGTGCCCATTGCTTTGGTCCACCTGTACTTGTGCTCTAGAGGGACAGAGACGCATACATCAGACACCATGACATTAAACATCAGGTGAGCACTATGAATAGATGATGAACGCGCCACCATTACCTCCTGGCTGGTTATTGGCATGGGCTTCTGAAGATTGGAGACAGATTTCTGTAAAGCCAGCGGTGGCTGCGGCTCCGGCAGCTGTGCTGATGATGCAACGGAACTACAGGAGGAAACAGACACTAATCAGACAACGTGTGATGGCCATCTGAATCCAGAAATAGAGCTGGGTATTTTGAGAACAAAGCACGCATTTAAATAACCTGCAAAAGATTTCACATGACTACATACATCACTCAGTTACAGCACGTGGATCACCAAAAAAAAAAACCCTCAAAGAAAGCATTCACCTCACTGCAAATCTAAGCTTTTCATTTCAGCTGTATAAACTGACCTTCAAAATGTAGCATTGATAGCACAACTGAAGATCCATGAAGTCTTGCGACTCTGTATTTTTACTCGTATACAGTGCCCTCCGCAAGTATTAGGATAGTAATGAAAAAATGGCTTTGTTCGCTATGGGAGTCAATACATCTGCAAATCTGATTAAGGGATAAGACAAAACTACAAAATTTCACATTTTATTATTAGTGTTTCAACACAAACACTGTTCTTTTCATTTGGTAAAATAAGTGTACAAGGCGTTTCATCCCCTATCTGATGTGAGCAAACGTATTGGTTTGACAGCAATTAAATACTAGCTTTTAAACTAAATCAATTGATTGCAATGCCAGCACCAAGTCTGTAACCCACAGACATCACCACACTCTTTGGGCCCAATCCCATTTATACACCTTTTCCTTTCCCCAACCACTGTTTTGCACATTTATGTAAAGAGGTAAGGGTGGCTCGATTCCCTTCAAACTAGTACTTTTTTTAGGAACAAACTTCAAATAAAGGGGTGCGAATTATCTCAGCATAAACCAGCTACTGTGGCAACGTAGCTGCCCGAGCGAACAGAAAGACACAAATGTAGGCATTACCTACACTAATAAAGATTTTAATGAAAAATAATCAGCTGTTTTATGTTATTGTCAATCATGCCTTCAACAAAGTTTTCAAGCAAATAAATATATAAAATCACTAAGGTTTGCTAATGTTAAGCCAATAATGTTATTGACTGCACTGAGGGGTCTAGTCCCCCAAATATTTATCAAATACTGCCAATTAGAGAGAGAGAGAGATGAAAGTTGCATGTATGCACATCTCTACAATGAGTGAGGTAATATCAAAAACAGCAATGAAACAGATCTGGGATTGGGCCTTGGTTTCATCCTTTTCGCAGGCTTTAATGCAGCCTGGGGCTTGTTTTTGGGCAGTTTCTGTTTTTATTCTCCTCTTCAGCTGCTGAAATTCATGTTCAATTAGATTTAATCTGGAGACTTTGCCCTGAACTCCTTGACTAAACTGGCGAGGTGTTTTTAGGTTGATATACCATCGTTCATCAAGTCTTCAATAAAACCGAGAGCTTCTCGTCCTGCTTTTGACACAGATCTAATTGAGTTGCTTTTAGCATCCAAATTGCTGCTTCCCTGTTTAAGTCAGCTCCCTCATCTTCATCCCGGGTTGTCAGTGTTGTCAACAAATGCAAGACTCAGAAGACAGAAGCAGTGTATATAACTGATGATGACACACTTTTAATATCTAAATAAATACAACAGGGCACAGCTGGTTACTTAGAGCCTGGGCCAACTGTCCCAAAACTTATGCTCACATCAGATGGTGAGATGAAACTAAGTAGTGATTCTGTTGAAACACCCAATAAATTCTGTAGTTTACCCATACCTCAACTTAACTTTGAGACCACATCACTTACTATTAAGGCAAAAGTTGCAGTTAGTAGAATTGTTTTCTCCGAACACACACTCTATAATCGTACTATATGGTAGTTAGGGCTGGGTATCGTTCAAAATTGTTTTTGAGTACGATACTGGTTCCTGAACGATACCTTTTTCGATACCAATTTTATTAAATCATTTTTAAAAATGACATTATCTCAAAAAACTTTTTTTAGCTTGACAACATTTATACAGACTCAAAACATCATCTCCTGAGCCACTGCATGGAAAAAATATCTATCCAACACAGCGAATCGGCGCAAATTAGTTTTAATAAAGTTCAAATAGTTTTCAGTTTACACATCTGTTAACTTTTTCCCCTCTGAAAGTTGTGTATTTACATTTTTTTAAGATACAAAACATTTGTCTTAATTTTATTAATTTATTGATTTTGTTTTATTGTTGGAAAGTAAATGGGATTTATATTACAGTTTAAAACACT
This sequence comes from Enteromius afrohamiltoni, assembly GCA_034779775.1. Classification (NCBI taxonomy): domain Eukaryota; kingdom Metazoa; phylum Chordata; class Actinopteri; order Cypriniformes; family Cyprinidae; genus Enteromius; species Enteromius afrohamiltoni. The sequence continues at coordinate 24,235,494 of JAUYWG010000038.1, forward strand.
AAAGAAATACCGTTTAATTCTACTGAACAATAGTATAATTCTACTGAGCAATATGTCCAAACCAAACTTTTATTCTGACGGCTTGCCATGAATACCTTTACAGTTCTATGTGTACATGATATGACAATAGATTTACTGAAACAGTCAAATGCTCTTGAGGTCACCCTCGAAGCAGTTCTGGAGATGTTATTCATGTAGCCTACTGTATTTATGTCCTCATTTAGCGAGACGCAAAACGTTAAGATAAGCGGAAGCGGCTCGCACAGGTCAGTGTGCTAGTAAACAAAACCGTGCGTCTATACATTATACATTAACACAGAGACACACAAAATTCATGTTTTTTGTGGTTAAACATTGACAAATACTATTGAAAATGGGAGTGTGCTCACATATGTGTGCGCATGTGGAACTGAAAGCACAACTTAACGTAGAGACAGAAATGACGTGCTGTCGCGCAAATTATATAAATAACATAAGGCTATTTTTAGGCCTGCAGCGACGTGCCGATGAAGTTGACGAATCGTTTAAAAAAAAAAAAAAACTGATCGTATTACGCAAGCTTTATAGAAGTACTGTGCTCATTTATATTTTTTTCCATTTTTTATTGGATTTATTTTTCTATTTGACTGTGTACAAAGTATCACACATTAATTGTGCATAAATTATGAATTTATTACAATTTAATGGCAATCCATGTTCATTTTGCAGCACGGCAAGGGACACCTGGGTTACGAGAGTAACCCATTTGTTCCCTTTCAACACTTTCAGGACGCACCTGTCTCATAAGCACAACATCGTCCTTTCAATTTAAGGCGTGTAGCCTGTGCTCGCGGTCGGGGCAGATGACTGCGGGCAGACGAGCTTATAATAAGTGAGTAAGTTATAGCTCATATCCTGAATACACAGTTTGAACGCACATCGGCAACACATAGAGCTTAAGGTCTCAGTTTTGGGGCAATTAGTGATTTTAATTATTTTTTGAATCATGCAACAGAAAAATAATAGTTAGATAAATCATCTAATTAGTCATTAGAATAGTCAACTAATCGATAAAATAATCGCCTGGATAATAGTTTTAAAAAGAAACGCTTACCCACAGCCCTAGCTATTTTACACACTTCTGGTCAAACACACTGGCTAGTGCTGCAGTCTTATTGGCTCACTGACATTGATGAGATTGACCCCTTTAGGTATCGAAATTGGGTACCGAACAATGAGAAGTTTTTCGATACTCTGTTGTATCGAGGCAATTCGGTCGGCAATTCAAACTTAATACCCAGCCCTAATGGTAGTATAACATTATTATATACTGCAATAAAACTGTGCCTATCCAAAGCACCAATAATAGAAGGGGGTGGGAGGAAACTGTATGTGAAAGTTGCATGTAACACTTTTACTTTAAATTTAAACAAATTCGCTTTAAATTTAAGTGTAAATTTAATTTAATACCATTAGACTATCACAACTACTTTTTTTCCCATCCACAAATTTATACCCCTTGGAATTAAATATTGGTTTGTAAAACTGAATTTTGATCCATTAGGACTTTTCTATTTTTGCCAACCTCTATTTCTAGCCACAAATGCGAGTAAAAGACTCAGACTATTGAGATTGAGCGTTTGATGAGCATCTCTCTTTTTCTTTGCACATGTGACTTTGCTAATATAAGGTGCTCTGCACGACACAATCAGTGTGACCTACAGATGCACCTGCTGTACAATGAAACACACAGACAAGAAGAAATACGGCTCACAATCTGTCCTTCAATTCACTTCACACACAGTGATGTTTTAGTAAGAGTGAAGGACAGCAGTGCAGATGCCATAACAGCGTTGCCTCTGACCTCTTTGGATCGTGTTGATCCTGCTTGTTTGCCCATCCTGTACCGTCTTTGGGCACGATAATCACGTTGGGATCGTTTCCTTTACTCTCAGACTTCAGACTCGGCAGGTGAGCGGGAGGGGGCATGCGCCGGGCAGCGGCCACTTTGCCAAGACTCTGTAAGCCATGTCGTGCAACAACTGCAGGTGACAGAAAGGGGTGTAAAAACGGTGGAACAGGAAGGGAAAACATCACAAATACTGCTTGTGGTTTACACACACATACACAAGTGCTGCTGCAGCTCTGGTGTTACTACACATGGTATGACACATCTGAACATGCAAAAGCAATCTGAGATTTAAAACACAGCTTTATGAAATCAGATTACACACTTTTAGTTTGAATGGTTAAAGGCACAATATGTAAGATGTGTTATGAAATATCCAAACTCCACTTGCACAGTGTTATATATTTTAGGCAGCTTTGTACTTGCATAGGATTTGTAAATTCAAAGAAATTCCAGATTTAAATAATGAACCATCCGTTTAAATAAAGGCACGCTATCCTCCCACCTATGAATACTACAGCAACATGCATGGACAAATGCGGAAGTGGTAGTTATTTATTGTGCATTTCGATATCATGGATCATGATTACACTCTCCAATCCCCAAAAAAACATATCTGTACAAACTGAGGCAAGAAAATATTGAAACAAATAAACAACAAATATTATTGTGGCGTTTCCGAAATGGAGTGAGCTTCATAAAAACCTTGGACTGGACAGAGACTAATAGAAAGGCAAGTAAATGTTTATTATTCACTGTACAGGTGGGTAGGCAATAAAATTGATTAAATAAGCTTTTCATCCATGAACATGATTTTGCGCAAACAACATATCCCAGTGTTCCATTCTCCACCATTGCCTCATAGAACTTTGCCTCTGTTATTGTTTTGAAAATGCGACCTTAAGTGGCTTAAATGTACATATTGTGCCTTTAAATTAAATGCAAGTACTAAATCAAACAAACAAAACGTCAACAGTTTGATCTTGTAGAAATTCAAACAAAACATCTTGAACAGTCTTGAAATTTTACAGAAAAAAAACATTTCTATTTTATGATTTTAATACAACGTTATCATCAAAACAAGGGATAATCAGATTACTGCATAAAACGTGCATTTTTACAGTTTAAAATTCCTCATTTACAATTCCTTTTTTTTGGCAAACTGTGTGCTGCACAAAATGTTTCTATTAATCCCATTACAAAATTGTGATTTTCCAAAATATATATATATATAAATAATATAATATAATATAATATAATATAATATATATAAGAGAAGTACATTCTGCTATGCAATCGTAGTATATTTCTGAACTTCTGTATATCTGCCAACAGTTTTCTTCAATTAAATTCTGGAGAAATTATTTTTAGATCAACTTCATGTGTTCATAAAGTGAATGTAAGATGAGCATTATGCATGCTGGAAAATTTACCGTCTTCAGATTTATGTAGTTAACAGTCTTTCTGCATCAAATTCCACAAACACTTATATATGGATGCAAATATGGAGTGCTTGAATCTCACCTGTGGTTTTCTGAGTTTCTATTGACTTCCCTTTGTACTTGTCAAATAGGCTGAGTGAAGAATACTTGCTTTTCCCATCCTTGGACTTGGTTATTTGCCCCAAACGATCGGACATTGCGATGTAATGTCATCGAGTATGGAAATTTTTCTTTGCACCTCTTCCTCTGTACCGTCTGTTTCTGTGGAGAAACACACACAATGACACGACTGAAAAAACCTCTCTCCAGCACATCCTCTGAACTGTGATGATTAATCGTTTCTATGCCACAGAAACGTCATCTTTCCAACCGGACACAAGAGGATGCGGCTCAGACACATTTCAAAGCTGGTCAACAACAAAACACAATCTTGGACAGAAGAATGACTCTGATCAAACTCAACTAGCAAAAAAGCCATCATTTGGACAGACTTGAACTTGGGATGTAGGTGGAACGTACACTTGACACACAACAGAAGTTTCTGTCTCAGTTAGAACATGGAAACACTACGAGTAGCTGCTGGATGCACAACTAAAATGCCATGCATGAGCTCCGCAGAATGGAAACATTCATGTTCAATAAGACATCTTAAAATTATTCACAGCAAGTTATATAGCAATTTTAGCAATACAGATTGTATCAAAGCACTAGTATCAAATAGGAGAATGGCGTGTCCGTAATGTATAATGACAAGACCAAATACTTAATTTTCTGTTAAATTCAGAGTCTTTGTCCAGCTCAGTTCAGTTCAAATAGCATCTGTGCAATCAAAACAACGATAATCGCTGAAAAAATTAAGTGTCCCAGCTAAGCAAGCCAGGGGCGACAGCAGAAAGGAACCAAAACTGCATCGTAACAGAACACAGAAAAAAAAAACCTTGGGAGAAACTAGGTCAAGTACGGTTAACAGAAGCTCACGAACCAATGGGGTTGCTTCACAGATCAAGAAAGCATGTCTGAGTTTCTATTTCCCATATCTGAAGAGCTCACTGTATGTGCGGAGAAACAATGTCCATGTGAATAAAAGTCTAAACTGAACCGTTTAAATAATGCAATCATCATCTTGTATTAAGTTCACAATGTCTGTATGAACTGGTTGAATGAACTTTCAAGAGGGACAGATATTTTTCAGGTTTCACTTAAACTTTTCTCTTAAAAACATACAGATATTTTATCACATTCTTTAGTAAATGTTAATGAGAGAAAAGACAAACTCATGTTTAATCACTCAGTGTTTTAGAGAGGGAAAAAAAGAAGAAGAAGAGATAAGACAACAAATAGAAGTTTATCGTCAATTATTTTGGATGACTAACAGTGATGATGCTATGAGGGGGACAAACGTACATACAAACACACACACACACACACAAAGACTTTAAATGAATCCTCGGGTCATCCAAGAAATGGAGGTTTGTTTCTTCCTCTGATTTGGAGAAATTTTGCCTCTCATCACTTGCAGAGCAACGGATCCTCTGCAGCGAACGGGTGACAAAAACATCACTACAATATTCAAGTTCATCTAACATCTCGTGAAGTCAAAAGCTGCAAACTACGCTTCTGGCTAAAATTAAGGTTAAAAGATCCATGATCTGTCTCTCACATATTTGTGTAGAGCTGTTTTGGACCGGTGTTTGATCTGAGAATTATTTGTCTCTTGATTCAGACCAGACACCTTTTTGAGAAAGCATTATTATGGACTTATTTTAGCTGGAAACAAGGCCTTCGTGATAGATTTGTTTCTAACAAACATGCAAACACCTCTAGCTTCACAAGATGTTAATTAATGGACTGAAATGGTGCGGGTTACTTGTGTATTATAGAGATGGTTTTTTTTTTACTGCAGAGCAAATACTAAACTTCTCCAAATCCATTACTATGAAGTAACAAAGTCATCTACATCTTAGGTGGCCTGAGGATGGACGTTTTGAGTAGAATTTTTCAGGCAAACTGCTTTAATAAAAAAAGTAACATTATTTGACAGTGTCCCTTTCAGGTTACGCATCTTTAATATACATATAACAAAAAATGATGCACAATTATGGAGCACCTAACCCTGACCAAATCCTAACTCTACAGTAACTGCATGTTGTTAATATTACTCCGTACATGTTGTATAATTGCAAAAATGGCTGATGAACTGCTCACACTTATAAAAGACCACAATCACCATCAGTGCCGTACTCAGATTCATTATGACAGAAAAAATCTGTTCTGATGAGAAATACTGACACTTTAACAGTGCGCTCTTTACAAGCGTTTATTATGAAATCAACGTGAGATAATGTTACAGCAAACGTTTTGATGCCAGCATAAACGAAGCTAACACATCTGTCAACGATAACTGTGAATGCACAGTTAGCATGAGATGTAAACAGAGGCTTTTCAACCTGATTATTGAACAAATGGCTCTTTCCACACGCGCGAAATCAAACCCGTCACACACTAGAGGCTGTAAACACGAGCGTGAGAGCTTATAAATAATGACAATTGCTCTAACGCTTGAGATTTTTACAGAGACTTCTGTGGGGGCTTTAGCAATGCTACTGACATTAGCCTCGAGACGCTTCTGTTGTATAAACTCCACCAGATCCGACAAACGAGCTTCAAACCGGGCCAAAAAGCGCTGCAGCGCGGGTGTTTAATTAGCATCGGGGGGTATAATGAGCAATCAATGCGTTAATGAGGGGTTTCTGGAGACTTGTTGATGTGTGAGCCGATTAAAAATGGCTGCTGCTCAGAACAAAGCGACACAAACACTGAGACATTCTGCGACAAACCGGCCCCAAACCCGCGAATAACCGCACAGAGCGCGCTAATAACTCACCGATTGAACGTATGACTATCGATTTAGATCACATATATCGATATATTTCCACCGGATAGAGAGATTCGGCAGGATGGATGCAGATTTCTCTCTGTTTTTCTCTTTTCGCTTGTTGTCAGTTTCCCGACCTGAGAATGAAGCTGCTGCTGCTGCTGCCGCCGTCGCGAGAAATCGAGTCTCCACCCGCGATCGTGTCTCCTTTAGGACCCAGGCGGTAGCTGTTTTAAATGCCTGATCAAAACGCGTTAGTTTGTTGTATCAAGTTAAATTCTACAAAGTACAAAATAAAAGCATTTAAAATCTGTAAAACTAAAAGCATGACATAAAGCCTAAAAGCAGCATTCAATGGCTTTACGCTGCAGCCAAACACCACACATTGTTTATTGTTTTATTTTTGTAAAATCAACAGAATGTAATCAACACAGTCATTTACACACATGAACTTGGGTAAAAACAATATGTAAGAAATTAAACTATGTAACTTGTAAGTTGGTAATTATGAAACGTTTTTCAGATAAAATACAAACGTATTTAAACGTTATAACTATTTAATGTATTTATTTGAATTGGTTTTTATTTTCAGTTGCTGAAAAACCTCAACCATCATTTTTTGGATATTTCTTTTCCAAAAAGTGGACGATATTATGGATAAATGCTGCAATCACGGGAACTCTGGTGGTTTAATCAAACCAATTAATTCATGTAATATATAACTGACTGTAAATATATCTGCTATTGTTTTGCTTCTATGTAGTGACTGTCCTGCAACTATTGATTTTATATTATAAAATGATTATAAAATATTATATTATTTACAAAGAAATCATACAGTAATTATCACAGTAAAATGACATTATAATCACAGCTATTACAACTTTAGCTGTTACATAACAGTACATAAAATAGTACAACAGCTAAAGTCAAAGCACTCATTTAGTTATTTTCCACCTTTGAAATAAATGAGTAAACAAGCATGTAAACCTGCTAGGATTCCTCTTTATTTTTTGTCTTCATACTTTTTTCCCTATTTCAATGCATATGTGACTCGATTTACTATTTACGACAATCCATTGTTTATTACATTAAATAAAAGATTTTTAAAAAAGATAGAAGTGTAGTGCCAAAAATATCCAATGGGTGTCACCCATGCTACGTTTTTATATATGCACGTCTACGATTGCAATGCTATTTTAGGTATTTTCGTAATTTATTTAATAATTTGTCCATATTTCGTGCAATAAACACGTTCAGTTGATAAAATACTCAATTAATGTGCAACGTTATTAGTGCCATCACAGAAAGTAAGAAAAAAAGCCAAACAGGACCCCTATGAGGGAGGCCGTCGCAACGCCTGTCTGCAAAACGTAACCAAGGCAGTTGTTTATTTTTGTGCTAGTGGATCCGTGTGCTTTACAGCCCCAAGCGCTTATTACGTCTGAAAGAATATAAAAAAATACCTGTAAAATAACGTTAGATTAAATTATAAAATCATTTTGTGTTGTTGCAAGAAACCAGTGTTCACGTTCACAAAGAACGCTTTGAATTGATCAAAAGTGACAGTAAAGACATTTATAAAGTCACAAAATGTCAGAATGTCAAATAAATGGTGTTGGTTTCAACTTTCAATTAATCACAGAATTCTTAAAACATTTTTTTAAGTATCTGGACCAAATTAGCATAATAGATTATACTACAAATTCAGCACAGGTGCCAGTTTCATAAAAATCAGACCCCGTTTAGGTCAAGTCTCAAGAACCAATGTTGATCATCTATAGTTTTAGCAGTCAATCTTACATTTCATATTCAAATTATTTTTCTAAATTGGTACCTTTTTTATGTAACTAACTTAATAGATTACCGTTTAAACAAAGACAACCAAACTTAAATTTCTTAAGTATCCTATACTCACCAAGGCTGTTTTGTAAATATAAAAATGAAAGTACAAAAATTTAAATTAAAGTACAAACACTAACAGAGTTTTAATAGCGCCTTGTTCTAATGTGCAAAGGTAGGGTGAGCCAACTACTGACGTCATTATTAAGAGTTTGCATGCTTTACCAACAGAAGGAGCCATCAGACATTAGCTGTAAAACAACTACATCACACACTGATAAAATGCATAACGTAACCAAGCTCAAAGTACTTTTTTTTTTTTTTTTTTCTCATTTTAGAGTAGATTTATTAATCTGTGCATGGCAACTGCCTGTTAGTTTAAAGGTATGCATAAATATAGGTCAGAAGAACATGAAAACTTACATTGTTTTTGCTACTGTAATGTATATATTTATTAGTTAATCAATTATATATTAGTTAATCAAAATCAATACAACACCCCTTATAAATTACATTAATATTACAAAATCAACAGAAACAAATCAGACAAAATAAAATATGATCACTTGCAGAACAGATACATGTTGCTGGAATCAAAAACAGGCACTGTAAACACAAGGACCTGAGGTATAAAATCTTACCATGAAAAGTTTACATCATCAATTAGTTAAATTAATAAAAAATGATACAAAAAAACAACAACAACAAAACACCCATGACATGTTGACAATCATACTCCGTATCAAGTCACATGCTCTTTGTAAACAAAATATTTCAAACGGTATATCATTTGTGTGCGCAGATAACATAAAAGTAGGTAATAATTGAACCTCTTGCCACAATCTGAGGGACAACTGCAGATTTAAAGTTCATTAGCTAAATGAATTCATGATCGAAAGGAACTAAACGGATAAAGAAACGTCAAGAACATGAGTTAAGGCAATCATAAAGAGGTCACACAAGGGTAAGCTCAAATGATACATACCAAGACATTTTCAGTCGAGTAATTTGCAGCACAGTTGATAAACCACAGCTCACTGATACGCTCAACACTTCATTAACATACGATAAATCAACTTGATAACAGCTATGTCTTAGAGAAACTAAAAGAATCACACTGGCATCAAAGTCTGGATCCAGATATACCAGAGGATGAAACGGTCTGTCGTTGCAAGAGTAGTTTCATCCCACCATTTTAACGCAGTTATTAGTTCAATTAATGTATACTTGTTCTCCTTTTCGAGAGCAGCATTGTAATATTTTCCTTCATTAAGTAGAGCAGAGACATTGTGTAGGATGTCATGAGTTTCCAAACTGTTTCTTAATCTCAATTAAGTGTTTGCTCGCTTGTTGCCATAATTTCTAGCGTTCTGATTGGTTGATCTGACTAGGTAGGAGGACCTCAACTGTGAAGCTGACCGTTTTGGACTGGAAGATGCTGTATGTGTTGTCAAACCGCAGTACATCTGAATAAAATAAAATACAGTAAATCCACACGCTCGTTTAATGTTCATCTCAGTTGGTGATGAGAAATAAAGCCTGGTCTGTACTTACACACTCCTGGCTCTGGGCAGGTAAGGGATCCGTCCTCGGGCACCAGGTGTGCGTTGTAACGCTGATTTATCACAATTTCCTTCATTTCACAGGCCTTCATCCACTCTCCAATTTTCTTCTTCTTATAGACACCAAAACCTATGTCTGCACCATCACAAGTGAACTGCCATCTATAAAAAAAAAAAAAGAGAGTAGAGCGTCACACATAGAGTTCCTGCAATGTGAAGCTCTCCAGCTAACGCAGTGATACCAGATGTCTATACTCATAAAGAATATAAAAAGAATATTTATTATTATTTAATAGGTCAAAAAATTTAATTAAAGGGTTCATGAACTATCTTTCTTTTTTACATCGTACTGAGGTCTGCTCGTAATGTTATCAAGATTTTTACATTAAAAAAACATAATAGTTTTGTGCATGTTTTTCCAAAAAGAAACAGGAACTTTGATGTCATCAGTGTTGGGTTCATGGTAAACTCTGTCTATTTTTTGTGTTTTCTTAGATTGCTCACCTTAGTGCACAGTTTGGTGCAAGTAGCTCATATTCCACCTGATGAGATGAGCCACGGCCAATAGTCACAGATTGATCATAGTCCACTTTAATGGAGTCTCGAACATAGTAGGTCTTGGGAATCTCTGATCCGAATGTAATCTGAAAAAATACCCAACAACAGAAACCTTCTTTTAACGTGCTTGGCTGAGAAAAGTTTAGAATCAAAAATGGAAACAAACAAAAAGCAAATAAGGATGAAACTTACAGAAGCATCGTGAGTGCAAAAGAAAAAAGCCTGACATTTTAACGTTAGTAAAGCATTTTATGGAAAATAGGAAAAGAGAAGGTAAAAAAAAAGACAGGAAAGGAGCCCAAATTAAAGAGGTTGTCAATTTAAGAACACAACCTGAAGTACCGATGAAGATTGATTATCCTACATATAGGCCAAGTATTCCACTCGAAGAGAAAAACACTGGAAAATTACAGCCTTCAGATGTGTTCATGTTTATTCATTTTTCAAAAGCTCAAAATCCAGTAAAATACAGAAATAAGAGTTTAAATCATTACTAAATACAATAAGAAAACAAACAACTTGACTGACAACATTAACATCAGACACTTGATAAAGAGTTAAGGTCACGTTGTCTGGAGTCACAGACTCAAATATGAAGATGTTTGGGAAATGGTGCTTCACTCAGAATGATGCACTTTATTATTTTCATACACAGAAACAAATGTAGACACTCGATATCCCAATTCACATCATATGCGTTCTATGGTAGCCAAGATTAGTAAAACAGTTTCTATTTATAAAAATCTATTTATCAAAGAATGCTAAAATGTGAGAGTTTACACAAAAATATTAAGCAACCCAAATGTTATAACAATAAGAAACATCACATTTCTGAATGATACTGAAGACTGGAGTAACTGCTGCTAAAAATTCAGCTTTGATATATATAGGAATATATTTAGATGCTAATACTTTCTCTTTAAATACTCAATGTAATGTATAGTAAAAAGCGTGTGAATTGGGATTTAGACAGTTGTATAACTCACTCCATAAAGCATCCTTGTGTAAAGACATTCCAATAGAAGTCTGTTGTTTTGTGATTTGTGTACATGTCATTCAGACACGTAATGACTCCATCTGTGCTTATTATTAACAGATCTTTCTGGTGGACTCGCATCCATTCCCCTTTAGCGATTTTCCCATGAAGGAAGTGCTCTGGTTTTCTTTAAGGTTAATTACAGTTTTAATAGGCAAGGAAATTGCCGTCCATATGTCACACCCGAGGGAAAACAAGCACTGTCTTAAAGACAAAATAAACAACTTCTATCTTCAGCTCTCTAGCCTTAAACACAGAAAACAAACATTTATTCGACTTGAGAGATACCACAGTCCAACAAAGACTCCAGGGATTACAGTTTTATTAATATTTGTAACTAAATAACTAAATATCCATCCACTTTGAATGTTCTCAAAGTCTTCTGAGGTCTTTTTAGCACTTCCACTCCTGAAGGGGGCAGCAGCTTTACCTGTGTATCTACATACAGACACAAAACGCCTCGGTTCAGAATTATAAGTGCGGTCCATGCTTTAAATCCTACATGTACACTAGTACAGAATTAAAAAAGTACAGCCTTAAAATGTCAAAATAAATGCTTATTGCGGAATAAATATTATTGAAACAAAATATGATTCATTGTTTAAAAAACAAAAGTACGATTATGATGTTTTGTCTGACAAGGAGCACAAGTGTGACCCCTAAGTGAGGAGTACCAGAGGGTTAAATATGAGTGCTTTTCCAGTGCCAGTGTCATAACAGCCCTTTGCTCTTCACATTTAGGATTTATCACAAACAGAGTCATATCCACAATGCTTAGACAGATTGGAGGGGAAGATTAGTCATGTCATGTGTTCTAAAGCTGCAACCTTGCCATCTGATCAACTGAGTAATCAGCCTATGCAATAACCAGTGGAGCAATCCAACAGGCTCTTGTCCAGATTACACCACATGGCATCAAGCATATCATAATGAAGCTTAAAATGTTGTGCAAGCATAAACTGATATAGATAAGCAACCATTTGACAGCTATTCTACCTGATTTGGGACACTAAAAATACATCTACAAGCAGGCAGTCAGAGGCAACAGGCCGACTAGGTTCAACAGCAGAAGGATAAGCAGAAAACTCCTCCTATAGGTTTGAACTAAATAGACAATATGCAATTTCAAGACATATTTAATTCATTTGAAAAATATGCTTCAAAACAATAAGCGCAGACCAAAAAAGATTCAAAATTGTGAATCAATTTGAACTAACAGCATACAAATAATCCAAAATAAACTTTTGCCTATGAAACTGTATTTCAGATCAGGATGACTCTCCAGATAGCATCTGTAAGCCTGTGAAACTTTGATGTACGTTGTCGTAAAAAAGTGTAATATTGTTTCCCATATTTATATTTCGGTGGTTTAACAAGTCTCTATCCCCAGAGTTGCGATTACAAGGAAAAACTGCTAAACTGCTGATGGTAAATATTGTTTACTACAGCAACTGTATCTTCATGATTTGATTTGCCAACATCTCTGACAATCCTTTTTTACTATACTGTTAATTAGACCAGGGGTTCCCAAACTTTTCAGCTCGCGACCCCCAAAATAACTTGTGACCCCCACTACCCTAAGAAGTGGTTAAAATATACAAATGTTGAGCACAAAGGTGCACATGGGTCGATATTAACCATCGTTTCTTTTTAACAAAAATAATATCCTAAGCATAAAGAGATGAAAATTACCTACTCGTTACGTGCAGATGTCGAAAGTGTTGTAAACTGATCTGCTGCTACTGACGCTTTTGATGAATCTGTCGTAATCTGTCACCTTAGGGGTCGCGATCAAACGGATAGAAATTTGAAAGGCTGATGGCTTTTGCATGTTTCTTTGTTTTTTAAATGTAACTATTAACAACTATTTTTTATCTTTTGTTAGTTATAGATAAAATATGTTATTTTTAATAGTTAAAAACTCGCGACCCCGCCTCAATGTCCCACGAGCCCCACTTTGGGAACCACTGAGTTAGACCATGATTTATTTGCAATTACAAAAAAACCCTGTCCAGCTAATTTTGTGTCACATTTTGATGGTTGGTGGTTAAATGTTGGTGAATGGACCCTGTATTAACACTGTACTTTTTTGTTTTATATAAATAATAAATTTTTTTACTATGGAAGATCACTTCCGCCATGTTTTTGCTTGCAAAAATAAAAGTTTTTAATAAATAAAAGTAATAAATCTTAACATTCAGACTTTTTTTTTTTATTGAACTTCTGAGAACGGCAAGATATAAAGTCAGAATAACATGTTATCTCACATTTGCAAGAAAGACATTGTGGGATGTTTT
>JAUYWG010000038.1:24250886-24261856 GCA_034779775.1 Enteromius afrohamiltoni
CCATTTAACACATCCTTGCTGAATGTTTTTAGCACACACACATATACACACACACACACACACACACACATATATATATATATATATATATATACTCAAGAAATGTTTATTATTATCAGTGTTTTCCTGCTAAATATTTGTAATGTATTTGCATTTTAACTGGTAGTTTGGTTATAATTATAGTAAATTAAAGTACGTTTTTAGAAACTTTTAATTTGCAGACCATAAGTTATTATTATATGGACAGCATTGCCAAATGATTCTTTCTGTAGGTACGGATGCCAGCATCCCTGTCCACATTAACAACATCTGCCAGAGGAACTATGTGACAGTTGAAAGTGGCCGCAAACTCAAACCCACAAACCTGGGGATCGTTCTGGTTCACGGTTACTATAAGATTGGTAAGGAAAACCATTTAAACCTCAGGTATGAAACTGGTGTGTGCATGACTCACTTGTTAAACTTATATTTTTACCTTCTACGTCTTTATGTTTGTGTTAGATGCAGATCTGGTGCTTCCCACGATCCGTAGTGCTGTGGAAAAACAGCTAAACCTGATAGCTTTGGGAAAGGCCAACTTCCAGCAGGTCTTACAGCACACTCTGGACATCTTCAAGAGGAAGTTTCACTACTTTGTGGACTCCATTGCAGGTAATGTCCCTCAATGAGTCGACACAAAAAACTGGTTTCTAGCTGTATTTCTGTACCAAATTAAAAAAGGCATTTTAGAACAGTTCTTGGAGAAACTCAATGTTTATATGATTGCTGAATAAAGGTCACACTAAATTATGCCTGGCCAGACCCACCTCAGCCCAGAGTTTCAAAATATACAGTTGTGGTTGCTGTGTAAATCCATTGATCTGCTCTGAGCACACGTCACCTTTGCAGTGTAAATTTGGCATTATAGATGTTGTTTTAACACCACTAATCACTTATCAATTATATTATGTTGATTTAGCTAATTATTGACTCTTAAATCATGTTTTTAACAGGCATGGATGAGCTGATGGAAGTGTCCTTTTCCCCCATCGCCGCCACTGGGAAACCTCTCTCACGCTGTGGCAAATGCCATCGCTTCATGAAGTACATACAGGTCTGTATCGACTTCTCATAATGTTACTTGTAACATTTCGCAATATCATTGTTGATCATATAAATGCAGCCTTGATGGGTGTGTTTAGGACTCTGAAGGGTATGATGTTTAATAGTAATCCAGGGGAAGTGGTAGTTGAAAGGTTAAAGCCCTCTATGATGTCTCCAAATCAGGAGTTAATGGTAGGGTCAGGGTCATGGATCAAAGCCCCAGACATGGTGTTGCAATCCTTTGACTCGAGTGCTGTGCAGAACTGAACTTTGGACCATTTTGAGACGGTCGTGTTTGGTTAAATATCTAACATTCCTTCATCTAACCGTACTGTCATCAGTTCAAACTAAAGGTCAGTGTTGACAAAGAAAGCAGCAAAAACACTATAGTCTGTACATGCTGTGATCTGTAGTTCAGATTTGAGTTCAGTGTATTATGAAAACACACATTTGTTTTGGTGTTGGTCATTTTTTTGTAATATTGTGATGAAAGAGCTAAATTTCCAGTCTTCAGTGTCACATGATCCTTCATAAATCTTCTAATATTATGATTTGCTGCTCAAGAAACATTTAATATTATCTGAAAACAGTTGTGCTGTTTAATATTTTTAAGAAAGCAGTGATGCATTTTCTTTTTTTCTTTTCGATGAAAAGAAAGTTTAAAAATGATCAGTTTATATCATCATGAATGTGCTTTCTGATCATTTTAATGTGTCCTTTCTAAATAAAAATGAATAAATGTATTTGTTTCTTTAAAGAAATCTTACTGACCCAAAACTTTTGAACAGTACTGTGTAGTGCACATAAACCCACAATGCTTTGTACATCAAAAATACAGTTTTTAAACATCCGACTTCAAGTTGAGAGGAAACAATGTTAATTATTGGCAATAAGTAAGCTGAAGTTTTTGATGACTCATCTGATATGGATGGGGATCCCAGAGTTAGTTTGCAGACTAACTTTGATCCTAATTACCATCCGAATGGTCATGTTGCTGTAAATCACGTGGTTCCTTTATTTCGTGCTATGATGCACTTTGGGCTTTCAGGCAGCCTCTCATCTCTCTAGCACCTGAAAATGACCTTCAACAAGAAAGCATTTTACATTAATGTTGTCCTGTGTCCATCTGAGTATTCAATTACTCACAAATTATTCATCAGTGTCCCTCATCATTCAAGTTAGACTCTGGTCTGTTGGTCTAATGTCCCTGTTAAAAGGGCTTCAATGTCCAATGGTTGCGTAAAGGATACTGATTTTTTCAAGTGAAATATAGAAGTTTTTACTTTTATTTCTTCACTTTGGATGGTAAAATATGTGGAAAATAAAGTTCTATAAACTGAAATATATAAATTATATTAAATTATAAAAAAATATATAAATTAATTAATAAATGTTGGTGTTTTTCACCATCCATATTTTTTAACACTGGGATTATTATTAGTATTAAATATAATTTTATAAGTATTAAATATTATGTTCCAAGAAATGCACATAAAATGTTGAGTCGGATGATACTCAGTTTGCTTTTTTACAGCTTTATCATGGTTTAGTGTCAAATATCAACAGTTTTTTTTTAATCACCCCCAGGCCAAACCCAGTCGCCTGCACTGTTCTCACTGTGACGAGACCTACAGTTTGCCTCAGAATGGAGCCATTAAGCTGTACAAGGAGCTCAAGTGTCCTCTGGATGAGTTTGAGCTGGTGCTGTGGACCTCAGGGTCCCGTGGAAAAAGCTACCCTGTGTGTCCATACTGCTTCAGCAACCCTCCCTTTAGGGACATGAAGAAAGGTAGGAGAAAGTGGAAAGCTTTGATGCTCAAATGAATTTGTTTTAAAGTCATTCTTTAATAAGGTTTTTTGTAAACTGTGTTTTATTTATAAGTTTATTTATATAGCACAATTCATTTCAAATTCCGTCGACCACACAGCAAACAAACAGTACAATATTAATCATACAAATAGCCCATCAGCCGGACACTTTAGAAAATAAGAGATTAGAACTAAATAGCTGGATAGACTGTCTTTTAGGTGTATGAAAATGAAAAGTAACATTACTTTCCCCAAATTAAATCAAACGACGAAATGTAGTTTTTAAATGATTAAATAAATAAATAAATTGTTAAATTATTAAACATAAATATGAAATATTATTTAATTTATATTTAACAAAATAAAATATATTGATTTTGTATTATTAATATTAAATGAAGCACTAAAAAAGCCTGTTTCTGATTGATATTAAAATGTATTTATTTTTTATGTATTTGAAATATTACATTTTATATCATTAAAAATATTACTATTATTTAAATATTATACATTATCATTTAAAAGCTTCCTAAGTAAGCAAATTAGAATGATTTCTGAAGGATCATATGACCCTAAAGACCGGAGTAATGATGCTGAAAATTCAGCTTTGATCACAGGAATAAATGACATTTTAAAATGTATTCAAATAAAATAGAAACCCTTTCTTTTAAATAGAATTTAAAAAGTAACCTTTTATACATTTATTATAATGCAATAAGACTGTGAGATTCTGGAAAGGAAACGGAACAAAATGCTTAAAAACATGAAGTGCAAATGTTTTCCTACCTAAAGAATAGGCGTTATTATACAGTTTCTCTTTCTATTTCTTTCAGGGATGGGCTGTAATGAGTGTACCCACCCTTCCTGTCAGCACTCCCTCAACTCTCTGGGCATTGGCCAGTGTGTTGAATGTGAGACAGGCGTCCTGGTCTTCGATCCCACCTCGGGCCCAAAGTGGCGCATGGCTTGCAACAAGTGTAACGTGGTGGTGCATTTCTTTGAGCATGCCCATAAAGTGCAGGTGTCCCAGGACAGCTGTGAGTCCTGCGAAGCCTCTCTGGTCATAGTGGACTTTAACAAGACACGCTCACCGTTGCCTGATGGTGAAACGCAGCACACTGGCTGTGTGTTTTGTGACGCTGTGTTCCAGGATCTGGTGGAGCTGAAACATGCGACCATGCGGCATCCCATGCACCGGGCCGGAGGAGCCCGCAGAGGGAGAGGGAAGGGGAGAGGGAGGAGGCCTGTGGGGAGAGGGAATCCTAAAAAACCTAAAGACAAAATGGCAGCCCTGGCAGCGTACTTTGTATAGAATGTTAATTTGTCTTGCAGCAGAAAATCAAAGCCAGCTTAATAATGCTTAAAGTGCAAGCTGAAAAGATGAAAATGTCAATAAACTTTTAGTTTAATCGAGTCTTTGCTGTATCTTGTCTTTTTTATTATCCCTGTATGTTCAATGCAACATTTGAAAAAAACGAAATATGTGTTTTTGAAAGAAGTCCCTGCATGGAAGCATTTATTTGATTTACAAATACAGAAAAAAATATTGTACAGGTGTGTGTGTGTGTGTGTGTGTATATATATATATATATAATATAATATACAATATAGTAGCAAAATTTTAAATATATAAATAAAGTGGCAAAATTATACATAAAGTATAAAATGGTATTAAAATGTTTTTGCACATGGTACCACAACAATAGCATGTTTCAAATTTACAGTTACACATTTTTACCAAGTTCTAAATTTAAGATTTAGATGTCTGTATTTGCTGCATTGTCTTATCCTATGATTAAACAGACTTTTAACGTAAATTGCATATAATCATAAAAAATTATATTAAGAGCAATGTTCATTCAGAATACATAATCAACAGCATTTTACCATGTTTAATCAGATGATATTTAGGAAAAAGTTTTAAGTGTTTAATAAGAAATAAAGGGAAAAGAAAAGTTGCCGCTTCTGTATTAGTATCATGTATAAAAATATGTTTGAATAATGTTTTGACGTTATCCATTTAAAGTATCTTTGCATATATAATGAAAATAATAAAAATCGCTGAATATTAATTAGCCTGCGTCAATGACTGAGTTCTTATTGGTTAACACGGTAAAAAGGAATGTGTTAATATTCATAAGATTGGTCTGTCTCCGCCCACACAGCCAAAACGATCTGACAACCAAACGGATTGTCTTCATCCCTTCTGACAAATCTCACGCGTTCATCCTTATCGCTTGTATATCGCTGTGATGGACTTCCTCTCTGTCACAGCGACTTCCGCAGATGGATTGGCTTTTGTTGTGTAGTGACTGAAAGGGCGTGCGTTAATGCACGAGCACTTCAAACCGCACACGGCAGGGAAAAAAGGGAGTGTCGGCGCATAAAGCAACACCAACCATCCGCGAAGGTATATACTTCACGTTTACGTACGACTATGCTCTTTTTTTATGTTGTTAATAAAATGAATCAGTTGCTGCTTGTAGTTCCAGGCCCGGCTGTGCTGCTTTCAAATGGCGACAGTGTGTGCACTTTCTCGTAAGGTGTCATGCAGAAGTTACACCGTGAATCCTTGTAGTCATGCATAAAGTTTCCTCTATGCAATACACTGCGGATAGAAAGTAGTTCAGTTTTGCTTGGGTTGTAATGTTTTGTGAACTGTTTTAGTGTACTGTCTAACGTATACTAGATACATTCTGTATTTAAATTGGAAGGGTTTTATGACTTGTCACATTTTTACATATAAAATGTGGTATCAAAATACTTACGTTTACTTTCGTTACATTTAAATAATCACAAAGCATAAAAGTAATAAGTAAAAAAAAAAAAGTGAAGTATCCTGGCCTTTTATAGTTCGGACAAACAGATAGCCCCGCCCTAAGCGCACGTCATTGGTTGGTGATGCTAGCGGGCCGCCTACAAGTGTTCTGATTGGCCAACACATTTTATTCACCGTAAATTATTTAACCTAAACACAACGCCTAGAGAAGTTCGTATTATATATTCTATACTATTTCCATATCAACATATTTGCTTTAAACTAACTATGGCGAATAACGCTTATGACACTGACAGGTTCTGGTAAAGGTGTTTGTTTAATTTATTTACTCATATTTTTTTGTTTGTAGATTCATACCTGAAGTTGCTTTCGAACAAAAGGTAGCAAAACCACGCTCAGAATGAGTTGCACGGAGCAAGGCGAAGCTGGGAAGTTTCTCGAGAGGTTTCTGGAGGAGTTTCCAAACCCGCTTGGCACCGAGGACCAGCTTCCCCTCAGCCCACTTAGCCGCAAAGTCACTATGCAGGAGGTGAAAGGAGAGAGTCTGGATCTGGGCCTGCGACTGCTCTCAGCCAGGTTTGTTATGTTCATATTATGATGTAGGTCAGGGGTTTTCAATCTTTTAGGTGCCATCAACCCCCATAAATAATCATCCTTGAGTAAGGGACTCTCATTCTATAATTCAAAAGAGAGCTATGTATTTTCTATACATAAAGACATCATTTATGTTCTGAAAAATGTATATTATAAATGAGTATAAAATAATATTTGGAAATAAATTCTGCTATGATTTATTATACTATTACATATATTATTATTATATTATCGTTTTTATTAAAATATAGTTACCATTTTTGTACTATTTTATTTTTTGTTTTTTTATGTTTGTTATTATTTATTCGTTTTAAAACTCTTTTTAACAGACCCTCTAAGACTCTCCTCCAGACTTGGGGGGTTCTCTTGTTACGTTTCTTAAATTATTTTATTTATTTAAATGATTATTTAATTATTTAATTGTAATCATTTTTTGATTTATTTACATAGATCTTATGTTTTATTATTCATTTATTTATTTTCTCTAACCTGTTCCACAGATACCCCACCACTCCCATGTAAGTCCTTGGAGTATGGAACAAAAATCCTGCCTAAAGTATTTGAAATAAAAAGCTTGTTGAATTCCACAAATAAAAAATAAAAAAAGCATTGCAATTAACAGTGCTTGCATTTTAATGCATTTTTATGCGCTGCACTTTAACATGGTCATATATTTACGTAGAGAACATTTCACAAACGTGTTCGTTGTTAGAATTCAGTAATCAATATTCACCTCACAAAGGTCATTTTCAAAATATTCAGTTTAATTCCAGCAATAATATCTGTCAGGCAACTTTCGGTTATTTGTATTTCACTTTATAATCTCGTTTTCTAAAATTCAGTGGTTCAAATACGACAGAGCGCACATCCGGGAACTACAGGAAAAGCAGTAGATTACCGATCCTAGAAGCCATCTGCTGAGTTGGCTTTTACGGAGGAGTGAAACACAGAAAGAAAGGGGGCATAAAGTATTTCAATTAACAGACAGCCCTAAAATTAATTTCATTTAAAGTTCTGTACAGTGGCCGAGAGCGCTCAACGATCTGGAACTTCAGAAAACATGCGTAAATAGGAAAAAACCCATCAGTAAATCAAGAAAGCATGTTCATCAGTTCTGCAAATGCTCACAACACAAACAAATGAAGAAGTTTCTTTAACTGGTTGTGCTGTACGCATGTTTCTATTTACGATTCGATTAACAGCGCAGCCCTAAAATAATATCTTACAACAAACACATGGTTTGTAAAGGCCTGTTCATGAAGACATTCACACTGAAGGCCGCGAGCACCACCCGCTGGTGAAGATGTCTAACAGTAGATGGCTTCTAGGATCGGTAATCTACTGCTTTTCCTGCAGTTCCCGGATGTGCGCTCACATACGTCAAATACGTCGTATTTGAACCACTGAATTTTAGAAAACGAGTTTGTAAAGTGAAATAAAACGAACCGAAAGTTGGCTGACGAATATTATTGCTGGAATTAAACTGAATATTTTGAAAATGACCTTTGTGAGGTGAATATTGATTACTGAATTCTAACAACGAACACGTTTGCGAAATGTTCTCTACGTAAATATACGACCATGTTAAAGTGCAGCGCATAAAAATGCAAGCCATGAAAATACAATGCATTAAAAAGCATTTTTCTCGATTTGTGGAATTCAACAAGCTTTTTGTTTCAAATACTTTAGGCGGGATTTTTGTTCCATAATAGATGTTTCCACATTTTATTTATTTCTCTATTTATTGTAATCGTATATTTTTTTTACTATTTTTGTTTTAATAATTTTATGTATTATTTATTCAATTTAGAGATTTATTTTTTTTTCTAAGCTTTTCCCTGGACCTTTATTGGCCTTTGAGGGTTCCCTGGTTGCCAGATTGAAAACCCCTGAACAATATTTTTGTGGAAATGGATGACACCCTCCTCTTTCTCAGTTATAGTTACAGCTTTATATTTGTGTTTGCATGCGCATTTACTCGTATTTCTTTTTTGTACATACACGAGTGGGCCTGAAATGTTGCGACACACCTGTCCTCATCAACCAGAGGAAGAGCGTTCTCTCATTCCTGTCATTCCTGTCTCCCTCTCCCATTTGCTTTCTCTCACTCTCTGTCTGTTTTCCTGACAGTATTTGCACCAGGTCAGCACGTTTCACTATGCATGAGCTGATTAAGAGATTTAGTGCTTTATTTCCCAGCGTACTCTGTGGCAATCCAAGCATTAAGAGAAAGCAATGGTGCAGAAGTTTTAACGTTTAAATTTACAATAGAGTTTTTGTTTTATCTCTTTCTGTAAGCTTTTCTTTCTCTCTCTCCTGACTCATTTCTCAGGGCATTTCTTCCTGTCTGTGGGATCACTATTGTTATACCCACTTCCTGACATTTAGACTTCATTTCCTCTTTGTTGGAAGCTGTGCAGTAGTCAGATGTCTGCACGGTGTAGATTTGTCAGGTTTAACCCTTTTCGTGTGTTGATATAGGTCAGATGTGCTTGTTGTTACCGCAACTCTTGTCATGTAGGACAAAAGGGAGTCATTTCCGAAATCTTGTGTCATTAGATAACATCTCACGCAGCCAAATACTTCTTTTCCTCTTCGAGTGCTAAATCTGAGCTAAAAGCAGAGCAAATCACTAGTGCAAGATGTGCTTTTACTCCATGCCGTGTGAGATTTAGAGAAAATCATATCAGAGTATATCTATTTATGTTTCTAGTCAACAGTATGTAGACGTTTGGATTTTTTGTTTGTTTTAAAGCAGTTAGTACTTTATTAAATCGGTGATTAAATAATTTATGTTTCAAAAAATAAGTTCTGTCTCAAAAAAGACATTCTGCAGCAGTAAATCAGCATATTATACTGATTTCTGAATTATCACGTGACACTGAAGACTAAAAAAAATCAGCATCACAGGAATAAATTACATTTAAAAAAAGAAAAACATTAACATGGAAAACAGTTATTTTACATTGTTAGGATATTTCACGATATTATCACTGTTTTTTTATCATACAGCTTTGGTAAGCATAAGAATTTTTTTTTTTTTCAAAAACATTACAAAATCTTATGATCCCAAATTTTCGACTTGAGTCCAAACTTGAGAGTGTGTGTTTTATGTTTATTTATTTTAGAAATGTCCCATCCTGGCTGAGTGCAGAAATGTGCAATGCTGCGGTCACTGAATTGCTTAAAGATGACCTTTCACCTCACTACTGCCCCAAAGATCCTGATCAGCAACCAGAAGATGAACAGGAAGTTGTTTGTGAGTAATTCATTTGATTTGGTTTTTGGTTTTTTCTGTTCGTAAAAGTTAATGTTATTATCACGTTAATTTATTAACTCAAGTTAATAAATTGGAAAAATATTAGTCAGATCATAAAGAAATGGTTATACGATATTGAGAAACTGAAGGGGGGGGTTATACAGATATATTAGTGGTGGGTTAATATGGGACTCTTATTGCGCGCTAAAAAAATATCTCCGTTAATCTATTCACAAAGTTGTGTTGGGAGCTGGGTCTATACTACACAAGCTATGATGACTTTCATATTTTAGCGTGGATGTATATCTAGCCGAATTGCACTGTAGTCCTATTCGGACGAGACTAGTTTTCTAAACTACTGTACGTGTGAGCTTCAATTCTTATCACCTGTCATTTCAGACAGGACTAACACCTCTGTGTTTATTACAGAGGTGAGAGGGTGTGTTTTGTTCATCTGGGCGTCACAGAGATCACGCGCTCTGTATGCGTGCATTGCTATAGTCATTCAGATTGATTACAATTAGTATAATCACAAACACCATGGTGAAGCTACATGGCTAGTATACTGTAGCAAAACCATGTTAATGTGTGGTTACTTTAGTTCAACTATTATGATTTTATTTTTAGTAAACACGTTTAATTTTGATAATTAAAACATATGTAACCGAGTGCTGGAATGAACGCGAGTAATCTTACCTGATACTGATTTTACAATAACCAGTCTTAACAGTTTACGCGATCTGGCTCTTTATTTGTAGTTATTTATTGTTTTAATAAATCAAAATATATTAAACGTGCGTGCGGTACGAGCAGCTACAGCATATCGCGTTGGCCAAAACACACAAGGAAAGGCGTGGTGAAGAATAATATCACAGACATCGCGTTCGGACTCTAGAATTATCACAGAGTTGTGAGAGAAAAACACAGACATGGCAGATTCGGATGGGATTCGAATCACCAAGTAGGTGTGGGCGATATGACGATTTTGGATTTTTTTTTATCGTGGACGATAAAAATTTCTCCACTGTCTGCTTTTTAAGGAATATTGTAGTATCGTGGTATTTTATCATCATATCATATCATCATATTTTTAACATCAGTGTTAAGTCAGTGGTAGAATTACACTCACCGGACACTGCACTTAATTACAATCACAGAAGTGCATTATTCACTTTAAAGTCTTGCCGATTAAACATTTTATATGTGTGCTGTCCAGATGCGCTTTCCAGCGTGTACACCTGAAGCCTGTCAAATAGTGCTTAATTACTGAACTAAGATATTTATCACATGTTTTTGTGGTAAAACTGTCACAAACACACAGCGTTAGACACAGTTGCTTGTGTCTAAAGTAAAAGTAAACAATCAAGTGAAAAACGTGCCAGTATGTTAGATGCGTGCAGCTCTTAAAGGGACAGAACTAAACATGCCGCCGCTTGTCATTAAAGG
>JAUYWG010000038.1:24266366-24280513 GCA_034779775.1 Enteromius afrohamiltoni
AATTACTAATTATTAATTGACATGGCCAATACATTGTAAAATGAATTATTTTCATGCTAAAAATGGTATGTTTACTATTTTTAGTATCTAATTTAAAGTTGACTGTTTTAGAGTGGTGTGTATCTTCATCCTTGCTATCCATGCTTGGATGTTAGGTAAATACAACTGCTTGTCTAGGTTCATGAATTTTATAAGTCTTGCCTATATGTGCATCTGTTTGTTGATGGGTTTGCTGTTTCTGATCCTTTTACTATAAAGCTCTCTATTTCTCCTGCTCTGTAGTTAAAGTGGGTTACCAAACCTCTTCAATCAGATGTGCCTCTTAACTGCTCCCACAATCAGGTAATGATTGAAAAGAATTAGAACAAACCCGGCATTGACTGCAGTTTTTCTCAGAGCCAGGTGCCTTTGATAGGAACAGTAAATGACCTACTTGTTCTGTTTTAACAACAGTAATCTCAGGTTACATTAGCAGAAGAGTTAAGACCAGTGAGAGAGGGAGGAAAATCAGTGCTGAGTAAGTCTTTAGCCAATAGATGAATGAAGACAGGCAAAAGAGTCAGGGAAGAATGGGTGGTTTTGTTTTCAAGCCAGGTGGAAATTTTAGGCTTGTAATCAAAATCAGTCTGTGTTGGCTGCAGGAAGAATCTCATTTTGCATAAAGACTGGAGAGACACCCGTTCTTTGATGTTCTGGTTATGGACTGAATATCCTGTGAAGTGTGTGGATGATGCTGGTCCAACTTTATGACATGATCATGAATCAATGAATTGAAATTAGATTAAGCCAGGACTAGACCTTTGCTAATTTAGGACATTTAAGAATTTTTAGAAACATGTCCTAAGACCAAACAATGGCAATAATGTATTTTAAGATATCTCAGTGCAAGCCTTTTCCAGTTTAGACAGCTCTTAACATTTATTTGAATCTAGGACTAGTCTTAAACCCTGTCCGGGAAACTGCCCCTATAAGTTTATGTAACAGGCCACCAATTCCAGTACAAGTGTGCATGCATTTGGTTTGTAGGAAATAGTATTCACTGTATGTGTTAGGCTACACAGTCCCAATCGCCCATTTAAACAGATGATCTGCACTTCATTGCATCAGCAGGTTAACCTAAATAGCCTTGGCCCTTTTCATGCGGAAAACGTTAAAGTGTTCATTAATCTTTTTAAAAGAGAAATGTATCCTCTGGCAAATATAAGCGATTTGTCGAATCCCAGGGATCCCTTCTGTGTGGCCTGCTGTTATGGTTACAATAGTCGTAAACCAAGCAACACTTGCCAAGATATCCTTAAGCCATATGTCAAAAACCTTAAGTAAGCAGTTGCTTGAAACAATGTTCTGCTGTAAAATAGTAATGAATGAACAAAAAACCCATTATATGTTCATACTCATGTCTAGTTGATTTTTTTGTGTCACTAATGTGTCTCTTTGCTTATTTGCGCTGAATGTTTCCCAGGACTGTCGCGCACGGCTTTTGTAATTATAACATAATAATAGAGGCAGATCTGTAATTAAATCTCACTGATCTGGCTTAAATGCGTTCTCTTCCTCACAAACGCACTGCTTTCGCCCCTCCTCTCGTTCCCATGTGCATTATGCACATACCGCCATTGTAGATAGAGCCAGATTTACTTGTCCCACAATGTAAAACGACACAGTCGGGGGCCTTTCATTGTGTCAGTGTCCCTATAAAATTACCCATTTGCCTTCAGCTCGAGCTGTTTAGACACTCCTCTTAGAAGAGCGCAGACAGCCGCTGTGGGCTTTAACAGTCTTTATTAGGCTTGTAGCTATACTCAGGTCATCAGCAGTGGAAAAGTAAAGCCGATTCGCCCCCATCCCAACTCTTGCGACCGAGAATGACAGCTGGTTACCAGGAGCACACTGGCCTAAATCCAGCCACTTACACCAGCCACAAGCATGCATTACATTTGTTAAAAAAACTAGATGTGCATAGTCTGAATATTCATTTATAATTAACTGCATTGGCGAGATTGTGTTGAAGTTTTCCCAGAAAGCTGTTCTAATCTGAAAAGCACTGCACATGTTCTTGGTAATCCATATGTTTAGCTGGTGTGGCAGAGCATTCAGTGCTCCATCCATGAATATGTTTGCCTAACCTTTACACACTTTCACTAAAAACAGACCAACATTTTATGACCAAGTTCTCTTGTGTATTTTTTCACAGTCTCCTAAGTGTATTCTCACCATGACTGAGTGTCATTATTAGTGTTATTTGCTAAGGCAAGCGTCACTTTAACCATTGCTCATACGCTAAAAACCAGAACAATTGCCTGCTCGCAAATTGCAAATCGAATTGTCTTAGTATGCAAGTACATGCTTGTTTTATAGGTTTATGTTCTTTTCAAGTTCAATCCTTTTTCCAAATAATATATATATATATATATATGTTTGTGTGTGTTGTATATGCTTGTTGCTTTTGCAGTGCTGTTTGGGTGCTCTCATAACACTTGCTAGTCCAGGTTGTTTGGGCTAAACTTTATTATCTGTGTTAATAGGGTGTGTTAGAGGCTAAACAGGTTAATGCTTTTAAAACCATCAGTGGAGAGATAGAGTAGGGAGGAGAAAGTTGCCAGAAAGTGATTAAAGAGCCAGAGATGTTGACAGAGAAAAAGAAGGACGCAGACAGCTTAAAAACAACTGACATTTATGATTGGAAATACACTTTTGAGATTAGTTCTGCCATCGTTTACTCACAATCGTGTTATTCCTGACTTTCTTTTGTGGAGTCGGTTTTAGTAGTGTGTTTTCTTTGAGGAACAAACTGAAATATAGGTGTGTATTCACTGACAGTTCAACAGTTAAAAACCTGATCACCAAGTCAACAAATCCTGGTTTTATAAACTGAATGATCTGATTCAAACAAGAGATTGCCAAGGAGACCTGCATCAGATTTTAGGGATTTTAGTGAATATTGTTTAAATTTTGCTTTGTTCCCAAATATAAGACTTTGAGTTTTATGGATAACTTATGAACGTCTGCAAAAGAAAGCAAGCCATACAGGTGGCCAACATGAGTAAATGAGGAGCTTTCATTTTGGGTGAACAATCCCGTTTAACACTGAATGGAAGTGCCTCCTGTCAGCGTTTAGTTTATCTCCATTTTTATGAAGAGGAATAAAAGCAGCTCTGTTCCTTCACTCTCCACTAGTCAGCTCAATGTGTGGAGCTTATTATGTGGAGTCTCATAAACCTACACACACACACACACACACTCATTTCCTAAAGAGAAACACTGTTTCATACTTGCACACACATATGCAGAGACTCATTTATGAAATACACATGTTGGCCTGTGACCAGAGCTTTGCTGTCAGAATACAGTGTCAGTTTCAGACAGACTTTCTACATACTCGCACGCACAAAGACAAACATACAGAGAGCACTACGACACCCACACATTCTCTTTCATTGGAAACCATGTGCGGGAGTGTGGGAGAACTCTGATTGTAGCATATATATAAATCTATATTACATTATATTTCTCTTTCTTCTCTAGTCATTCCAAGGCAGCCAGGGACGAGCCTACCTCTTTAATTCAGTGTAAGTATATATCTCATCTCATTCACATCAATCATTTATAACGTTTTCCATGTTATCGTTCAAGGTTTTGGGTCAGTCTTTTAAAGAAATTAACAAAAGTATTAACAGTGGCAATAAGGTACTTATAATGTTGCAAAAGCTTTCTATTTTAAATAAATGCTGTTCTTTTGAACATCAAAGGATCCTGAAAAAAAAAAATCCACAAAAATATCAAGCATAATAGATGATTTCTGAAGGATCATATGAGTAATGATGCTGAAAATTCAGTTTTGCATCACAGGAATAAATTACATTTGAAAATATATTACAGTTAAAAAACATTATTTTAAACCACAATAATATTACAGTTTTTACTGTGTTTTTGATCCAATAAATGCACTTTTGAAGGCAGACGAGACTACTTTTTTAAAACATTCGAACATCTTGCCGCCCCAAAACTTTTATATGGTATTGTGTATATAATGGATCATGTACTTGGTTGTGTATGTAAAATAAACGCAGACATATTCCACGGCAGATGGGTCATATATCACCCCGGAGGAGTTTAATTTGTCATAATGACCAAGTGACTGCAAATTATTATCCCTTATATCTCTATCAAAGGCTCATAGAGGAATGGGAATATTATAAGAGCTGCAGGCCTAAACATAGCACTGCTATCTAATGATGCGAGCTGATGATTCATCATATTTAAGCGTAGCGCTACCAGTGTGTTTAAGCTAGGGCTTCGGTGTGCGTGAGATATTATGATGATAGTCTAGGCTAAATGTGTTTGTGTTAGCGAACTGTGACATTCCTCAGGCTGTGCGCATGAGCGTTAAGCATTGCCATTGCTAAGATATAAAAACATAACACAAAAATGATTCTTTCATTATGAGTTAAGTGTCTCTTGAAATATTATACAATATTGACCTATACAGAATTTATGAAATGCAAAATTAGTTAAATGAATCACTTTACATACCACTGGCAAAGCCTTATGATGCACGTCACGTTATTGACAAAGATCATATATCAAATTCATTTTAATTTGAATTTTATTTTATTTCTGTCCATCAGAGAATCCATTATTTGCACAAAAAATGAAGCGGCACAACTGTTTTCAACATTGACAATAATCATTTCTTGAGCACAAATCAGAATGATTTATAAAGTATCACGTGACACTGAACACTCTAGTAATAGATGCTAAAAATTCAGCATTGCATCACAGAAATAAATCATTTTGACCATTGATTAACCTCTCTTCCCTCAGTGTGAATGTGGGTTGTGGTCCAGCAGAGGAGAGGGTCCTCCTAACAGGTTTACACGCTGTGGCAGACATCTACTGTGAAAATTGTAAAACCACTCTGGGCTGGAAATACGTAAGTTAACTCTCCTTCCATTCAGTGCAAATTATAGACTATTATTCGAAACGCTTTTCCTTGCATCGCAAGACAAGCTGCGTTTTGTTTGGAGGTGTCGCACTTTGCTGATACGTGCTTGTCAGAGCGCTTGTTCTGCAGTTGCAGTGACAGCAGCTGGCTAATCTGATCTGTGTGGGTTTCTTTATTTTTGTCTACTGATATCCTGTTACTTTGCTGGTCTTTAGTGACCAGAATTAACATCCTCTGACCTCTCACTGCAGTCCAGCACACATTTAGCTCTATATATGTCTTAATTCACCACTCACTGTAAGTGTTCATGCTGTTGTGTTTTCATAAGCAATCCAAACAGCAGACACTGAATAATAGATCACGTTTGATAACACTTTATAATAACTTTCATTAATAAGTCATTAAAACAAGAACTCGTAATATAATATAAAACATCTCATAATATAATGCTTAACAGAACTTTGAAATGACATTTTATTCATATCTAAACAAATGCATGAAAGAACAGAAATAGACAACGAATAAATATTCTTTAAAGAAATTATACTTTTTATTTGAATTGAAATTGACAGTAAAGAAATGTATAATTTAGCTAAATATTTATTTGTAATTAATTATGGACATGCATTATTTGACACTGAAGCCTGAAATAATGGCTCCTTCAAATTTAGATTTGCCATCACAAAAATAAATTACGTTTCATTCTAAAAATATGTTTGAGTTCATTAGCAAAAACAGATAACTACTTAATTAATCTTTTCACCGTGCATTCCAGTTAATCTTAATCAAACTTCAGTTGGGTTCATTTGATTAGGTAAAAAAAGAACTACAGATACACCTGATAACATAATAATCACGTGATTTTTGAAAATGAAAAAAGTTATCTGTTTTTGCAACTAAACTGTACATATATTCCAACCTATCTAAACCTGCTTGTTACATGTTGATGGGGACAAAATAGCTAAGTTTATACCTCTATATAGTATTGTGTTAATGTTTATTTTTTTGGTAATCTAATCATTATTCCACAAAGCTAATCGTAATAGGAAAGTTCTATAACATTGTTTTGTAGATGACAGGTATTTAAGTATTATGTGTTTGTTTCTCTTCCTGATTAAACCGAAGCTCTAATTGTGTCTTAGGATTGGTTAAGAGGGATTTTACACTCATGTCCCTATCTTGTTAGTCTTTATCACCAAGCCTTTAGATTCAAGCCACACTGGAGAACTGATCACAGACCAGTTTCTCTTCGCTCTTTTCACCATCATCTGATGAGAAACTGTCAGGAACAGCTCTTATTTCAGTCGAAGCTGGCAGTGTGGGGTTTACAACCAGAGGCACGATGACACACCACTGCTCCAGTGGGCAGATTTAAGTCCGATGAGTAATGGACAGGTGTGAGAGGAGATTCAGACAGCCTGAAGCAGAAAGACTTTAGTTAAGCTGACCATGCAAAAGCAATAGCTAGTTTTATATAATTTCAACATGTTATGTCACGTAACAAGGGAGTCTTATCCTGTCCAGAATACATTAAAAGACCCCTGTTCTGCATTTTTATAGCATTTTATTTCCCGCTTTCTGACTATGTAAACAGGCTGTTTTGGCTACTGTAGCTGTAGGCCTCTCCTATGATTTGTTAAGATCTTTGTTTCGGTGTAGTTCCAGTAACAGTATTGCAGCAATGAATAATAATATTTATTATTATTTATTTTATAGTTTTATTTTATAGGCAATTCTAACCCCCCAATTCTAATTCTAGCCATACTAGAAAAAGGAGATGGCTGGCAAGCAAAAGACATGTTAATGTGACATATGTCATATGATAGTATATGCATCAGTTGTGATAAACATTGCAGTTCCTTTTTTGTGTAGTTTAACTTCAATACATGGTCTGGGTGCACTGGTGAGGAAGTACACCAATATCAATATCAATGTTCACCCAAAAAATTAAAATGTAGGCATTGTTTACTCACATCCATGTCTTTCCAAGCCTTTGGCTTTGGTTAAGTTTTAAAACACAAATGAATATGTTTTTTTAATGAAACCTGAGAGTTTTCTCGTCACTCCATTGAAAGTCCAGAAAACCAAAGTTTAAATGATCCTAAAAAGTCATAAAGACATCATCCACCTTATATAATGAACAGATTTAATTAATGCTTTTCGGTGCATCTAAACAATGTTCGACAAACTGATACACCAAAACATGTGAGTGTGTCAAGTGATGGAACAAATTTCATACCAAAGTTTTGGATTAAACCACTCTTTTAAATGATTTTATGGCGTATTTGGGTCTTCTGAGATTTTTTGGAGTTACCTGAACTTTCAGTGGAGGCACAGAAACCTCTAAGCTTTCATTAAAAATATGTTAATTTGCGCTTTGAAGATTACCCAAAGTATTACAGGTTTGGAATGACATGAAGGTGAGTAAACGATGGCAGGATTTTCATTTCGGGGTGAGCAAACCCGTTAAGTAGACAGAAATACTGTTTGATTTATTTCAGTATTCAAAACCGCATGTTTCTCAGCTCTTACATTCCATCGGGGTTTTTTTTTTCTCTCTGTTACAGGAGCACGCATTTGAGAGCAGTCAGAAATACAAAGAAGGCAAGTTCATCATTGAGCTGGCTCACATGATCAAAGATAATGGCTGGGAGTGACCTTCACCTACTTGCTCTCCGCTTCAGTGACTTTTGGGCTGCTCTGCCATGGACTTTTTCCGAGTGACACCACCACACGCACACGTACACAAAGAAAAAGAATGCACGCGCACGCACACACATGCCACCGTCGGCCATGTAACATCCTGACATCTCTACTGGGTCATCACAAAACTCAAAGGCAGAGCGACGGAAAGCGAATCGCGGGCATCTGCGGTCACTGAAAGACTCTCTAGGACTTTTTCGAGACGTACATGTCAACACTTTGGGATCCGAACCTTCTCCCTTCCTGTTCGACTGCCCCGTTAACTGGTTTCGGTGTGCTCGGCCCTCCTCGTGTGTAAGCTGTTAACAGTATCCAGAAGACACAGTTTTCACTTTTTTCATTTGACGTCCTCGTGAACGAGCGGGAGGCGTGCGTCTTGCTGTGCGTTCTTTCTTTTCTTTTCAATAGGAATGGTGGACTGATGTTACCGGTTAGCATTCTTCTCCTTCTCTGAGTCAGACCCGTTCTGATTGTTTTTCCTTTCACTCTGGGGTAGTGACGGTTGACATACGTTATAAGAGTTGGGGTTGGTTTCAGGGTTAGGCTATGTAGCAGTATATTTCAGATGTGGGTGGGCGTTCAGCATTGCAGTGGCATGGCATATCCCCCAGCGTTTCACCCGTTTTATTTCCGAATCGAAATGTGTTTTTCTTCCTCGGATGATTTCACTGTGCAATTCGTGGGACACTCTGGTACAGCAGTAGCGTCTGACCCCTACAGGAGCTTTAGTTGTCTCTGGTGCTTTTGGTGAGATTACACAAACACGCGTCTTTGAGTTGGCATTTGTGGCAGGTTCCATTTTTGCAACCGTACTATAGGCGAGAGAAAAACAAGACAAGCGACAGCCGTTTGGATGCACTGGACATTGGGGAAAACTGAAACTAGTGTCCTCGGAACATTGTTTGCGTTACATTTTCATCCCCCTTCACGCCAAATGATGAGAAGATTTTACAAAACTATTGTTGTTGATATTACAATCATGTGTATGTTCATTGCTATGTGTAATTTATGTGTTAAACCACATGTTTGGACATGCACACGCATGTTAGCTCAGTGTGTTTTTACGCATTATGTTTTATGGCATACTTGAATGCAGTTACTTTGTTTGCACTTTGCAGAGGCCTTGTTCATGGGTTTAGAGGCAAAAGTCTGTCCATTTTATGGCCTTTTTTTCCATGGAAAATAATTGAATGATTGTATTAGATGCTTTGAATGATTTTCAGGGTTGGGTGGTTGCTGGCTTGATCATCTCCCTCTACTTTCACACACGCTTTCTCCCGCAGCCTGGCAGACCTGTTCGCTACGCTCGCAAATCGTCCAATTGGATTCGCGCATCAGAAGCAGGTCTGGATTTTCACAATCGGACACCATTCAATGTGGCGTTACGCGATTCTTTTGCTGCTAATAGAGATAAATGCAATCCGGAGCTTTCACTTTAAACCTTCTGCACTTTACCCGGACTGTCTGAGAGCATGCGAGCGGATGTGTACCTTTTTGTAGCTTTTCTCCACATCTTTGCCTCTAAGCAGCATGAATCTTGTGCCTCTTCAAAAGATAAAAAAAAACAAAACAAAGAAAAAAAAAGAAATCTCCCTCTCCTTTGTTGTGCGGCGCATGACTCCGAGAACCCAGCACATCTATCTAGGAGCTCTGCTGGAGAGCTCGAAAACGACACGAACTTGGAAACGAACCTCACAGAACCTCTATCCATTTGAAAGTCTAATATAATCCAGTATTTTTTCATAGTTCTATGTCAAAGCTAGTAATGTTACGAAACAGTGCAAAGTATAAAAAGGGGCGGGGCCGTTTGATTGGGAGGGGGCGGAGCTTGCTTCCCGTAGAGGTAAAGAGGGGCATTCAATGTAAGTTTTTCTAGAATATAATTAAATATATATATATATATATCGAATTGTAAAGATGAATATCGAGGTTTCGTCATGCATAAGGGCGGGTGGGACGGTGGGCAATAGTAGAATGAGTGGCAAACCCTCAGTTAGCGTTCGCCGCCGATAAGGTCAGTCCGGTCACGTGACCTTTGAAACAGTCAAGACAATGCAAACTAAATAGTTGTAGAAATATCTTACTTGAAAGATGATACAGAGTTACAGACAATACATTGTCCCTCTCACACAGTTTTGTATATAAAGTAACATATTTAAGGTTTTATACATATTTCTACTGGGTTAGTTTCTCTACTTCCCCGACTTGAAGCACTTTTGTTCACTGTACCTCTGGCTTTATATATGTGTGTGTGTGTGTGTGTGAATGATGAGAGAGAGTGTGTTTTTGGATGCATGTTTGCGTGTTCCCTTACTTCCCTTACTTTATTTGTTGCTGTTTTTGCTGTTGTTCACTAGTTCCTCTGTGCTGTTTCCTTTATGACACTTCTTTTGCTGTCTCACAGCGTGTTTTGATGTGTGCTCTCTTAGCTTGACGATAATGAGCTTTGTATTTTTTGTTTAATATTAAAGTTGATTTTTCGATATAGTTTCCTGTCGAGAGCCTAACAGCAGAATGTCTGCTGGTTGTGTTTTAGCATCGTGGTCAGCGGTGAGCTGGATTCACCTGCCCAAATTTCACAATGGAAACACCGACCCAGACCGGTTTACAAAAAAATACAAAACAGCTTTCCCTAAGATTTTCAGAAACTGAACTAGATCCTGGCCAGTGTCACTGTCAGTGTGCACCAAAAAATAAGACATCGCTCAGCCGAAACCTTTTTACTGAGAATCACTTGGTCAAACCAAAAAATCCAGTTTGTGGCCTCTCTGAATACCAAGTGGGAAATTTACTTTTTGTTAATTTTTTTTGGATTGTGATTTGTCTTTATACAGCAACATTTTAAGGCGTTTCTGATATTGGCAGTAGAAAATATTGTTTACTGCTGTTTCTTTTTTGTAACACTGGTTTCAGACCTTTCTAGAGCTGTTACTCTGAGATTTGCCATTCAGACGACATCTAGTTTAAGACAACAGTGGTATGCAAAGGAAACGATTGTATAAGTTTGCTGAGTTATTTTCTTAGGACTGTTAAAATATAAGGTCTACAGCATGTTGTATTTATAATGGCTATATTAAGTCGTGCCTGTTTTTTTTTTTCTTTCTTTCTTTTTTTTTTTCTTCAATGCAAAAAAGCTTTTTTCTTCTTTTTACTTGATTACATTGCTTTGCGTTCTGTCCTAGTAAAGTCACATTTGTCTGTTTTCACTGTATTGTAAACTATTCAGATATCACAATAAAGCTTAAATGGTATTGCGGTTTTGTTGGATGTTTCTTTAAAAAAAAAATCATTCTTTTGGCTGTTCTTCGTAAAACTGATCAAAAAGCAGGTTTTGCGTTACATTTACATTTTCTTTTACTTGTCTGTATCCATAGCTTTTGTAGGACTTTATTCTCCTGTTGATCAAATATTTGGTCTTTTGACACTCACCCATTGTCCTTAAAATTCAAAAGTGGTGCGTTGCCAGAAACATTTAGTAAATGCTTTTATCACTTCTGAATCTCATTGCCCATTGGCACTGGAGCATTGCAGACATAGCTGTTATAACTAATATCACAAAGGTCTAGATTTAAATGTCTTGCAGGCTATGCAATAATAAACCATCAGTATTTTCACTTTAAATAGTCTAATAGCATAAATTAATGATATGGGTGATTGTAGCCTTAGTGGATTAAAATAAAAATTGTGGTGTTTTTTTTATTTTTGTTATTTTTAATACATTTTTGTGTATTTTTATCGCTTTTATTATTTTTTATAAAATAAAATAAATACTCCAGTTTTAGTTCATCAACAAACTTAATGGTAAAATATATCTAATTTGGCTTGTTATTATACTTTAGGTTGTAGTTAACTGTGTACCGCAGGGTTATTATACTAATGTCACTTACTGGAATACCTCCACATTTAATGTTAATTGCCTTGATTAAAAAAAACAATATGCTCTGAATTTAAAAATTTGATTCTATTATGTGTCATACTAACAAATGTAATGTTTTAATGCTATGGTTAGACAGTGTGAAGGTTTCAAAGTTGAACCAGTATGATTTCTGCTTCAGTAAATACCCACCAAACACTTTTCTGTAGTAAACAAAAAACACGTCTTTGTTGCACTGAACCCCTTTAATATTCCTTTCAAGTCAAGGCATCTATCAGATATCGAATATAAAGTTGAATGGTAAAAGAAGAAGAGGTATTTGAAGTTTAGTCAGACCATTGAAGAAGAGTTTTATTACTCCTCTCCAGTGACTTGATTCATTGACCTGAAACAGCAGTCTGTCAGTGTAGACTATAAAGTCTGTATTCACCATAGACCTGCTTAGACCTGCTGGCCAATATAATAACTATGTGAGTGATTAAGTTAAAAGTGTACAATTACTATAGTCGCATTTTATTCTGCAATTAAGGCAATGCACTAAACTCTTGGTGTCCCTTGAGTCTACTTATCTTTACATATACTTGCTTAAATCATTTTTGTTCTTTTGCAACAGAAAAACATCAACAGATCACCTCCTAAGCAAGTGCATTCACAATGGAAAATTTGAACAGATACTGGCCAGTGGCGGGAGCCAATCATGCAAAACCACCCAGGTACATTATCGGTGTAAAACATGCACATATCGTTTGAAAGCCAATGTGTTTTGAAGCATGGTTAATATCAACCTACCTCTTATCATACGAGAACAGAACTTCTCTTTGACCTCATGCAACATTTTATCTTCAAGAAACGTTTGCTCTGAAAGTTCAAGGTTGACTAAACATCAAATTTTAATGCTAACACAATGTCTGCTAACTTGTATTTCAACAAAAAACATGGCAAGAGTCCAGTCATTTGACAATAGATCTATTATGTCATCACATAACTGATTCTATGTATTTAGTCTGTGTTAATAGAGCAAAGAATTGGCCCAGTCTGATATATTCAGTTACCAGCCCGAACACAGCGTCAATCAAGTGCGTAAATACGGCCAAATGACACACTAATGAAGAGCACAGGCATAAGAGGTCTAGAGGTCGCCTTTGTCTTATCAATGGTTGGCTTGACTCCAGATTGGGGAACAAAGAACAACGATGGCCGTTGGATAAGGTGTCTGGTTAAACCAGATAAGATGTGATTTTCTCTCTCTCTCTCACCGCTGAGGACATTCAACCTCTCACTCCCTT
Organism: Enteromius afrohamiltoni; assembly: GCA_034779775.1. Lineage (NCBI taxonomy): Eukaryota > Metazoa > Chordata > Actinopteri > Cypriniformes > Cyprinidae > Enteromius > Enteromius afrohamiltoni. The sequence goes on from JAUYWG010000038.1 coordinate 24,279,175, forward strand.
ATTTGTGCTAAGAATATTCTGTGGTTTCCTAGCGACTGGTGCTTTATTGCCGTGTGGCTTAGACGCCGTTTAAGCGTTTTTAGTTACTGACTAACAGACTTGCCAGTCTTTAAATAAGACAGGTGAAGAGTGCGTGGTCAGCTTGATCAAAACAATGGCTTAATGGAGTTTATGCACCCGCTTTTGCGAGTAAACGGTAAGTGTTTGTATGTATTCTAGGCCTGTTTTCATTACATGAGTGTGCTGCGTGTTCACATTGAAATGAAATTAGGCCCTGTTTTTTGTGCGTGAGAGACTTTTGTGTCTCTATGTACCAGGTGTGACATGATCTCCCTGTTTCCAATTTCAGCTTTGAATGATTTATTGTAAGGACCGTGTGCGAACACACAAACACATTAACATGCACTCTGATGCATAATTATTACGTGGCTAAAAGAAAGATGCTTTTCCTGGCACCAACAAAGAGTAAACACAGCTTAGTGCAGTGAGGGTGAGAATGTGGATTAAAAAAAAAAGAATATAGCAGCTCTATGCAACATCGTTAGAGATCATGATTTGATTAGTTCTAGTCTACCGGCAGCATTAGCTGCACTGGCTTATCATCATGAAAAAGCAGCCATTAGGTTGTGCTTCCTTGCTACACAGTGTGCTGTTTCCATGGTAACCTCCCAAAACCAAAATAATGCCCAAAAAATCCAGTAGGGACTGCAATTTTAGAGCTTCAGGGCAAAACAACATTCACGTAAGTTCATAAATGTGAGCAACTTGGCTGTCTCCTTCACTTTTTTGAGAACAGAGATTGCGAGCTACAGCACCTGACTGCATCAATTACCATAGAAATTTACTCAATGTTACTACAAATGTTGTTTATCATAATGCACATCCTAAAGCTTTCAGATGAGTTAAAGTAGACATGTGCAGTGCTTGTATAATGTAAAGGAACTTGAAAAATGTTTATTATTTGACTGCAAAGTTATCTAAATAGAATATCTATCTTTACCCATTGCAGCACAGTAGGGCAGAACACAACAAAATCACCACGACAAATTTTTTGCAGTGTTATGGCTTGTTTCTGATAGTTTCATTGTGTCCGTCTTGCTAATCCCGTTGTTTCGTCTCATTTCCACTGTGTTTTGCTATTCTTGCTGAGTTGTGGCTTGTTTCTGTTGTGTTGTGCTACTTTTGTTATGTTGCAACTTTTTGCTGTTGTGTTGTGTTCATTTTGCTGTATTGTGGCTGGCACCTCGATTTCCGAATGACATGCAAAATTTGCTTTCATCCAAAAAAAGTACTTTGGACCACTGAGCAACAGTCCAGTGCTGCTTCTCTGTAGCCCAGG
>JAUYWG010000038.1:24282001-24293671 GCA_034779775.1 Enteromius afrohamiltoni
AAGACGATAACGCGGAGCCATATAGTTAATATCAGTGATACGCAGCATGCACGATACAAGGAAATGGTCAGAAACATAATCGCTTTGAGGTACGATATCTATTTCAGTAAGATCAGTTCCATGTGATATAATTAAATCTAGCGTATGGTTAAAACGATGAGTGGGCACAGTAAAATTTAGCTTTACTCCAAAAAGAGTATCAGGTCAGTAAACGCAAGTCCTAAATCATAATTTTCATTATCAACGTGAATGTTAAAATCCCTGACAATTAGTCAAATGGCAATATCAAAATTAACCAATAGTTCAGAAAGGAATTCTGCAAATTCCGTTAGGAAATCTGTATATGGCCTTGGCGGTCTATACACAGTAGCTAAGACAAGAGATTTCTTTTGTATATCTGGTGGAGTAACATTAAGCAAAAGTATTTCAAATGAATTAAACCTGTATCCTGTTTTCTGAGTGACATTGAGATTATCACTATATATTGTTGCAAAACCACCACCACTCTGACAGGGCTCATGCTTGTAATAGTAGTTTAGTGGAGTAGACCCATTTAGACCAATATAATCATTAGGTTTTAGCCAGAGTTTAAGCAGAGTACATCAAAACTATTATCTGTGATCATTTCATTCACAATAACTGCTTTGGGTGCAAGTGATCTAATGTTTCGGAGTTTCTGGTTTAATTACGATCAGATTTTTTTCTAGATCAAAAATTTATGTTTTGACCTCACTACTCGGGGAACAGACACAGTCTTTACACTGGACAGTGCAAGTACTATCCTCTAAGAACAAAAGGCATCAAAGCAATTATTTGAGAATGTACTCACTAGTCAGATAGAGCGTCCTGGAGATGTTGTCCATCAGCAGTTCCGCTCAGACTCTGCTGGGGTGCAGGCTGTCAGCACGGAAAAGCCTAGGACGTTCCCAGAAAAGATTCCAATTATTAACAAAGAGCAGTTTCTGTTCTTAACACCATGACAGTAACCATTCATTTAGAGCAAGAAGTCTACTGAACCTTTCGTGCCCACGTCGAAACATGGGAAGTGGTCCTGAAACGATTATCTTGGTCGCGTCTCGATCAGGCTGCTGAAGTCCCTCTTCAGAACCTCCGTCTGTCACAGCCTGGTGTCGTTCACCCCTGCATGCAGGACGATCGCGCCGACGCTCTCGCCTTCCTTTAGTATCGCGAGTATTTGTGCAGAAACATCGAGAACACGAGCGCCAGGAAAACAGTGTGTGTGGACTTTGCCTTTAGCTAAGGTAGCTCGAACTTACCGGACAATGGAGTCTCCGACGATCACAGCGTCACGTTCCGTCTCGCGAAGGGGAGCAAAGCGGTTCTGGGTGGAGATGTAGAAAACATATCTGGGAAGATCTGCAGAGAAGCACACGGAGTAGTTGGTCAGAGTATCACGCTGTATACTCACCCGGGAGGATGATGGTTTGTAAATTAGATTTGTGATTGAAAATAGACAATAATAAATGAACTTAGGGGAGCTCCCGTTTGTCTCGTCTGTCCCGCTGACACGTCCTGTTAACAGTGACAATGATACAGTCACAAGCCTCCTGGAACAAAGCTTTTACGGGTTTGAAAGGACAAACCGTGTGTGATTAATGGCAAGATTATATTTTGGGGTGGAGTAACCCTTTAAGAAAAGACAACAACAAATTGCACTGTCAAAATTAATAAGAGCAGCCTTTAAAGCAGTGATGCCCAACTCTGTTTCTGTAGATCTACCTTCCTGCAAAGTTTAGCTCCAACCCTGATCAAACTTGGCTTAACCAGCTAATTAAGATCTTCAGGAGCACTTGATAATTACTGGCAGGTGTGCTGAAGGAGGGTTGGAACTGAACTCTGTGGGTAGATCGATGTCCAAGAACAGGGTTTTCATACGACTTTTGATTTTCTCTCCATTACTTGATTACATGAGGTCACTCTTTCACAACATTGACATGCTCCTCAGTTGTTAAATAGATATTTTTGTTCACAGAAAAATCTAGGAAAAATAAGAATGCTGCCTTATATCAATTCTGTTTCTCACTGGATATTGTTGAATGGGGCAATCATTTTTATTAATAAAGATTTTTTTTGGTTCCAAAAGGGACTGCAACTATGTAAATACTAAGATATTAATATGGAGTTGGTTTTGGGTTTCTGTGGAATCCGTTGTTCCAATAAAGCTTTTTTGAGGTCAGGCACTGATGCTGGTTTAGGACTGCAATCCCTGTTCCAGTTCATCTCAAAAGGGCTGAGGTCAGGGCTATGTCAGGTTCTTCCTCATCCAACCCTGTCTTTATGGGCCTTGCTTTGTGCATTGTACGTCTCTGTAATGCTGGAGGACCTTCCCGAAACTGTTCCCACAAAGGTAAAAGAATATCATTGCCCAAAATGTCTTATGTTTAAACACTTTGAATTCTCTTCACTGGAAGTGTCTGATGGCATTGTGCTTTACACAGTTGCATTGGAATAAATAAGAAAGCAAAACATTCCCCACTGTTTTTCCAAAACTCTTTTTTATTTTGTAATTAAAATCCAAACAAAAGACCATTTATAAAAAATATTCTATTGTTAGACCAATTGTTAGACCAAAAATATTGTTAGACCAAAATATTCTATTGTTAGACCAATGCGTAATACAGAGGGTTAACAGCTCTATTAGAGTACCTGCATCACAGGCCCTAAATCATTTACCAAAGCCACGACCTTTCAGCCAATTTTTTCACCCAAAGACATTACGAATGATGAAAACAGCATATACGCCCACTCCAGAGCTTCTGCTACTAAAACACTTCTCTAGTAAATCATTAAATGTCACCTACTATAAAGTAAAAGAAAATGGTTCCCTCTAGACCCATGGGAATCCATAATGACATGCATGCATATATTTGCTTTTCTCCATTTCAAATGTTTTTCCTTGCAGACTTTCTCAAATGCTTTGTGTATGTGTGTTGTCCTCACGAAACTCGCCCTTCACATCCTCTCAGATTAAGATCTTAATTAGTAGCATGTATGCCTAAATCTGAGTGTGTGCCTTTATGGAAGGGACTGTTTTTGAGGACATGAACTGAGAGATTGTGTGTGCAGTGGTTCTTAGATTTAAATGCACACAGTTCACAGATGTGAATGAAGGTCAAGAAAGATGAATGACTTAAGATATTAAAAGCTAGATTTTTACATTATCCGGAGAAACTGTGAGCAGTGCTTGCCAATGAATAACTCACTGCTTTAATGCTACAAAATTGCTTTTCTAGGTGCTTGAAACAAACCAGTAATCCTGAGTATGAGCTACACTGTAAGAAATCATTTTTACTTGCATTTATCTTGTTATATTAAGCTGAAGTAAGAGAAAGTATTTGAACTCATCTACCCTAAATGAGGTCCATAATAACAGTGGTGCATGCCGAAACGTGTAAAACTGTTAAAGCTGTAGATTAAAGTTGTGCATGAGTATTAGAGACAGTGATAAGGTCAAAGAGTGACAAGGAAGCACAGAGATTAACATTAGAAGGTTCTTCATTCACAGATCCAGTCAACCATGCCACTCTGACCCACTTCTGGGCACTGCAACAACAGCAATGCATCTTCACATAAACAACAGTGGCATGTTGAATGGAAAAAAGGGAAACTTTTTGAGACATTTAATACAAAACATTTTTTTTTCTTCTCTTCTATATAACTGAAATTGTCTGATCTGTTACCTGTATTAGTTGCATTTATTTGACAGGTGTTTGCAATGACGAAATATAGAAGCAAATTTGATTTATTTTCAAAGAGAGTTGATTTGCAGTGATATAATTTTCACTGTGTGATGCAGTATGGGCCTTTCCTGCAATTTGAAAAAAAAGATTAAGAAAGTTTATGCAAATTATCTGTGATGCCTTAATGGTATTGTGACCATTTTTGCATTGCACTGAAATTTGCATTCGCTCGCAAAACTTTTACAATCTCACATGTGTCCCTCAAGGAGCTCCGTACAAAACCTCTGCCTGCATACAATGATAAAACGAGAAAAATCATTTGTAGAGAAAGAGAAGTTGATTTATGCGTTCATATTATGATATTATTATTATGCACCACTGTTGGTTATATCCAAACACCTTCCCCTCCAGGGCAGTCATTTGTTATAATTTGACTAATTATTAAATAATAATTTTTATAATCTTTACATTTTTTTGAGATTTTCCAAAGTTAATGCCGTGACATTACTGCAACCTGGATAGTTTCAGCAACCTCTCTGTTAGTGTGAACGAGGTCAGACAGACATGCTCAGACTAGTACGTACTTAGCATAGGAGATGCTGCCTTCGCCTGGATTTGCTGGGTCCTGATGACATAATGACTTCCTCCACCACAGCAGTAGTCTGGACGTCGTGTCCCTGCAGAACGACTGTGCCAGAACATCAGGAAACCAATTATGCTAAACAGAGGACTGTTGGTTTACTCTATCAAAAAACAAGTACAATACAGTATTGAGAAAAATCTTTTGTTTTATTGGGATTTGTTGATTAATAAAAAGACAACACAAAATCTTTGCCAGTCTTAGTCTTACAATGCACAAAATTGACAGATTGACGCATATATTATTGAACAAAAAAATCTACGTTTTCTCAAAATGACAATCTGATTAGCCAGCTTTACGCAGTTTCCTGGAGTCCAGGTTTTTATCTTCTTGGAAATTTGTGTTTACATGCTCCTAGTCTGCGGTGCAGTTTCCAAAGACCTAGTTGATGGACAAAAAAGTCCTCATCTTAACCTCTGAATAACAACATACAACTGCACCTCACATAAAAATGGTTAGTCATTTGGAGATCAAACAGCTGGCCAGAGTGAGCCGTATGTTGAGCAGAGTTCATTTCATTTCTTCCAATAAGAGGGATTTTCCAAGTGCTGTTCCTGTTTTCTCTCACTCTCTTGAGTGTTTATGGGATGTTGTTCTTCTGTATAACTGTATATATAGCTCTACTCTGCTCTCTCACTCTCTCCCTATGATTTCATTCTCACTCTTCCTCTCTGAAGTGTTTGAACAGATGAAGTGTCCAGAGTGCTTGGCTCCCACCAGCTTTTAGTACCACGGCTATTTTGGGCTGTTGATGACATCATAGGGAGGCCCCGGCAACAAGCTTCATGATGTCATGACTCATAACTCGTACACTTTTACAATTAACATGACCTTCATCGCCTGACCACTGCCCTGGCAACTCAACGAAATACAGGCAAAATTATTCTTTAAAGCTATTGTGCCAAATTCACTTTTACATGTGGTTTGAACATGAATATGTTTTGGTAGTGTGTGTACACAACCACCCTATAATGCTAAAAATCCTCCTACTCATTTTAAAAAATCGCATAAATTATAAACAGTGTCACAAAACAAGCCATTTGCAGAATCTGTAAAATGTGATGTCACATTTTCAAGCCCCACCTACGACTGTTGACAGACACCCCTGTATTAGCAGAGACCTCACCCTGAGTGAGCCACACATTGTGCCATGTTCATTGCTAAGAACGTCATATGTACAACTTTAAAGGCCCAAAAATATGCATTTTCTCAATATTTAGATTTTTCTGCACTCTCAGATTCCAAATGTTCAAATAGTTGCATCTTGGCCAAATATCATCCTATCCTAAAAAACATACATCAGTGGAAAGCCTATTTATTTAGCTTTCAGATGATGTATAAATCTTAATTTAATATTAAGTTTTGTGTTCCAGAGTCACATATCAGAAGTTTAAACTGATATAACCTTAAAACACACCATTTCAACTTAACAGACATTAGAATCCCAACCAAACAGATGTTTTTATTGGCAGAATATCTGCAATAGGAACTGTAAAGGAACAGTTCTATTCTGGAAAAGGGGGTGGGGAGCAGTAGCTCATTTGCATTTAAAGAGACTTGCATTAAATCAGCATGTTTCTGCTTCCACTCAAAATTTTTAAAAAGAAGTAATAAATTATTTTTTTTTAGCTGTAACTTCACAGACACATTCTGGGGACACCTGGCACTTACACTACTCACAATAAGTAAATGTTCCCTTTGATATTACTAATAATGTATGAGAAGAAACACCATTTTTATTAATTTAATATTTATTACCCCAAAACTTTAGACAATAACAAGGATAGCCCCAAATAACAAAAATTGTCAATGTCAGTAGCAGCTGTTTCCAGCATTTGCCGCAGTGACAGCTTGAAATCGACATCTCATGCTCCTCACTAGCTTCATGATGTTGTTCTGAGGCAATGTGTTCCACTCTTGCACAAGTGCTACACGCAGTTCTGCCAGGTCACGTGGGGGTGGGGTACGATCATCCAGTCTCTGCTTCAACTGTTCCCAGACGTGCTCTACGGGGTTCAGGTCAGGGGACATTGATGGCCATACCATATGGCTCCAACTTCCTGAAGTCGAGCTGTGACAATTCTGATACGATGTGGTGGAGCACTATCATCCATGAACAGAAAGTTTGGGGTGTGCTGGCGGAATTGGAGGATAATGATGGGTTCTATGATGTCTCTGAGGTAAGAACGTGCAGTGACAGAGCCATGTATGACAATAACCAAATCTGACTGGTGATGCCTGCCACAAACCCTGAGGACCACGTTGACCTCAGTGTATCACTCACCTCGCCTTCTCCAGCAATGCTGACGACCATCATTTCTGTGCAAGGTGACCCGAACCGGATGGTAGACCACTGCTTCATTGTCCAGGTCACATGGTCCTGTGCTCACTGCAGACGTTCACGGCGGTGTCTTGGTGTCAATGGAGTCACCTGTAACAACCTTCTGTCAAAGCAGCCAATGCAGTGGAGTTGTTTGCGAATGGTTTGTCTGGAAACCCTAGTATCCCTCACGTCTTGTAAGTGGGCCTGCAGCTGTGTGGCAGTTGAAGAACGATGTCTGAGTGCATAGGTCCTTAGGTACTGGTCATCATTGCGGTCTGTCACTCGTGGGGCTCCACTCCTGGGTCTGTCATGAACAGCCAGTTCTGTGTCTTGATGCAAGTCTGCTGATGACACTTTGAGACACACCAAGTTTACGAGCAACATCTGTCTGCTTGCCACCGACCCGAAGGTGCGCCATGGCCAGGTGGCACTGCTCGTCCGTTAAGTGACGTCAAACATGGCTGTTTGATTGATGAACTTGGAATGACTTACTGACAATACCAGCTTTTTATATTGATTTTCAACATTGAAAAAGGTTTTCTTTTGGTATTGGCCCCAATATAAGGCACACCTGTACACAATGAGACCATTACATGGAAAACACAAAATGAGGTGTGTCTATCACCCCAATACAATTGCCTCCCTTTCACAAAAATGTCTGAAGTGAAATAAACACTGTATGTATGACATAGTCTCTCACAATATCCCTAACTTATTATGAGTAGTGTATATTACATTTTGTACATGCAACTAACCAAAAAATTTATTAAGTGGCTAAAATTACTAACTGGAAATAAATGTATCTTTTTGAGGCTGAAATTTAACCTTAGCATTCTATAACATTTTTGTATATAAATGACAAAAGCGCATTATATTTACAAAAGATTACGGTGTTTGCTGGAAGTTGCTGCATTTATCATTTGCATATTGCCAAAAATAGTTTATTGAAAATCAATGCCTTCTGGTTGCTTTATCAATCTTAATTGCTGTGAATGTCCCTTCACACAAACACAGTACGACATTCCCTTTGTACAGAAAGAAAAGCAGTAAAAAGCACTAAATATTGCAAGTAAACAGTCACAACTGAATACTGTAGCTCCACAGTGTTCTGTGTGAATCTTACTTTATATAACCCATAATGGTGATTACCCCTGTGTGTCATTGATTTCAACCTGTGTTTGGACAGGAAGTTGTCTTCCTCTATGATGTCATCACACTTTAGCATCCTACGCACTTCAGTGGTTCCAGCACTCAACATCTATTGTTACCATGGTGACAGCGCTGACACATGCACTTGTTCTGTCTCGCGCAAGATACTTTCTGTATCATTTAATACTTGATTCGAGCTTACGCCCTCAAACACAGGACTGTGGTTATTGCTTAGTGAAAAAAGAGGGCCAGAATTACCTTGCATAACTTTAATGTGGTTTGACGCCGGGTAGTTTTGGGGTTATTGAATGAGACGGAACAGAGGGAAGGTGGGTGTTATAACTGTGCAGGGAAAGTAAAGAGCTCTTTCACTCTGAGAGCAGCTGGTGGTGTCTCTCTTCTCATCCACCCACCAGACAAACACACATACACACAGAAATATGGAGGACATAGACAAAACCTTCCACCCTGTCTTTTTATTAAAGGATTGGTTTACCCAAGAATAAGCTCTCTGTCATTATTTACTCACCCTCATGTTGTTCTAAACCTGACTGACTTTATTCAGTGGAACAAATAAGATGATTTTTTTGAGGAATATCTTTGCCCCTCTTGTCTGTGAAACTGAATGAAGCTCCCGAGAGACTCATACGCATATTCCAAGTCTGTTGCAGCTTAATAATAGTATTCTGTTGGAAAAAACAACAACTTACATTTAAGCCATTATTCACTGATAAATGTACCTTCCACTGAAGCTGTTACAGGTTAGTTCACCCATTAAAATTAAGATATTTTTGATGATATCAGAGAGCCACCTGACCCTCCACAGACAGCAACACAACTGAAATGATTCCAGGTCCAGAAACATAGAAAAAATACCCGAAAAAAAAGTCCATGTGACATCAGAGAAAAAAGTATTTTCCTAGCATCGCAAAAGTGAGGTTGATCCACTGATGTCACATGGACTGTTTTACCGATGTTTTTACTACGTTTCTGGGATCATTGCAGTTGTATTGCTGTTTAAGGGTCTTATGGGTTTGGAATGACATGAAGGTGAAGAATTTTTGGGTAAACCCAACATTTTTGGGTAAACTAACCCTTTAACCACTGCAAGAGGACCAAGTCAGTGTCAATCTAGTCTCAGGCTCAGACGTCTGATGCATGTGGTACACTTAACTGGAAACCCTTCAGGAATGTCGAAGCCATCAAATGATTGGTTGAATTTGATCGGATTTCCGGGGATGCGAGTGCCGAGCTTATTTTCGGTCCGCCGGGAAGCAAAGTGTAGAATAATCAAGTGAAGTACCTAACTGAGAAGGGGACATCAGCCGCGTATGTTGGCAAACATGAAACAACAAACGCTGACATCGCAGCTGGCTGATTCAGTATTGTGTTTGGTTCTCCAGAATTGCTTGTGGGTGTTAAAAAGTGGAGAGATATGCTTCAAACAGCTGTTTATCGCGAGCGTCCTATCTGTATTTTTTATGCTGATTGACTTGTTGCACACCGGTCTGTTGTTGTGGGGAAATTTCCACACCCCGAAACGTGACGCTGAACGAAACGAACTGTGCTTGGTTGTTTGACATGTTGGTCAAGTGGCCTTATGGGTGGGCCTTGATCAAAGAAAGCTGCTATGAATTCCAGACCTTCAGCCGTCAGTCTGGAGGTCTGGCTACGTGAGACTAGTGTCAAACAGTCTGATCTATCTATTTACTTTTTTGAACTCGATCAGTTGATTCATTGAAAGGCAGTGTTGTTTTTTGTTAACTAAAGGTAGAAATTGTATCTAAAATATTAAATAAACATTAAATAAAAAAACTAATAAATAAGTATTAAATTACTAAAACTTAAACATGAAGTAATATTAACAGAAGGATTAAAAAACTATAAAAATGAGCATTTAGCATAAAATGAAAACATAAAAATGAATGCTATTTCCAAATATAAATAAGAATATGTATATAATAATAATAGTTCAAATTACTTTTTAATATAATATACTTTTTAATAATGTATATAATACAAAAATACTTCTTGTTCTATTCTGCTTGTTTCTTAAATCAAAACAAAGAACACTGAGTTTCACTTTTATATTCTATCTACTTTTCTTTAACTATGTCTAACTGAGGCTAACATGTCGTTGCTCTTTTGTTGGTTTTGATTGCTTCTATTGTCCTCATTTGTAAGTGGCTTTGGACAAAAGCGTCTGTCTGCTAAATAACTGAAATGTAAATGTAAAATGTAAATGACAAAATATGTGGTTGAGCTGATTCTGTAGTTTTAATGACATAAGTTTCCTCAGTCTCTCAATCTTCATACTCCATACTAATCAGTCTCATCAGAGTCTTGTTAATCTTCTATATCTGCCCCTTTCTCCCCCTCAGTCTGTTGTTTAGCTGTTCCTGATTTAAAGCTGTTTGCTTTTGAAATATGTTTGAAAGCCATTTTATTGATAGCAAAGCTGGAGATGTCATTTAAAAATATTAACTGCTTGTACTTTTGATCAAATAAATATGGCTTTGGTGGGACTTCTTTCCAAAACATTAAGATAATCTTGCCAACCCGAAATGTAGTAATGGTGTTGTTTATTAAATTACTATGATAATATCATTTGGTATCATTATTACTACCGGCACAGTACTTGTTTTGCCTCAGCTATGTTCTCTTATCACCCCCTCAGATTCAGAAAGGAAAGAAAACACTCGTACACTCACACACTCCACCCCCGTTTGCTTCGGTGACAGGACAGAGGCCCGTGATCCAGTCAAGCCAAGCTTTTGGCATCAATCCAACACACACACACACACCGCCTGAGCCTTCACTGCGTTAGCTGAGAGAGCAAGAGGGAGAGAAAAATGAAAGGGAGGAATAAAAAACGAGTAGCTAAACATACACCAACTCCCTCTGCAGATCTGCATCATATGAAGTCAGGCTGGTGTCTCAATGCTGCATTAGTGATCCATTAGAAGGCACTGCCTCTGGGACCAGCGCTAATGCTAAATTTAGCCGAGTGTTTATTTCAGGAGCGGCATGTGGTCCGCACACTCATGCACACACATAAAGAGTCTTACTGTTGGGAAACTGGTCTGTAGCAGTAAGGAAAATATATAGTTTGGCTGTCCGACTGAGACCCTCCCACTGATCGTGTAGATATACTGTCATACAGAGGAAACACAGTCCCAGAGTGCCTCAGGGGAAAACACAGATCCAGCTGCAGGTCTTATGGGCCCTCAATCATGTCCACTCTGTTTGCTTGGAGAAGCTATTATAAGAAACTAAATGAGAAAAAAAAGTAGAACTCTACAGTAAGGATTCATTTGTGAGCTATGTCTATAAATCTTAATTTCAACATTAGTTAACAAATGGTTAGAAATTGGTCAAATTCTAAGAATTATATGTAGGCTTTAAAGGCAATACTAAATGTCATTTTTAGTTGAATTTACAATATATTTTATTTGACATTTTTAGTGATAGTTTTATTTATTTACTCTAGTAATTTACTTCATTTACTTCAATTTTTTCAAATCAAAAACTATTAAATATTATTACACATTAAAACAACTTTTATATTTTCATACATTTTAAAATGTAATTTATTTTTGTGACGGAAAAGCTACAATGTTCGTCTTCAGTGTCACATGATCCTTCAGAAATCATTCGGGCTGCATTTATATACAGTTAAAACAGTTATAATATGATCTATTATATATTATAAAATGGAATAGTATATAATATGAAATATTATTACAGTAATAATAAAATAAAATAATACTAATATGATAATTTGCTGCTTAATAGACATTTCTTTTTATTATAAATGTTGAAAACAGCTGTGCTGCTTAATATTTTTGGAAACCACA
>JAUYWG010000038.1:24293771-24309212 GCA_034779775.1 Enteromius afrohamiltoni
CTGTTCTGAGTGGAACCTGTCCTTTTAAACCGCTGTATGGTCTTAGCCACCGTGTTGCAGCTCAGTTTCAGGGTGTTCGCAATCTTCTTATAGCCTAGGCCATCTTTGTGTAGAGTAATAATTCTTTCTTTCAGATCCTCAGACAATTCTTTGCCATGAGGTGCAACGTTAAACGTCTAGTGACCAGTATGAGAGTGTAAATAAGTAAATAAAACTGAATAACTATATATATATATATATATATATAGAGGTAGTCAAAATTATTAGAACACTAGTATTTTCATTGTCTGTCTAAATTTTGTTGCAGTGTGTCAGTTGGAAGTCTGGAATGACAGGAAGTAACGGAAAAAATGAGACAGACTAATCCAGAAAAACTGTGGCAACATTTCCAAGATGCTTCAAGAAAGCATCTTGTCACAGTTTAGTTTCAGTTTGTTCTGTTTTTTCATGTCATTCCAGACAGACTGATTGATGATCAGATCTCTGTGTGGAGCGCTGGCTGCTGTCAGACTCCTTGTGCAAACAAAAAATATCAAATTATACATAATTAATAACTAATACTTTATTGTTATTATTATTATAATAAATAATTAAACTATTAATTTTGCCTGTTGTCAACACATTCTTTCTTAAAGGTACAGTTCACCCCAAAACTAAATTCAGTCGTCATTTACTCACCCTCGAGTAGTTCCGAATCTGTATGAATGTCTTTGTTCTGCCGAACACAAAGGAAGATATTTTGAAGAAAGTTTGTTATCAGCCTGTTTTGGGGCACCATTGACTTCCATAGTATTTTTCCCTACTTGTTAATGGTGACCTGAAACAGCCTGATTACAAAATATTGGGTTTGGCAGAACAAAGAAATTCATTTGGTGCCATGCGACGGTGAGTAAATGACATAATTTTTATTTTAGGGGTGAACTATTCCTTTAAGGCCTCCAAACCCAAGTAAACTCCTTTGCTAAACAAACAAACAAACTTCAACCAGCCTGAGCTGATTTGCTGGTCTTGACTGGTCTGTTGCCTTTAGACCTTGGTGATTCAGCATATTATTATTATTAGCTATATTTTAACTAGATGCTCCGTACCTCGAGTATGTATTCTGACATTTGATAGGTAAAGTTGATACTTGTCAGTTTTAAAGTGTTGGCTGCTCTTGGAAACGCAGTATGGCGACTTCCATTTGACAGGCAGTCTTTTTGCACAGCTTGAGCACATAAAACAGCGGCTTGATTAAAAAAAGGTTCTCAGAGTTCAAACAGTGAGCTCACTGCATTGATGCTTATCTCGCGAGAACTCTCTCCTGCTTGTGTCGGCGATGCGATGCTGATGCTGTTGCTGTGAATTTGATTGACGCGAACATGTCGGTGTGATGGGGGAGCGCCGGGATGCAGCTGATGATGGTCCAGAAGGGGAATACGTGCAGTCAAACCAGACGTTATCGCTAAGTAATAACACCCAACGTCCTCCTTTACCATCTGTGGCGAAGGTGTCTGAATTTGTGTTGCATTTCACACGCGCGCAATGGATCTAGCTGATGCCACCGCAGCGAGGATCTGATTTGTGTTTTTTCCTTCCTTCCTTCAATATCTGTGTATTATGGTAGAGTCAAGCCGGAGCATCAATCATAAACTGTGCAACCCTGATGACAACACCGTCAGGATATCAGGATATCAACAATGGAATCGCCTTACACGTAGAGTCTAGTTTTTCACGATCACACACACCATTATTAGTGCTTTCACGAACGCACCATCCAAGTGTTGTCTAATCTGGTTGAACGAAATAAAGTAGCCTGCACTTAAGAGACGGACCACTGCTCCCAAATTATGGACGAGGAGAATATGACCAAAAGCGACGAGCATCATCTGAGTTTGCAAAAAGCCTTGCAGCAGTGCGAACTGGTGCAAAACATGATAGACATTAGTATCTCCAGCTTGGAAGGTCTGAGGACCAAATGTGCCACATCCAACGACTTGACACAAAAAGAAATCCGAACGCTGGAGGTAAGCGAGCTTCCATTTGCCTGAATGTTGCACCCCAGCATTTCTACAAATGTCACGAGAGTGGATGCTTGTTCGCGTGCATGCACGTTAAGCAGTTTTGCATCTTTGAATGTGTTTCCCGTTAAAGTTGCGTCTCGGGGATTGACTGTATTGGCGTAATAAACGAAGAAGCTGGCGCTGCAGTGCGCATTCTGCAGGTGGTGAAGAAGGTGGCTCGTGCGTCCGCGCTGCAAACATGGACACCGAAAGGGGCCTATTGTTGACATTAATTTATGTCCTCGTTGTTAAATCATCCTCGTCATTAAAGCGGTGGTACCATATAAATACGAGATCGTTTTAAATTGTGTTATGTAACCAGAGGTACTGTCCCAGATATTTTCTTCTGATATGATGGCAGTTTTTGTAGTAGGTACTGTAGTGGTCGCCCAAATATAGGTGTTTTAAAGACCCTAGATCAAAGTGGTCTATGTGATGCTTTTTAAAAAAAATAGATTTTCTTCACGTTTCGCTTTTAACGTCTTTTACCGTTTTTTATTTTAAATGTTTATGTAATGTGTCTCAAACTTGGGGATGGGAATCGATTCCTTTTCCGATTATCAAAAATGATTCCGGTTTCATTAGGGATTCGATTCGAGCTACTTTTCTTGTTTTGAACAGCTCAGGCTGCTTTGCAGCTTGTTGCCAAATGATGAAATCATTTTCGATTTAAACAGAACAGATTTCAGCATCGAAATTCTACAAAAATAACACAACAGCACAGGCCTAAATTATAATAAAATAACACTGATTGCAAAAAAGGTCAATAAATAAGTAAAATAAAGCTGTAGACTTTTAATAATTCTATTGACATGAATGGTTTGTTTGCAGGCAGCTGATTTAGGTCTCATGAGCCTCGCAACAAAACGGGTAACTGGATGAAAGTCCTCACTTGCTATTCAAGTGAGTCAGATTCATTCAGGAACTGTTTAGCTAAAAGTTTCTTTTACTAATACAATTGTCTCATAAAAAAGTCATTTGCAGTTTTAAAAAGTTTTTTTTTCTTCAAGACTGATCATAAATTCAGTTATGAAAAGGTAGATTAACCTTATATATATTGGAAAAGTAAGACGACTGCTAGTCGATCAATAGACCCACGGTGGCTAAGTTTATGCACCTGACCCCTGACTCTCACCTGTTTCAATGGGTGGGGAATTTTAGACTCAATCATGTCCAATTATTTGGCACAAATTTCCTCCCAGCAGTCAGCTGGTTGGCTTCTTTTGCTCTGTTTTTCAGCTTGTTTTTAGGCTTCAGATATTGTTTTATGTTTTATATGTGTGGGCTGTATGACACCTGTTCCTTAACCCACCATCAGTATCTTGTCAATATCTTACCTTTTAGCTTAGTCAGTTATTTTGTCTTCGTGATATAGCATTTATTACTTTATTTTGTCTGTGTTGTTGTGCAGGATTACTCTTGATCCTGATTATGTGCTGTTGCATGCATGTTGGAATAGTGTTAACCATTTTTTGACTCTGTCTGCTTTACAGAAGCACTCTAGTATTTTTGCACTCCGTTCTCTTGATGTGGGGAAACCCATTTTCCATTGGTCGTTGGTTGCAGCCGTCACTAGTGTCAGTATGTCACAATGAAGCACTTTGTTTGTTCATGTTGATGGAATAATAATTACGAGCATTAGATATTATCTGGGGGTTCTTGCTTGTTTATCTGGTGATGGATGTGCATTACCATCCTCAATTTACCAGGCAGCAGTGAAGCTCAAAGCGTAATGGCATTTGTTACCAGCAATACAGTGATCCCTCTTTAAATATATGAGCTTGTACCAAAAATAATACAAACTCATTCAAGGTTTATAGTATATTGCAACAGTGCATTTTCTGTTGTCTAGACAAATTAGACAAATACTACAGAATCTGTAGTATTTCCTAATCAAGGATTAGAATTTATGTTGCTTTGTAAATTCATACTATTCATAACAAGGATGTTCTTTACTGACAAACTGCCAGTGGGTTAAATGACATTAGAAACACTATAGAATCTAATATAGTGTGCTACAAAATCCTATTATGGAATAAAATAACATGGTGATCTGGGACTTTTCTGTAACAATTCTTATATAGTCAGTCATATAGTCATATAGGTCAATATATGTAGTTATAGTCATAAAAATCACAGTTAACTTTTTAATATTTTATTCTGTGGTGGGAGTTGCAAGAGTTGCAAGATGCAGAAAAACAATAGAAAAGCTAGATGTCAATTTAGAATAGCAGCTGTGTGTCAAATGACTGATTAAATTAAAATGCAAATAATTAGTTTTGTTTAAACAGCTCATGTGACCAAATGGCAAAGCTAAATGATTGAAATATTTAAGTTAATATAAGGTCAAAGGGGTTCAGCTGACAAAAAGTGTGGGATTTCTCGGGTTAAAGAATTAATCTGTTCTGTTCGAAATATATCTGCAGCCGTTTTAAAATAACAAGAGAGAGTGTCATGGATTTGGGTCAGTCCGTTTCAGTTCAAAAAGAGTATTTAGTTCAAGAAGTGAATTGAGAACTTTGAGTGAAAAGGCTTTAATCTTTGACTGTTTCAGCTGGGACCCACAGACAGTGTGTTTTCATACAGTAACATTCAGCAAACAGTGTTGCCATGGGAGATCAACGCAACACAAATGAAACTGAACAGACTACAGATGTGACTGGACAGTATTCAATTAACTGATAAGGCTGATCAAATGATCAAATAGCTTATTATTATTTTCTTGTTAACTTGTTGGTCAACATTTATCTTGATGGCATCCAGTGTGTGATATTCCTCATGTATTGTATAACAAGACTCACTTGTGGGCAATTCATAAGGACGCTACAAATCCATGTGCTGCATGTTGTGCCTTTTTTTCTTACAAAAGTTCATACAGCTCAGAGAAACCATTTGTATGGCTTTTTAAATGTACACAGTAAGTAAATGTAATGTTATTGCATGTGATGTTTGATCTCATCGCAAGAAATCAGTTATTCCATAATTGCATGAATATTCATCACAAAACTAAAATGTGTAACATTTCTAAATGTGGCAACAAAACCCCCAACAACTGTGTAAATAAAACTGTTATATAGTCAAACAATGAAACTATATTAATTATTCATGCCCCGGTGCATGCTGGGAATGGAGCTGAACCACAAAACCTTTTTTTTTCCGTCAGTATAGGCCTAAAAATGCATTCATTTAACATTAATTTAACTCACTTGCTTCATCTTGCAAATAGTTGTATAATGACAGAAAACACCAACAAGTTTTTCTAAAGCAATATTTAGTTGATGTTAGAATTATTTGTATTTATGATTTTCCTCTCAAATAGTTTCGATGAATAGTTGAATATTAAAAACTTTAAAAACCATTACTAAAGTACATGAGAGACTTGCTAAAAAATGACAAGGAAATACTATTTCAGTTTTTCTACTTTAAAATTCACTGTGTTACTTCCTGGTTTTTTGCGATTGTTTAAAATGTGGTGTAGCTTTAAATGTTGCCTTCGTATTCCTCATTTGCCTGCACAAAGGCTGTCTTGGGAAACTTGTCCAGTTTAGAATATTCATGTTTTTCCCACATGCTGAGAATCAGTTCAAAGAGAGCATGAAAAATTGAACGACATGAAGGAGAGATAAAAATGCCAAGCACTGCATTTAGAGTTTGCTTACAGATCTGCGTATGTGACTGATGTAAATAGTTTAACTTATTTGCATTTACATTTTTAAAATGTTAAAACATCATATTGTTAAATGAGTGCTACATAAAGTTCTTTCTTTCTATTTTTACAGGGTAAACTGGTGAAGTATTTTAGTCGGCAGCTCTCTTACAAGCGTAAAGTGTCCTTACAGGAGCAGAATGTGGAGTTGGATGGATTCCCACGACTGGGACACTGGTTTCGTATTGTTAACATGAGGAAGGAGGTTATTGAGGTATGTGCAGTCCTGTGTGTTGTGTCCTAAACCAGCCATATACAAACCCCGCCCCACAGATGCTTTCACTGGCCAACTCCATTACACAGTCACCTGTCAAGAAACATATAGACTTCATGGATACAGAAATCATGTTGGCATTTTGTTGTGACGAACAGTAATGCTACCAATGCTCTACTAAAGTTAGGGTGTTGGTTAAGGTTAGTATTTGTTTTAATTAATCAGCCTTGTGATTTACATTAATAATGGAATCATGGAAAATATGTTTTTTTTGTCTCATTAACTAAAACTTAAACTAAAAAACTATATATTATAACTACATATATAAAACTATAAATAAAATATTTAAATTTTATATAAAATTATTAAAAACATCAGGCCTTTTCAGCTTTTTGCTTAGGAAACATTTCTATTTTTTGTTAATAATCAAAGTACTAAAATAATGAAAATACAACTAAAACTTAAAATAACAAAAATGTCAAATTAAAATGAAAATAGAAAAACAAAATCTTGAATAAAATAAAATAAAATATAATGTAAAATATAAAAAACTATAAAAAAACAGTCTACCAGTAATGCCAAAGTAACACTGGTCCCAGATCATGTCTTCTTGGACATTGCAAGTCAATTTTTTTCTGTATGATTTGTTATTAAGGTCCAAAATGAATGAGTTATTAAATGCATATAAATATGACAAGTAAATAAAGCCAGTTGGTCTCTAACTTTTGGAAGTGCACAGTAACGTATAATCTAAAGTTATGTTTTTATATACTGCAAGAACAATCTCTTTGAATACTAACAATTTACTCTGCTTTATTACTAAAAACTATTATTATTGTTTTTTAATATTATATTTTTGTAATATTATTATTTATTATAATATTCTAACCCTAATACCATATTGTCAGTGCTTTATTTCAAGCTGTCAATGCAAAGAAAATAGTGATGTGAAATCCATATTTAAGTGAGTGTGTGGTGAGATGTGTAATTATATGTAAATGTGTTAGTGAGAGTATCCTAATGTAGGATCAGGATGTTTTGTGGGAAGTAGCTACTTGTGAGCCTTTCCTTTCAGTACATCTCGAAATATTTCCCAGCTGATGGCATAAAAGGTTGTAAACGTACAGTCTAGAACAGCAGATTCTCTGAAGGCCTAGAGGTTTTGCTCCAGTGTCGCTGTCCTCAGTGCTGAAATGTTGGCGCTGTCCAATGTGCTGAAGCCCCCTGCTGATGTGGAGAAGGAACTGCAGCTATATAGAGCATAACACTCAGGCTCCTGAAATAAAACCCTTATTAATTTTGTGCATAGGGGAATTAACCAATGTTATATGCTTTTGCTAAAGCCTTGTAAACTTGTTTGTCTCTCTATATTCAACCATTGTCTTTAAATCAATATATTTTTATTTCCCTTTTGTATTTAATTTGTGACTTTTTATTTGTTTTCTTCATTAGAGCTATTAAGTACGAAGTCTTGTAGCTTTGTCTTTTTGTCTGATTTTAATATACTTTTTGTTACAAATCAAAGTTTGTAATATTGTGATTCACCTTATAACCTGCTGGTATATTTTGGATATTTTGGAAATTATTTTGTATAAAGTAAATACTTGAAAGAAGACTGATGAAAAAAGTGGAAAGTGACTGTTGAGCACTATTGAGACTGAAGTGAAAAGTAAATTTGTATGTTTTAAAATGAACAATGAAATAGACGTTATATAGATGTTACATAACATCAAATAAGCTGAGTGTTTACATTTTAAATTTAGTTGTTTGGCATCTTGCTTGGTAACTGAAGGTTGTAGCTTTGAATGTGTCACCAATCAGCAAAGCATGCTCTGTTTATTGAAATGTATTGTGTTGCTGACATGTTTATGAGTCCAAGTTAAGTCTCATGTTTTTTGTCATCAGTCTTTTTCAAGTTTTAAATGAACATTTTCCTATATTCTGTGTATTAGATTAATAAATCCTGTCGGGTAATTGCATTTATTTAAAAAAGAGGAATTATTTCAAATGATTTCTTTGTTCAGATCAACACTATATAATATAATATAATATAATATAATATAATATAATACTTACACTAAAAATAGTGCTTTTACATTTTACTATAATCAAAAGGTAATTTTGTGTAAAATTATATATTTTTTTAGTTCAGAGTTCAGTTTTATTCTTGCTTGTCATTTTAATATTTATGAGTTTTGAGAAAAATGATATGTTATATGTGATTATATGTGAATATGT
Source organism: Enteromius afrohamiltoni (assembly GCA_034779775.1). NCBI lineage: Eukaryota > Metazoa > Chordata > Actinopteri > Cypriniformes > Cyprinidae > Enteromius > Enteromius afrohamiltoni. Next base: position 24,301,972 of record JAUYWG010000038.1, read on the forward strand.
GATTAAATTATACACTGCAGTAAACCGTAATATTGTGAAGTATTAAGCTTAACAATTAAGATAAAACTTTTTTTCTATATTTTTAAAAATATATTAAACTTGGCCCTTTTAGACTTTTTTATTTACTAACTGTTTGGTTTACACACACACACACACACACATATATATAAACTAACACAAGCATCTCTATTCTTTTTCTATTCTATTTATTTCTTTTCTTTTTCCTTATATGCAATTAACAACAACAAAAAAGTCTCTATAGCTTCCTCTATTGCTTTTCTATTGTATCTCTATCTAAATTCCTGAAACGTATAATAGCACTTGTGTATCATTGCTCTTTTGTTTATTTTAATTGCTTCCATTGTACTCATTTGGATAAAAGTGTCTGCTAAATGTCTAAATGTAAAAATAGCCATAACTCTAGTCTTCAGTGTCACATGGTCCTTTGGAAACAATTACTTTTACAAAACAGCTGTGATGAATAAAACCTTTAAAATAAAATATTTTCTCACATTATGTCCTAACTGTCACTTTTGATCATTTTTATGCCTTCTTGCTGAGTAAATGTACTAATTTCTTTTTAAAAATCCTATGACTGACCATGAACTTTCAAACAGTAGTGTACTATTGTAACAAATATCTTTTGGAAGCTGTATTTAAAATCCACTTGACTCTCTTGTGAATGGCATTTCAGTGATCTGTCAAATGGTTGTTTAGTCCGGCTCAGCTTGCGCATCTCTCAGACTTTACTCTTTATCGTAGGAGATCTCTCCGGGTGAGCTGACTCTGGAGGCTCTGTTGGAGATGTCGGATGAGCAGGTGTGTGAGGCGCTGCTGAAGTTTGGAGCGAGTGATGAAGAATGTGCTCGGCTCAATGCCTCGCTCACATGTCTACGATCAGCCCACAAATCAGGTGAGTTCACAGGATGCAGCTAAAAATATCACTTAACTGTTCTATGAGCGTTCTTGCAGCCTTGTATTACTGACAGTAACAATATAAAACAAATGCTGTCTATTTGTCTGTCTGTCTATCTAACAGGAAAAATGATGTCTGTCTGTCCACCTATCGATCTGTTTATCTATCTATTGTATATACTGTATTTCTACACTTTTTGTCAAAAAGGACAGGAAAGAACCAAAACACTGAATTCTCTCTCAAATATATGGTGTGGAATTTAGACTTGTTTTTACAAAAAATAAAAATAAATAAATTCGGGAATAGTCAATTAGAGGCATCCATATATTTTGGTCCGAGATCATCCAGTAGAGGGCAACACAACACTGAGTTTTATTATTGTAGACTGGGATGGAAAGAGACATGTTATTTTGCAGTTCGCTTTTATTTTGTATTTTAGTATATTAATCACAGCTCATGCAATTGGGAGGAAATATAAAAAAATAAAAACTTCCACTGTTGTTCCATTGTTGTAGGTTTTACAGATAGTTACAGGTCTAATTGTAATGATTGGATAAGCCATAATATGCATATGGTAATATTAATTTGTGAATTATTTATTGTGAAATATTACTACTTATATATAAATATTACTACTATATATATATATATATATATATATATATTAATGTAAAAAAACATTATAAATGCCTTTGCTAACACTTTTGATCAATTCAATGAATGTAAATTCCACAGAAATATTGAATGAATTGAAATACATGTTTTTAAATGTATTAGTAATTGTAACATGAATGCTGCATTTGGTTTTGAATTTAGGCAGTAGGTGTTACGCTTGGAATAAGAAAATAAGATTGAGTAACTAATTAATTGGCATAATTAAATTAGACTTAAATCAATCACTAATTCAAAATTCATTTAATTACAAGGTTTTAATTAAATGAGGCTTTACTCCAGATGTTTTAAAATGAGCTTCAGGGCTGCGTTTATACATGCAGTTTGATACTTCAGAGCTTGTTCATCGTGTATGTTTCCACCACTGGAGGGCAGCATCGAATCACGCTCTGAAATGCAGCACAGTTTGATAACAGTGTTAGGTAACATCACACTTTAAATGATCAGCTAGATCCTCCTGCAGGTGTTGTCCTCTACCTCCACAGCTGGAGCTGACTGTTCCTGCTCTTACCTGAAAAAGAGTTGATGGAAGGAGTGTATCTCCAGATGTCCAAATCTCAGTCCAATTTTAATCCTCACCACCAGCGTGTGATGAAGTTAGAGACTGATAACTGAGGACCGGAACATCCTGCTTTGTGGACTTTTGTGCTAATCATTCTGTCCCTAATACATATATCTATAAAGTGTGACTCTCAGAGCATTATCATATCAGATGCATATGCACAGCTTTCTGCTTGCATGCAAGAAAATACAAAAAAGTTTTACTAATTTGATATTGCATATCATTAACGATTTAATTGATACTTGAGTAGTTGACAGATCAGTGTGTCCTATGGTGTGATGGAAAAACCCTCTCTAACCTCTAATAGTGAAGAAACCTATTTGTAACTATAAGAATGAAGATACATTTTTCTCATGTTATTATCCCTAAATTTTTGCTTTGACACACCATATTTTTAGTTTTCCACTACCCACTTATGAGCCAGATTAATAAACAACCCATATTTAGCCATTTTGAAATGACTGTATTTGGTGGATAATATTATTTTGTGCTAATCATTTTGTTCTTAATTTAGTCATAGATCTATAAAGTGCATCACACAGAGCATTATCATATCAAAAGCATGCATATGCACAGCTTTCTGCATGCATAGAAGTAAACGTTTTATGAATTTAATGTTATTACTAATAATTTAATTGATACTTTTGAGACTGATTGATAAACAACCCATATTTGGCCATTTTGAGGCATTGGTAGATATAATACATTATTCATTTTAGTCAATTACAAAATCATCCGACCAATTTGTGCATAGATGATGCAAACACACACACACACATACATATATATTAGTTCTGTGAAATTATTCATCGTGATTAGTCACATCCAAAATAAACGTTTTTGTTCACATTGTTCACTGTATATATTCTTTATGTATATATAATTGTAAACGTTTACACACACGCACATAATATAATGTATATATATAATATACAGTGCAAATGTACAGCTATTATTTAAATTTATTAACATTTAGTCAATTTTTTACTTAAAAAAAATATATATATATATTTTTAAAATTTCTAAAAGACAAAAAGTGCACTGGGGAAACTCAAAATGTCTGTTATGGCCAACAGAGGGCAGCAAAGCTCTTTTGGTAGTATGTTGCATAAATGTTATAATAAGGATTGTGAGTAAACGAATAAGAACTGTTCTGGCATGTTCTTTAGCAGGTCAAGTATGCCAAGCATACAACTTTACACAAGCCTTGATGTGATTTAAGTGAACTTATATTTGAGTGTTTGTTTACAGCCTTTTCTCCATCTGTTGTAGGTTTTTTTTTTTTAAGTGATAACACATAATGCAATTTGTTGTTATTGAATCTCTTCACCAGATCCACAGTACCCTCACATCTGATCTTTCTTTTCTCCATTGACTCTGTATTTGCTTTGAGTAGCGTTAGTGTGGCTGCCCCGGAGTGCCTGAATTTTCACAAACGTGGATCCCCCGCTGTGATAGTGTTCAGACACAGCGCTAACCGCCGGTTGCACAATTGGAAAGTGTGATCAGGCTGGATTGCTTTGTTTAAAGACACGATTAGAGAGGCTTTTAAGATGCTGGTAGCTAGTTGAGGACACAGCATGGGCTCCTTCAGGGTCCAGCGGAGGTGCCGCACAAGGACAACAGGGGATTCCAGCCGTCACGAGAGTGTGGTGTATAATCTAGGAATGGCATTTCTGCGTCTGTCTCTGTACCCCCCTTGTTCTCATCTCTGCAGTGTCTTTATTCAGACTCTGATTCATTTATATGAATAGTTAAAAAAAAAAAAATAGAATTCTATTTTCATCATTTACTCACTCTCATGTCATTCCAAACCCACTTTTAGGACCTTATTTCCTATATGATCGACGCTGATTTTTCTTCCAATCAAAGTGAACAGTGACCAGGGATGTGGAGCAAGACATTCAGTGAATAACGAATATAATCACACTACATGAAAGGATTCAAAAGACTTATATAATATAGTACATGAGTCCTATAGATATTAGGATGGAATGTCATATGGTCTTTTGGAGGTCACCATGGAGGTCACCATTTAAACTTCTTGTTTTGCGTTTCATGGAAGAATGCTTTTTTAACGGTGTTTAACAATTTGGGTGAGCGAGACCTGATTTCTTTACATCTCTCCCGCGCTAGCCTGCAGTTTTTTCTCCTTCATCTCAGTTCATCTTTCAAACTGCTTTGCTTGAAGGTTATGAAGATAAGTGTAGAGGAGTTCAGAAGGAGGAGAGAGAGAATGACAGGGGTTGTGCCGTTGAGAAGGTACTAAACTGAATTAGTGATTTTAGTGAGTTTGTGACCTCACACCTCATTGCTCTCCAGAGAAAAGACATAACACATTAAAAAGGATTCTTATAGGCTGAACAAAGCAGCACAAGGGAATTGAAACCTTTATAGTTACATCAGAGCTTTTTTTATGTAATATTAAGTCCTATTTGTACATTTTGCGTTCATATTTTGGGTCATTCATTCATTAGACGCACCTTTGATCATTTGATCCTCACTGTGAACTCATGACTCTTTCTAGAACAGAATCTGTCAGTTGCTGTAGCTTTCTCCACACATACGGGGAGAAGTCATTTTTCTGGTTTGAAGGATTTCTGTCTTATCTTTTAAAAGGCATACACCGTAACGAAAGTGAAAAGTCACATCTCAGCCGTTTCTCAAGACCTTTCAATAGCCTATATATATATATATATATATATATATATATATATATATTTTTTTTTTCATGTTCAGCATGTCAGCATTTAGTGTACCAGTTTGTAAAGATGAAGAGGTCTATTTAACCTTAAAACAGGTACTATGTGCATTGTAAAAAATGAAAAGAAAAGAAAAGAAAAGGTTATTTATACCCAGAGCGGCTGTTTGGCCAAATTGCCATAATTGCAATAGTAATAATAATAATAAAAAAAGAATTCACTGGCATTTACACCATGTTATTTCCAAAATTGAAGTGGCCAAAATTTCTCTGACAAATACATATTATATCAAATTAGTTTGCTTTTATGTATTTACTCTAGACGAAGGCTTCTGTTGTGTTTTCAAATGCACAAATTATAAAATAATACATAACTAACTAACTCAACTTTAAAGTACCCCTCTAACGGGTAATGAAGGGTTCATATTTTGATTTTGGGTGTCCCCAATAGGTTGACATGCATGCAAGGTCAAAAAACACTTTATTTTCTTATAATATGCATTTATTTTTTTACTTAACTTGCTTAATGACTCCCAAACGATTTGCTTAACGATTCATTTTTTATAGTGGCATCTAGAGATCTTGATGACATTTATTAAGTCATTTCAGCTTAATTTAATGATTGAATGGGAGACACTGTGTACATTACAACTGATGGACACACAGCTGATATGAAGCCTGTGTTGGAGGCAGCGTTCAGATATTGAGTAAGCAATCAGAAAAGATGATATTTTTTATCAAGCAAAATGTCATAAAGAGTGTAATTCTGTTAAAATGTTTCTTCTTGAGTCAGTTATCATGCTGTTGAGTCACATTTAGGATTCTAATTGTGTCCTTGGTTTACCCACAATCCTTCCCTCATCCGTATTAGTATGTAATTGAGATGTATATTTTCATGCCCATGTTGCCAGAAATAATTGCCCAAAGGTGGTTGTTTTCTTGACAGAAATGTATAAATGGTATAAACAAATTACATAAACCATGACATTGGCACTACTCAGAAACTGGCTTTGAGCAATCTTTGCAATCATTTCAACTGGTTTCTCAGTTCATAAAAACTGGTGTCCTGTAATGCACTTTGTATAAAAGATTCTATAATATGACTGGTTTCAAATTCCCATAAAAAATCCATTTAGAATTTAAGACTGTTAGAACTGATTAGAGCTTACTTTATAAACACTGTTCAAATTTGAAAATGTCCTGGAAATACAGAATAAATAGTAACAGTCTTTACAATTATTACAATAGTAAGTTTATTGTTATTCTATTTTAATATAATAAAAAATATAATTTATTCCTGTGACGCAAAGCTGAATTTTCGACATAATTTTTTCAGTCCTCAGGATCACATGAGCCTTCAGCAATCATTTTAATATGTTGATTTGCTGCTCAAGAAACATTTCTTATTATTTTCAATATTAAAAACAGTTGTGCCGCTTAAGGATTCTTTGAGTATAAAGTTAAAAAGAACACCATTTATTTGTAATTGAACACTTTTTATATTATTATTAATATATTTACTGTCACTTTTGGTGAATCTGATGTGGGCTTGCTGAAAAAGAAAAACCCCAAAGTATTTAAATAAAAGTATTAAAACCTTTACAAAAAACACACACCCCAAACGTTTGAATGATAGTTTAACTGCACATAAAACAAAGAAATACGTAGTAAAAAGGTCTACAGAGGAATCAGATTGTAACTGATTTGCAGACTGACAGGGTTTGTTCATTGTTTCAGCGTGTGTCATTTCCTCTCTGTCAGTATTCTCTGTCCACTCTGGATGGCTGAGAGCCTTTATAATTAGCCCTGTCTTGACAGAAATATCACTGCTAAGTCATATTCATAGTCATCATATCATGTAGTCAGTCATATTGCATTATTATTAGAGCAGAACCTAATTAATGGCATTGGTAAATGATGTGCTGTGATGTATAGGCAAACTGCGTGGGTGATGAGTCGTCTTGACACCTTTCTTGAGTTGGTTTGTGATATTAATGACAGTATCTTTGACTTTGATAATAGCATTGCTAATCGAGATGCTAATAGAAGTATCCATGCATCCCTTTGTAGCGGTTTTATAAGGCACTGTTGCTAGGCAATGGTTGTGACTGCAAATGCATTGTTTCAGAAATGTTGACATACTCTCATTAGGATTTGCTAAATCATTAACGGTCGACTCTACTTCTTTCTTTGTGTTCTGGAGTTTGGATGTTATGTCATTAGTGGTGTTATAAGGCTCATGGTTAGGATTGGGGGTTTGAACAAACCTCTGACCTGTCATGTAACTCATCCCACACTGTTTGTGTAACAGGCCTGAATTAAATGTCAAATTGGACAGCTTTTTTAAAGCTCTCTAGGCAAAAAAAAAAAAAAAAAAAATATATATATAT
>JAUYWG010000038.1:24325663-24337810 GCA_034779775.1 Enteromius afrohamiltoni
TTTTTATGTGAATTGTGTCAAAAATATACATATATATATATATATATATATATATATATATATATATATTTTTTTTTTTTTTTTTTTAAGGGTTCATAGGCTTAGATCAATGAGACTTATGTTCAAAGTCTCAAAATGACAAAACCTGTGCTAACTGAAAGACAACAACTTGACAAAAAGGTTAAATCAAAGATTTGGTGATAATATGCTGTAGCAAAATGGAAGATTTGTAAGCTATTTTCAAAACAACAGGCCATTTTTGGCATTTCCAGGAATAAATACAAAGCTTATGTTTATCATTTTTGTATGTTAATGAAAAAATGTCTTTAGAAAATATATAAATGCATAACAGACTCTCTTAGTACAGTATATGGCAGATCTTCAGGTTAAGCAGATACGGCAATAAATTGCTTAACAAATGATATAAGGATTATAAGTATAAATTGGTCCAGTTTAGTGCTGTAACTTTAATGATCCTTATTTTTGCCATATACAGTGAATACACATTTTTTTTTATTTTAATTTATTTTTACAATTGACCAAACTGATTTCAAAACTGCAAGAAAATGATTCTGCAAATTTAGCATTATAGTCTATGTAACCTTTGTAATGTAAGAGAAACACCATGATACTTTAGGTATAAATAAAATAATTATAATGTTAATTGATGCAAGGTGGGCTACATCATATTGAAAGGAGTAGGATATAAAAAAACTAGGATATTTAGTATTAAACATAAAGTATTAAATGGTTAGTACAGTACATTGATGCATTAAATCAGTTTGAACGAGTTAGCATATAATCCACATTACTGTGAGAAAGACTCTGTGTTATACTAGAAAGCCATCATCATTCGACTGCAGGCACGGCTACTGTAGTGATTTTACTGTGCTGAAATGTGTTAGTTGTGAACGATTCACCGACTCAGTGAGTTTTGCTGCATTGCGTGCAGATGATATCTGACAGAACCGCTTATACTGACACACACAAAGTTTTCTTAAATGTTGCCAGTGGCAACCAGATTTTAATTTGTTGCATTTGTACTATTTTAATTTCCGAGTGCATTTGCAATCATTCAAATCACGGTCTGGAGTTCAGTTATGACAGCACTTAACGTGAATCAAACTGACATGAACTCCTCAAGTTTGTGAAGAATGAGCCAAAAGAAATCCTCTGCCTATTCACATGACATCCTAAACTCGATAAGTGATAACAGTGCAGAAATATACAAACTGTAATATTTCAATATTAAACATTTCAATCGCAACATCTCTTTGTTATACATTTTTCAAAATCATAAAATGTTCTTTTGATTTATTTTTCAATATGGTTTTCAGTATGGTTTCAGACTTTTGGACCCTTCTGTATCCTATAAGTTCCTATTTTTATTGCAAATTCATCTTAGTGATGGATTTTGCAGAACAATAGCACAGACCAATAAGCATCTGGGGGTGTGTTGAATTTTATTGAATTCTGTCTGCTTCTCTCCTGTGCTTCTCTCAGCATCTCATTTCTACAAATACAAGCAGCAGTTCATCTTCCCTGGTAAGTGTGTCATAATTGGTCATTACCCCTACCCATAATGCAGCGCGACATGCCGAGGCGAACTTTTTTGATGTCATTTTTTATGCCATCTTTTCTTTGAGGCGCAACAAACCCCCTCCTTCTTTCTCTGTCTTTCTTTGCTCTTCTTCTTGTCGTCTCTTAACCAGCAATGCCGTATTCTCTAATGATGGTTCTTTTACAGACGAGGTCGCCTGCGCCTCGCTGACAAATAAAGGCTGATAAGTGCCTGTATTCTGTGGGAGGCACTCAGCTCGCTGCATGTTTTTGATGAACGTGTGGAGGGAGGAAAGCCATGTTGTGTTGGCAGCCTGATAGTTTAGAATAAAGGCTATTGATGCCAATTTTGCCGTTTATTTCCAAAGAAGAGGTGAGCTGCTGAGATCAGTCACCGTTGTACCTTACACCAGGGAACCCATGGCTAGTTTTGCCCATTAGGTAAAACCATTTGTTTATGCTTTAATGGAGAGGGTTTGCTAAATGAGGGGTTTCATCTTTCCTAATAATAGAGCATCATATATTTGTGTAGCATGTATGGGTTAGTAGCTGAGAAGATAGTAGCTCTTTGCTTACAAAATTAACCCAGTGGACACTCAATGTTGTTTTGAGATTAAATAATTATTTTATCATTCCAACAGCTATGTAGGAAATCTGTTGCCTGAAACAACAGAAAAAAATATATATATAATGATTGAAAATCAATTTTTTAAATCAAATTTGATCAATTTAATGCATCCTTCATGTATAAAAGTAATAATTTATTTAAAACAACAACAACAACAACCAACCACAAACTTTTGTGTAGTAGGCACATGTAAATAATGATTTTTTGAGTTATTTTTTCTCTTAAAGAATTTTTATGTTTCAAGAAAATACAATTTATTTGTATTTATATTTTATTTTAATACAATTATTGCTTCTTCAGTGTAAATCAGTCACGTTGTTGTTCTCAGCAGTACTCCTGCATGTTCTGATGAACTTAGTCTATAAAAATACACTCTTTTACACGTTATGTCATTTTCCCTTGACTTACCGTTTCACCTTCTCTTTGCAGATGTGGCCCCTGAGGTTCCCACCAGGGCCCCTCAAGTCATTCTACACCCTGTTCTGTCTGAACCTAGGTAAGTGCGGCGTGCTTGTTTATGTTTATCTGAGTTTATGTTGATTTTACATTTTAGAACTCAATTTAAATATGATGACATCAGTTTGGGATTTGGAACTGAAGTGCCAATGCATGTAAATCAATAATGGTGACTTGGTGAATAATGGTGTATTTATAAATCTTTTTTAACTGAATAAAAATACAACATTGAATTGTTAGTTTAATTGTATTTTTTACTAATGTAGTTAACTAATGTTAACACTATGTAAAAATGTTATAGCTAAATATTATAGTTATGCAACTATTTATTATATATTAATTATAGTTATAGATATGCATAGTTTGGTTATGCATTGATTTTGATTGGCAATCAGAAGAAGGACTAAATATATTATCTCTAACCAACCAAATATAACTAACCTGTATAAGTAAACCCTAAAACTAGTTTAAAAGCTTGGTTTTATTTAACATAACAAGGTTCTCTGAAGGTCCAATGTCTTCCAGCATCTGTTTATTCTGAATGCAAAAATTAGTAGCATAAAATGTAGTTATGATGCTCTCTTGCTACTTTAAATGGAGGTCAGATACTGTAAAATGTGCAATTATCTCTTTTGTGTCACTTATAATGACATGCCAGGACCACTTAACGCTGTTTATTAATATACAAATGTGTCTGAAATGTCATGTGCTGTCCTGTACTATGTGTGTTTGTGTGCGTATTTAGAGCAATGCCCAGTGAAAGGCCACAGACATGTCAGACAGTTTTGCCAAGGCTTGTGTCTATTTATGGCAGATATGAGCATTTTAGATTACAGAATTATTAGAGCAAAAATATTTGCGGAGCAAAGGCTGATGTGACTGAAGACAAGTCACACACATGCAGACTTGGGCTAAACAAAGAGTGGGGCTTGAGTTTACGCTACAGTGATAATGTCAAGCGTATCCATGGATGTTTTTGAAAAACTCAGAGACCCATAAAGAAAAATGCTATTTTTAATGAACTGAACCAAGATGCAATAACTACCAAAAAAAAGGAATTAAAAAAAATCTCTAAAAACTGGATATCAGTTTCTGTAGTTCTTAGTCAGCAGTATGTTTTTCATTATAATGCAGCTGAAATTAGTTATTTGAGAACTGCAGAGTAAAATTGTTAACAGGCATGTATGCATAAATGGACTGTATGGAATATATCTTCCGGCACTGTCCTCAAATATTTTTTAACCCATAAAAGAGAGTGCATTAACAAACACACAGACTACAGACATTATGCCAGGTGAGCCAGAGTGCCAGGTTAAATAAGGCTTTGAGATTTATGTAATTTTAGACACTAGATCTCCTATTTTATTTTATTTTATATTTGGCAGCTCACTAAGAAGAGCAGAACAGCTTTTGTTCAAACTAAAAAAACATAAAAAACTATGAAGAAGAACAAGCAGAATATTTTGTGTCATCATTTCAGATGGCATAAAGCAAACAATGGATTTCAATTAGATTATAGGCCCTTGAAAATGAAACATTGGTTCGTTCTGCTGAGGTAAATGACCCTCCCTGAGCAAACACATTTTCTATTTCTCTTCTCACAGTACCAAAGGGAGTCCCTTGCTACAAATTGAGGTTGAGCCAACATCTGATGTGAGTCATCCTGCTTCTATAGCAAATGTGCTACATCGTGCTAAAACATGAACATCTACCTATCTATCTATCTATCTATCTACTACTGCAGTGCTGCCAAAATTAGTAAAGTAACGCAGGCAATATATTTTTTTTACTGTAATGTTAGTGGTATTAGTGCTTAATTCCAGTGCAATTAATTAGTACATTTTAAAAAAAAAATTATTGACAGCACTAATATCTATCCATACATGTACCAATGCATCTACCAACCATCCATCCATCCATCCATCCATCTATACATACATACATCTATCCACCCACCTACGCATCTGTCTACCATCCATAAATCCATCCATTCATCCACCTATGCATCTACCTGCCATCCATTCATCCATCCATTCATCCATCTACCTACCATCCATCCATCTATCCACCCACCTATGGATCTATCTACCATCCATCCATCTAACCACCATCCATCCATCCATCCATCCATCCATCCATCTTTATCTCTGTTACAGTTATATTTATTTTTCTCATTGTTCTGTCTGTCAGAATGAAGAAGGCAACGATGAGGCCGAGGGCTCAGCGGATGAGTTCGAGGAGATCAATCTCTCTCTCCTGTCCGCGCGGAACTTCCCGCGTAAGGCCAGCCAGACCAGCATCTTCCTGCAGGAGTGGGACATTCCCATGGAGCAGCTGGAGATTGGAGAGCTGATTGGGAAAGGCCGCTTTGGACAGGTCTACCACGGACGCTGGCACGGAGAGGTGGCCATACGGCTAATTGACATTGAAAGAGACAATGAAGAACAGCTAAAAGCATTTAAAAGAGAGGTGATGGCGTACAGGAACACACGGCATGAAAACGTGGTCCTGTTCATGGGAGCGTGTATGAGACCACCTCATCTGGCCATCATCACCAGGTAATCTTGTACAGAGTACATTAGGTTCCAAGTGTTTTTGGTGCATGTGTACTAAGCTTCATGACGGTATCTTAAAGTCTCTTAACTCCCTTTTCCTGATCTTCTCTAATCAGCATGCCCTCATAGCTTGCATTAGTGGCTGCTTTCAACCTAATTAAAAACAACATGTCTTTGACCACAAATGTAAACATAAGTGGCTGAATTTTTCATTTCTAAGAATTCTCAGAAGCCATGTCAGTATATGAACTGAGAGTGTTGTGAAAAACACGTGCTACTTTAGCTTCCTGTCTAAGGAGATGGCCAATTTTTTTCCTACCTCCTGCCACACAAATTGGTGCTTCCTGTTTGTTCGTCTGCAAAAAGATGCTGTGCTGCATGTCTGTGGCCAATACAAGATTTCAACATAGAATTCAACTTTATTTCACCTTATCTGGAATTAAAGCGTTTCTTTTCTTGAATCAAATAAAGTATTAAATTAGACTTTTTTTCAGTATTTTTAAAGTTCTGGTAAAAAAAAAAAAAAGCTAAATTCAATAAATTGTGAATTGGGTTTATTTTTCTTACCTTATTGGCAAATAGATTTAATTCACAGACAAAAAAAAGTATATTAATATTTAATCCTGACTAATTTTAGTGCATGATTTTGTGTGTTTCTATTAACACAGACAAAAGACACAATGGTTTTATTCATAGTCCTTAATCACAGGCCAGCAGGCCCAAACAAACAAATTGAAAAATAATTGCTAGAAATGACTTCTTTCTTTAAAATAAATAAGGGAAATAAATAAATATTGAAATAAATATTGATTGTGTGTCTTAGCATTGTCATGAGTGATTATGCATTGATTGTTTTTCATATCACCCCTGCAGTGTTGAATAAAAGTTTGGCTTTCGCGTGTACAACATAATTGCAGCAGAATGTCAGAGCTTGTCATTATTTGGAATAGTCTGTCTGACATTATTAGTGTTAACAGCTGATGTACGCAAAACATTTCTGTACTGACGCCACATATACAGAGTTTTTGCATTTTGTGCATCCCGCATTCAAAGGGTTTCACACTGCAGAAGGCCAAAAGGCCAGAGTGATGCTAAAAATGGGCCTCGCACCCTGAAGGCATAATGAATATGTATAAACGGAGGATGAGGGTAGCCTGAGGAAACGTCTTAGACGTCTTTGTCAGGTGGCACAGTAGGAGCTCAGATGACAGGTAGTTGGAAGGACGTCTTTCTTCTTATTCCTGCAGAGGTGAAGCACATGGCTCACTCAGGATCATTAGCCCTCCAAGTGACAGTGCTCACTGTATGTACATTCTGTTTAACATCATTCTTGGTGGCAGCACAAGAAAGTAAAAGATTACAGTTTAATTTTGCCTTGTGCTGCGTTTGAGAACGAAACACAAGCCTGCTGCGCTCATAAACTGGCTAAATTAATCATTTTCTAACAGGCTTTATTGCCATTCTTTAGGAACAATCTAAATTGCATTCATAATTTCAATATACTGTTAAATGCATTCATAGTTGCAAATTTAATTACGACCAATACCAGTTAGTAATCTCATGGTCATCAGTAATCAATCTTGAATCGATTGACATGCATTCCCTTTACCTTTAGAGCTTCTAGTACAATATTTTGCCAGTGAATTATAAAAATAGTCAGATGTTTATTTTATTCATATTTGAGTGAGTTGTTTTTATACACTGAATTTGAACCTGGAAAGCTATTCTTTATTTCTGCAAAGATTGGTTTGAAAACCCATAGTTTGCAAAATAACTGGACATATTTTGATGTTATGTTGATGTCTAATATGTGTTTTTTTGCTCTTCTGTTGTAGTTTGTGTAAGGGCAGGACCCTCTACTCAGTGATTCGAGATGCAAAAGTCGTTCTCGACGTGAACAAGACTAGACAAATCGCACAAGAAATGGTGAAGGTAAGAGTAATTGATGTGAAGTCAATGTGAAGACTGTTTGTTAAATGTCAGCTAAAATGGATTCAAGTGTGTATAGCAGTTATTTTGCAAAACATGTCAGTGGTGGGAAGCCTTCATATATGTATGTACTGTTTCTTCACATACAGCATGATGAATCAGAATTAAAAAAAAAAGATAAAATCTCTCTCTCAAAGGCTGCAAATTAATTAAATAAATACATGCAGAGTGCGTTTCAGAGTGAAGCATGGCACTGTGTTCCTTTAAAAGCGAGCAGCTTATGATTCAGTGTTTTTAGTGTTTCAGAGCAGCTCAGTTTGCTTTGCAACAATGACCATTACTATTTTATCAGAAAAATTGCAAGCAGACAGAATTAGCAATAGACCAAATATTGCACTAATTACATTAACAACATTTTTTTTTTCAGGGCATGGGCTACCTACATGCCAAAGGGATCCTTCACAAAGATATGAAATCCAAGAATGTATTTTATGACAATGGGAAAGTGGTCATCACCGACTTTGGCCTGTTCACAATATCTGGTGTTCTACAAGCAGGCAGGTAGGTCAAAATACACACAGATACACAAATGTACTGTAATTTCAAGTAACGATGTAAAAAATGTCAATTTCTCATTGCCAGCCATTAAAATTATGTTTAAAGAAAGTCTCCTAAGCTGCCAGTGATGCAATACTTTAGTCCAATAAGCAATAAGCAATAAAACATGTAGCAAACAAAATACTGGGTAGTTTTTAAGTTACTTCGTAGTTCAATATTTGTATTAGTAGCTCATTTAATTAATAAAAAAAATGGACAGTGATGTAGAGATGAGCAGTCTTGCTCAGGAGGAACGTGTTCAGGAAGAAGAGGTGCCAATCAGCACAGAAAGACATCTCAGATGTAGAACAATAGCCGACCCCAGGGGGTTAATGTTTAATTTTTGGGATTGCCTTATAAGGCATCGTGTTGTTGCCTTATATATTGGCCTTCAAATCAAAAGTTTGTCTGTGATGCTGTCTGTAAAATGCTGTCTGAACTTGTCTAGAACAAATTAAATGTGAAAAAAAACAAAAAACATTTTTGCTCGAGGAGTAGCCCAAAAGGGTACGTTAGGTACAACAATGACCTTTTAGGTGTAATTATGGTACAAATATATACCTTTAAGAGTACTGCCCCAGTTGGTACCCCTAAAAGTGCAAGTTTTACAAATTTTTTAGGTAAGTAGGCTGTTCAATATCTGAAATGGAGAGTGTGAGTAAGCTCGCTGTCTCCAGTAGAAGAGCGACAAACGTTCAACCCATCACACTATACAAGTGGCAGGCCATTAATAACGTCCTTAAATTCCATAATGACTTTCAGAACTGCTTATTAAAAACCAAAGCCTGTAATTATTAGAGTGTGGGCCACAGAGCTAAATCCAGTTTCACCTTCAGTGTTCTCATGGCTCCTGATAAATGTCTGCTTCAGTGAGTTGAAGTAGCAGCAGATGTTATCATCACACAAGCGTTTGACAGGACTTCAGTAACTTTTATTGGGGAAACTCCCTCTAGCAATTTCATTTCAGTGCACTCGAAAAATATGAATAGATGAAAATTGTTGCTTTTGCCAACCAGATATTCATGACTGAATGGAAAGAAGAGTTCGCAAATTTTTACTTGACAGTATAAAGCCAGAAAAGTGCTTTATTAAATTAGGAAGAGGGTTAATTACACAGACTAGCCTGTAAGTTGATATATCCAAATGGTAATGCGTTTTATATATTGGACACAGAACAGTAATTGATATCATTAGCATTCGGGTTCACTACTTTATCAAACAGCAATAATGTATTGCTAGTTTCACACAAGCCATGTTCCCATTCACCCTCTCAAAAAGCTACCTTCTAAAATCAACATCCTTAGGTAGAAACGCTTTGATAATGAAATCATAAGCCCTGCATGTCAGGTTAATGTGATTTAGTTGTATATTTGTGACAGTAAGAAACAGATTGTCTTTGCAGAAGTATGTGATTATGATGTTGATTATGATTCTTTAGGGTCTTAATGAAAAGTCTGTAACATACTTTTGTTACAGTTTCTCATTGGTAGTTGAACTCCAACTCCTTTTGTTGCATGTCCCTTTAAATGCTAATGACCTCTGCTCACCCTGCCCCTTTCTTTGGGGCCGGCTCCACCCACTTTGAGCTTCAAAAATGCTTGTTTGATGACGAGCAGTACTGTTTAAAAAACCCTTATACTCCCTCCGGAGGTGAGGCTGGATCACAAATGATTCCCACAAACATAAACACATTTAGGTTGATCAGGGTGGATTCCTTTCAAAAACAAAAGCAATCCAATGCGTTTTCAGCGGTTCAAAAGTAAGGAGACCTTACACCTCAATTGCTTAATCGTAGACATTGTCTACTCCTGCTCCAGCATTGAAACAATGGTGGACTGCTGACAGCTCACTTAGGGCGTGTCTAAGGTAAAACGCTACTGTCAATCAACGATCGTGGGATGGGTCTGGGTCAGTGTGATGTCACACAGCCAAGTATCTGAGATCAGCTTGATTTAAGTAAGGGGTTATTATTTTCAGGGATAAAAACAAAAACACTGGGTGATTTTTTATCATTATAGGTTATATTTTTGGTTCCCCAGAGAAATTTAATATTTAAAAAAAAAGCTAAAGAACCTTTCCCCCTATAAAGAACCTTCTGTGGAATGCAAGTTAAAGATTATTTATGGAGCCAAATGCCAATAAAGAACCTTTGTTTTTAATAGTATGGACAAAAATATATATATTTAAATTATAATTATAAAATTATCAAATTATAAAACTTTTTGAAACCATCAGTGCATGAAATCAAGCTTGTACAGCTAAGAGCGTTCCATTCACATGAGGATACGTGAATGGTGACCAGTAGTTTTTTTTAGGTGAATATTCCTTTAAATCAGCATGCTTTTCCCTTAGGGTTTCTTCATTTCAGTTTAAATCCCAAATAACTATTCAGTGTTAGGAAAATTAAATTAATTATGTTTTAATACCCCAAGTGATTAATTCAATTCCGCCCGTGTATATGATGTGGAAGAGACCTTTGCCATGAAATTACTTGTGACTTGGTGTCACAATAATTCACAACATTAGGAAAAAGCACAAAATCTGTAGTATTTGAACAGCTATCTTTTCTGCATGTGAGATCTCGTTTGTCTCTGTACACCACCTTCTTAATTAAAAAAACACAGTCTTTCCAAATTCTTTACACCTGTGTCTATATATTCCATCTTCTTCAAAGACAAAGACTTAAAAGAAGCTTTTCTCTGCCACACTCCTTTGAACAGGAAAATCCATGAAAAAGGTGTCTGATGTATGCGTTTGCTCTCTTGCAATGTATGAAGAGGAAACATCCTCTTCTTTATGGCTGAATGAATCCCAATGAAAAATATTCCTTCCTCTAGGCAAGGCCGATGAATTACCATGAACAGTGGCAGACGTTTGTTTTGTTTTGTATTTTGTTTTTTAATATACTTCATATATCTCAATCCCTTTCAGTTTCAGTTTAGGAAGGGTAGAAGGGTAATATGTAACTACGTCAAAAAATCTGAACAAAATAAATAAGGAATATATTTGGCATAAATCAGTTTTTTTGTTTGTTTAGAAAATATTAATATATTTGGTATTGTAATATTACATCCTAATACATTTTTTTTTTACATTTAACATTTATAATAATGAAAAAATTCAAGCATTAGAGTAATGAGATAATAAATTATAAATATAATGTTTTGCTAATATACTGTACTTGAATTTAGTTATTTTATCAGTTTACCTTTTGATAGTCGTAATAATATTCATAATAATTTTTTTCAGCATTATAGTATGAGATTTCTTTCTTTCTTTTTCCTGAACATGTTCTTGACAACTTTAAACATCATCTTAACAATATTCAGTTCTTTCATTTGTCAGTCAACAGCCCTGAAATGCAATTTCAATTAAGAAATTTGACTTGTTTTGATTTGATACTGTATGTTTATTTGTGGAATAAAATGTTTAATGAAGTCTTTGGCTTTGAAAGTGCTGAAAATGAGAGTAAATTATCTGCGGCAACACAAAGCCTTTGCCACCGCTGATGACCGTGATGATGTTGATGTTGTCTTGGCACTCGTCCCGTTCATGTTTACGTGTCGCGCCTCTTTGAAAATGTTTTCATTGGCATTGCAAGCAGTAAATCAACATCCCCGATGGAGCGATATTACAAACACTCGTACCCATCGGTTCATCTGATTATGAGGCTGATTTCGCACAAGTGTGTTTACGTATGTTGGCAGTAATTACCGGAGAAAAGATGACGTCTCCACAGCGACAGGTTTACATTGCAGTCATTGTTGATCAAGTCTCTTGGATGGGCTCAACGATGCCGGTCTGATCAGCCCACTTCCACACCTCCGCAGCCATGTGAATTATTATCAGGAGTTATAAGGAGGAAGGCATAGTATTTGAGAGCGGCACATTTTTCTCAGGCCATCAGGGACATGCAGGCTCTAGCATAATTATGAATTGTTTATCTGTAAGGCACAAGTCTGGCTCTCAGTAACACGATTTTATATTAGTTATGTATTATGACTCAGGACCTGACTGAATATTGAAGTCTTTTTGAGAGATGAAATCATTGGAAAACTATACAAGTAATAATTATTAATATTGTTATGAATTTATATAGGATGATAATAAACTTGAGACAAAAAATAAATGACATAATATTTGTATACTGTGTAAAGTTATTATGGATATACTGTATAAATACACACACATGTATATATGTACTAATACACACGTGTATATAAATGTTACGTTTATATATTAAATATATACTGTATGATGTAATTTATATGAATAGAAATGTAAATATTAAAAAAATATATGTTGTATGTGTTTATATATGAGTGTGTGTCTATGTGTGTGTGTCTATGTGTGCACCTGGTATTTATCACCTTATGGGGACCAATTGTCCCCACAAAGATAGGAATACCAGTAAATTTTGAC
>JAUYWG010000038.1:24337910-24352055 GCA_034779775.1 Enteromius afrohamiltoni
GTAGGGTCAGTGTAGGGCAATAACACATACAGTCTGTACAGTACAAAAACCATTACGCCTATGCAATGTCCCCATAAAACATGTAAACCCAACATGTGTGTGTGTGTGTTGTCAAACAAATCACAAACAAATGTCAAACAAAAAAATCACATCCACAAGTTTTTGTTTGCATAGTACATGTATGTGTACTGTGTATATATAATGTGTATAAACAAATACATATATACACACATGCATGTATATATTTATTTAAGAAACACGTTACGTTTATATATTAAATCTATTATATATGATGTAATTTATATGAGTATATATATATATATGTGTGTACACATGTAAATATTTTCTAAAAATATACTGTACTTACAAACAATATCATGGGTGATTTAATTTATTTTTACTTGGATCAGGGATTCAGTCAAGCTGAAACAGCTCTATGTCTGTCAGTGACAGAGCACTTTTAAATCCATGTCTGACACTTGAGAAGGGGGCAACTACTTTATCGTTTATAGAGGGTTTACAGGTTTTTAATCGTTCCGGTGGGAAAAAAAAGTTGTGTTTACAACAGACTCTGCTACATAGTGTACTTCTAAAAAAGATGCCAGTTTGACTTTCTTGCCATTCAGTCTTTAAAACATGGTGTAGAGTTTCTGTTTCATATAGTCACAAGTATCAACTTTGTATTTAAAAGCACCTGATTTTCTAAGAAAGATTTTGAGTTTGTACAGAAATCTTTTACTTTTTCCGGCGGACTTTGACAAATTTGAGCAATGTTTGAACTACTGTATGTTTGAAAACTACGGATTGTGAGATTTCTGTATTATTTGTCTGAGAAGAACATTTAAAAAAACTAAGATAGCACAAATCTCCATTTGCTCCTGATTTGATCTTGATTGCTTTCCAGGGGAAACAACAAGTTCAAAAAGAGATCTCATTTGTGGATGTCGATAGTCTGACTACGGGAGACAAATAGTTGCCCTCTATTGTATTTCTTGGACAGAATTGTCACTGTAATGATCTTTTAGTTTGTTTTCTGACCTTTTGTGTGGTAAAAATGAATCTAACTCAAAAAGGAATTGTGTGTTGTGACTGATCATGTTTTAAACTTCATGGGTGTGTGTGTGTCTCTCTCCAGTAGGAGAAAGGATAAGCTGCGGATCCCAAGTGGCTGGCTGTGTCATCTCGCTCCTGAGCTCATCCGTCAGCTCTCCCCCGAGACCGCAGAAAACCAGCTTCCTTTCTCCAAACAGTCTGATGTCTTTGCCTTTGGGTGGGTCCCTCTCTGTCCCCCTCTCAGCACCTGTGCTTTCACCCCTCACTGTTTCTCTGCCTTTGCACTCAGGGGACGAACAGAATCCATTTTATTTACAGACCTAAGGCTTACTTTTTCTTTCCACAGTTCCTGTGCCCTTGTCAGCATTTGGGGGTTTCACTCATTTTGGGAAAACTAAAATATAAATAATATATCATTAGACATTATACTATTTTAAAAGCAGAATATGGCTATACAGTTGATTATATATATAAAACAGAGGCCCTTAAGAGACGTGGTGGAGGTAAAAAAATTGGGGTAGGTGGAAAAAATTCAGGGTGGAAGGAAAAAAAGGTTTTCAAATCTTTTGCATTGCCCTCGCAAAACTTGTTGTGTACTATCGCGACACGTTTTCTTGATGCATGTGAGACTGTAAAAGTTTTGCAAGGGAATGCAAGTATCTTTGGAGAGAACACAAGAACACAATTAAAAATATTTCCCTCCTACCCTAAATTTTTTCCACACACCCAGTCACTTATATTTATTTATTTTTTAATGAATTATTATTATTATTTTTTTTTTAGTACGTTGAGCACAAATAAGTTTGGGTTTATTGGGTTTAAATAATAGAATATATATACTTATTTTTTCCATGCAGCAAATCAGCATATTAGAAAGACTTCTGAATTATCATGTGATTAGAGCAACGAAAGACTGAAAGACTATTGAAAGACTAGAGCAACAGCTTATGAAAATTCAGCTTTTCCATCAAATGAATAAATTACATTTAAAAATATATTTAAAGCATTTTTCATCAAATAAAATGCAGTCTTAGTTATGAAAGTATAACAGTTAAAAGGGTATTGCACAATAATACAAACATCTTGATAGACTATGGCCCTTTTAGGATGAGCATAATCACAAAATTGATTCGCTCAGTGCTCAGCCTTCACATGAGGCGGCATGCAGAGCTGAACCTCCATCTGTACTTATTTCTACCTGACCCGGGCCTTTCCAGAGGCAGTGAGTGTGTGGGCCAAATGAATAAAAGAATGGATGGTTGGTTGATGAAATGAAGGAATGCTGCTCTGTTGGGTCCTAACACAATTGCGTCCTCAGCTGTTCTCTCCATATGGAGGCTCTGTCACACTGTCACTCTATGGGAGCCAAATACAGCACCCACGCAAGCTGTCCAGCTGGTCACACTAAAGGGACATTACCTAGAGGTGACCCCAAAGCAGTGCTCCCTATTGTCCCTTCTGCCTCCTCTTTTCACTTCCGTTGTTCTCTGTGAATGCAGTGTTTTAATGCTGTAGAGAGTAGGCAGTAGCTGTGCCATATTATGCGCGTACTGCTCTCATTTTCTGTTGTATGGTCCTACATGTATATACGGTGTGAAATTTACAATATGTTATGCTAAAAATCAAGCCAAATTCTCTAACAACAGACAAGTCTTTGTCATTCTTTTCAGTACAAACATGCATCCCTTCGATGTATATTTGGCTAATTATAGTATGCATTATTCAGCACTATCTGCCTGGCACTATTAGCTTTTGCTTTCTGTGGGCGGTAAATGTATTTTTTATTAAAAAAAGACATGTTTATGTATGCTTTCTAGCGATCATGGCAGATGTAATTCATCAAATGATGATCAAATGATGGAGAAACCGGGCAAATGTCCAGATTCAGTGTGCGCTTTCAGCATTTTTTAGGAGCCTATTCAGTTATCTGGATCACAGTGTAGTGGAAATCTCTCAGTCAAGTATGGCAGATCAGGAAGTCCATGCATTTTCCACAAAAGGAACTAAAGGCTGGAATATGCCGCACAACTTTTAAAATCTGAACAGATTTTAAAACACTATGATTCATACATTTGCAGACTTTGTAAATTGTTATTATACTGTAAACTACACTGAGGACCACCAGATTTTAAAATTTTTCCAAATACAAGAATTTTACACCGAAACACACAATGTGCAGTTAGGAGGTGCATGACAAATGAAAACAT
This sequence comes from Enteromius afrohamiltoni, assembly GCA_034779775.1. NCBI lineage: Eukaryota > Metazoa > Chordata > Actinopteri > Cypriniformes > Cyprinidae > Enteromius > Enteromius afrohamiltoni. The sequence continues at coordinate 24,341,171 of JAUYWG010000038.1, forward strand.
TTTGAGCCAGTTTTACAGAACAGGCCAAATTATTGCGAGAGTGCAATTCCAGAAGAGTGCAGATGGATGTGAAATTTCTAACATTCTGCAAATTTTGACATCTGAAAAGGATGCATATTCGAAAAGTTCAGATGCAAAAATAAGTGTGTCCAATAATTCTTTACTGTGCATTTTCAGTAAAAGCTGGCAGTGGTAAAGTACGTTAACTTCAAAACTTTAAAACTGGCCCTTCAGGTGTTATAAAACCGAATCCAAATTAAGAAACATATGTGGTATCATCTACCTGGATGGAATCATATTTTGAAGTTATAAATAAATAAATCAATCACCATGTAGTTTTTTATCAAATCTTCATTCAAATCTGCAGACTGGCTTTGATTTCCGTCAACTAGCATTGACTTACCCCGACTGTAAACTGGAGCAAAACTCTTGGCAAAAGTCATGCATTAAAACCTTAAGAAATGGCCTGCACAGATTGGAAATGTGTTGTGCAAACTGCATTTTTTACACAACACTTTTAAAAATAAAGGTTGCAAAAAGGGTTTTCGTAGTGATGCCATAAAACATGGCCGTCCAAACTCAGTCCTGGAGGGCCGGTGTCCTGCAGAGTTTTGCTCCAAAACTAATTAAACACACCTGAAGCAGCTAATCAAGCTCTTACTAGACATGTTAGAACAGGGGTGTCAAACACAGTTCCTGGAGGGCCACTGCCCTGCACAGTTTGGATGCAACCGTAATTAAACACACCTGATCCAGCTAATCAAGTCATTAAGGCTTATTTGAAAACTGCATGTTATGTGTGTTGGAGCAGGGTTGCTGCCTTCCAGGAACTTAATTTGACACCCCTTTGTTAGAATCTTCCATGCAGGTGTGTTGAGGCAAGTTGGAACTAAATTCTGTTGGACACCGGCCCTCCAGGACCGAGTGTGGTCAGCCCTGCCATAAAAAAGCCATTCAGTGATAGTTATTTTCTCTTAGTGTGAAGAAAGTGTAAAAAACCCTCCAAATAACCTTCTGTGGAATGGAAGTGTTCCATGGAGGTTCTTCATGGAATCATCGACACAAAAAAGAGCTTTTGTTACCTCTGCTTTCACAATCCACACTACAACACAAAAAAACTGTATCATTGTGCACAAAAGGCCAAACCACAGAACCAAAAGGTTTTCAAATGTATCCAAATTAATGTGGACATAGCTTTAGTGTTTATTATTGGGTGCAAATGCTATTCTCAAAGTGAACTCTCCCCCTCAGTACTGCAAAAGCCATCTTAATTACATTGATTTTGTTTTCCCCAACCAATCTCAGCAAGCTGCGCGTTTTACTTTTGGTTTTTAAATTGCAGAGCTCGGATGATTGGGCTTTTTGGCGGCTCTCTCCATTCAATGATTGTTAATTAGCTCTTAACTGTGGTGTAGTAAACTTTAACATGAGCATGCTCTTTAGATCGGAATACTGTGCTTTTCAGCAGTCAACAGCACCTCAAAGTCATTTATTAATTATCTTGGATGACTTCTAAATAAATCAGAACGCAAAGTGACGTAGTGTATCAGAAGTGCTTTAAAGCTTTTGAACTGCTGTACTGCGGCACCTCAGGGAGGCCCGTGGCACTCTTCACATGTCCTCATGCTCACACATACACACTTACGTCTTTGAGATACTTGTGATACTAGTTCCGTCTGACTTTTTTTTTCTTCATAAATGAAACAAATTATAATTATATATTTTAAGATTTTAATATATAAATTATTTGACCCATTTGCAAAACTATTTTTATTCAATTTAAATACATTTTAAAATGTTTAAAATGAATAAAATATAAAATGGCCCTCAAAGGTATTAGAAAAACTAGTACTGACAGGTAAACGTGTGCACAAATACTCCTGTTGTTGTTTTATTATGCAAATTATAATTATGATTTATTGATTTATTCACCATTTTATATGTATATACTGTATGTCAGAGCATTTAGAAATATATTATTAAATGTATTTATATTTATAAAAATTTAATGTATAAAAATGTGCAGTGAGGTCAAGTATTTGATCACCCTGTTATTTAGAAATCATGGAGTCTACAATTTTCAGCATAGGTACATTTCCACTGTGAGAGACAAAATCTAAAAAGAAAAATCCGGAAATCACATTGTATTCATTTTGAACTACTTGAATTACTGTTTAAAATAAGTATTTGATCACTTGAGTCAAAAATTTGTAGTATTTGATACCGAAGCCTTTGTTCACAATTACAGAGGTCAAACGGTTACTGTAGTTCTTCACCAGGTTTGCACACACTGCAGGAGGGATTTTGGCCCACTCCTCCATACAGATCTTCTCTAGATCTGTCAGGTTTCGGGGCTGTCTCTGAGCAACACACAGATTCAGCTTCCTCCAAAGATTTTCAATTTGATTTAGGTCTGGAGACTGGCTAGGTCACTCCAGAACCTTGATATGCTTCTTATGGAGCCACTCCTTGGTTTTCCTGGCTGTGGGTCATTGTCAATGCTTTAATGCTCTGACTGAGGGGAGGATGTTTTTGCCCAATATGTCACAATACATGGCCCTGTTCATCCTCTCCTTAATACAGTGCTGTCCTCTGTGCAAAAAAAAAACCACCCCCATAGCATGATGCTTCACTGTAGGTATGGTATTATTGGGATGATACTCATCATTTTTCTTCCTCCAAACATGGAGTTAATGGAGAAATGGATTTAAGACCAAAAAGTTTTACTTTGGTCTCATCTGACCACAGGACTTTCTCCCATAACTCCTCTGGATCATCCAGATGGTCCCTGGCAAACTTCAGACGGGCCTGGACATGGGCTGACTTAAGCAGGGGAACCTTCTGTGCTATGCAAGATTTTAAACCATGACGTCTTAGGCCATGTCCACACTAATACGTTTTTGTTTGAAAACATATATTTCTCTCTCCGTTTTGGTCTTCCATCCAAACTTTTTGTCAAGGAAAACAGAGCTTTTTGAAAACGCTCTCCAAAGTGGATAAATTTGAAAAGTTTTCGCGTCGCAGTGTGGACTGTGAAAACGGAGGCTTTCAAAAACGATGACGCATTTTAGTCATATGATGCAATCATGTGACCGATTCAACTGATGGCGGATGGTATTGTACAGTTGTTGTTTTGGATGCTCTCAATTGTTTTGGATGCTCTCGTAATGTAAGTAAATAAACGGCCAATGGAAATGACGCAGATCGAATCGTCATACGTTTCACGCATGCGCAATACAGGATCGTAAGCGTTTTTAGTCATTTGAGTGTGGATGATCAACTCGATAGTGTGGACGCGGAGCGTTTTTAGATGAAAACACCGTTTTCAAATTTATCTGGATTAGTGTAGATGTAGACTTAGTGTACAACTGATAGTAGCCTTATAGTGCCTTTAGAACAGCTAACGACCTCAAACAAGTGCTACTAATTTAGAATCATGAGCAGAGTGTAGCTTTTGAGCTGTACGGTCCCACATATGGGATTTTTCTTTCCGTGCCCCTGGGAGTACAGTCCCACATACGTCCGGGGACGTCGCATAACTGCCAAATTCAAACTGAGCTTTCTGCAGCGCGAACAAACATGGCGGCGCCCTTCTCATGTTACAGATCATGATCACAATAATTTATATAGGTGTTTAAACGACAAAACACAATCATTTACATATATTTGTGAATCGGAATATCAGATTGTTCATGACATGGTAAGCAAGTTTGTGAACATTTGAAATAAAAAATGACAAACTAAATAAAAGCGATCCATCTGTCATGCAGCATTATTGTGCTCGCGGTGTGTCACGTGACAAGCAAGACGCCATGGAAACAATGAGGCAAACGTTCTAAAAAAAACTCACTCTGGGGGGACCACTGGAATATTTTAAACTTACCGCTAAAAAGGTTAAAATCAAAATAACAGGTCTTTGAGGGTAATTCCCAAATAAATCTTTAAAAAATCATACAATGTGATTTCCAGATTTTTCCTTTTAGATTCTGTCTCACAGTGGAAATTATGAAAATTGTAGACCCCTCCATGATTTCTAAGTAAGAGAACTATCTAGAACTAGATCACAGAAATCACAGGGTGATTAAATACTTATTAGCCTCACTGTATATGTACACTAGTATTTTTTTAATATAAAATCTTGCATTTAAACTTATCAAAGCATATTATTAATTTAATTTAATTGAAACATCTATATTCTGTAGATTTTGCTTAGATATTATTTGACCACTTTACAAAGTTTTTGTTTTTTAATAGTTTTTTGCTGTATTTTTACATTTATACTCTATATTTTCAAACATTTTGCCCTCACAAGTTTTTTGAACAACACTCATGCTCTTAAGTATAGACATAAAGATTCTCTTTTTTAAAAGTACATAACGTATTTATATTTTATTTCATATAAATATATTTTACAAAATTGTTCTATTAAGATGTTTTTATTACATTAATGACACCTTTTTAAACATCTGTTCCCCACAAGTACAGAAAAACCAGTACATGCACACACACACAAATAACATTCATGTGTTGTTTTTTTCAGCACTATCTGGTATGAGCTCCACGCGCGTGAGTGGCCCTTTAAGAATCAGCCAGCTGAAGTTATTATCTGGCAGGTGGGAAGTGGAATGAAGCCCAACCTCACTCAGATCGGCATGGGAAAAGAGATATCCGTGAGTATTCCCATTCACCTCGCATGCTTTTTTGTTTGAGCATGATTGTCTCAAAGTAGGCCATTAAGTTTATTTTCATTCATCAAAGGAAAGATAGACATGCTTGACTAAAGCATTAAGCCTCAAGAAGCCGTGGTTTACAGTGAATTTATAACTGCTAAAGGGTGTTAATAGTGGACTAAAACAGAGACTATAGAATACCCAATGTGTCACTCGTATAGTTTTGAATTAAGGAAAATGCTTGACATGGCTGATCAATCACAGGAAGCTCCGCCTTCTAAATAATATAGCCAATCACTGATTTGCATAATCAGTGCATCACTGCGTCTACCATTAGTTTTGGTTGCTATAGAAACATTTAGCATTTTGAGACATGCCTCTAGGACTGTGCATGCGCACCGACTGATCTCGTCTGAGAAATAAGCTTTTCATAAGGCTATTTGAGCAAAAGAAAAGCATTTATAACACAGTTGTTGTCAGATTTCACTGGTGATTTCAAATATGCCTTAAAGGGACTTTGGTTTGCCTAGAAAACACTATGGGATTTTTGCCCCAAATTTCCAGTCTGAAGAAGTTGACCCTAGTTGAGGAAAGTCAGAGGAAAGATTAAAGCTGACAGACTCCACAAAACATTGGGTAGTGTATAATGGTTACAGACTCTGACTTTTTTAGTGTGGTAGTGTATGATCCTCCATCGTGTATGATGCCTAGTGTTTTAAAAAATCTGTTCAGTTTTTAGAAGTCATGTCATGTATTCCAGCCTTAATTTAACTAGGCTCAACCAATCAGAATGAAGCACTGGAACGATCCATTTTATGGCTTTTAGATCACGTCAAGTCAGAAGCTAGTACTTGATCAGATTCTCCTTTTCCTCAGGACATCCTGCTGTTCTGTTGGGCGTATGAACAGGAAGAGCGGCCCAGCTTCTCCAAGCTCGTAGAACTACTGGAGAAACTCCCAAAGCGCAACCGTCGCCTGTCTCACCCAGTACACTTCTGGAAATCAGCTGAGTATGTGAAATGAGCTAAGCTAAAATCAAAAACGCCCGTTTATAAAATAAACAAATGTGAAAGGAAAAAAAGCAAAACAATCGTGAGGTAACGTTAAAATGGATTCAGTCAGCATGACTGAGAGAGTCGCTACTGGATGTTGCATGTATTCTGCTGTATTTAGCGACGTTTCCTTAACGCAGTGATCATTTAGCATATTTAGAGCACACTGTATTTTCTGGTGTATCATTTGGTCACGAAAGGGAGATGTTTTCTTCTCTTTTTGTTTTTTTTTGTTTGTTGCTAAATGTTTGATCTGTTTTGCTTATATCAACTGCTTGTGATTATTTCTCATTATCTTGAATGACTCCACTTTCAGTGAATGTCGTTTTCTTTCGTTGAACCTCTGCAATGCATTTTTATAAACAACTGAAACTAGTGTTATTCGAGTTTTTGTCTGTATTGTTTTTATTCTTTTGGAATTTAGTCATTGGATGAATGTATTTATTTACTTTTAACTTTTTTTTTTCTCCTCGATTTTGAGAAATGTACCCTTTGGAGTTGTTTTACACTTGTTTGTTTTCTGTTCATTCACGCTGTATCAGTGTTTCTCAGAATTCCATCCCGTCTTTCAAATTTTCTGATCTCAAAGCTTTAGGGAGACGCGTATTCCGAGAATGTGAATTTTGAGAAATTTTTCTCCCTTCCTGTCGCACTGTAGATAAGGTAGCGTGTACAGCCATCACTCATTTACTTGCGCCGTCATCATTGCTTATATCGTCGTAATCGAACATGCTGTCTCGAGGCACGTGTTGTATGTATATTATCGACACTTGAATTGTATCATGCCTAACTGTGACAAAAATAGAATTACCTGGGGGTAAAAATGCTATTCCTGAGCCTACAAAGAAAAAGGGATGGATATAACGGACTGTATCTATCTATCTATCTATCATACTTACCAACCTTTTCTTATCAGTGCATACTTATGAATGTTTTAGCATTATTTAAAGCTTTGCGTTGTTCGTACCAGGCTACACATTGTTATATTGTAGAGATTATACAGTATCATGAGTAATAGTGCACTATTCACCACGACGGCATTTGTATATTAATCTAAATCACTTCTCATTAATATGACTGTTGCATGTTGCAAGTTCTGGAGTGTCCATGTTGTAACACGGAACGGTGATCATGTCAAAACGAGTGTGAAGGTTGGTGTCGCTAGCTAGGTATGGCTTTAACCGAACCGCTATCCCGCTTTCTCCACCATGCACTCTGGGTACAGACAATCTGCTCACTTGTAAAGCCATGGTTTTTTGGGTCATAAACAGTGCCAGTGCTCACAAACTTGTTGCTGCTGTTATTTTTTGAAGTGCTCAAGTATATTTTAGGATCACAAAAATACAGATGTTGTTAAGTGGGCGTTTATATTTGTACGGTCGACCGTTTTTACATGCATGAGAACATTTTTAGGGGATTTGTCCACTCGAGTTCAGAACCAGACGCAGTAGTTTTACAAGCTGTGACGCATGTGAGAAACTAAGAAAGTAATACAAGAGGATATTTAAAGTCTGTATCGGCCTAGTAAGGCACAATTTTAAACCTACGAGTAAAGAACTGTGCTATAACGTTTATATATTTTTCTGAAACGGGGCTACGAGGACGTGTCAGGACAGTGTTTTTATGCTGGGAATGATGGGAAATCGTGTGAAGATGGGGTCTTGTTAACAACCATTATTAGCAGCTTCCATAACAGGCCTATTTGACAGGCTGTAGATTTTGCTTAATAATCTGTTGCTGTAATTAATATTCCAATCACTCAATCCGACCTCATTGTCATCTATTATATTTCTGCTCCATTATGAATGTATGAATTGTTCTGCGTATGTGCGTTTGTGCGCCCGTTGTTGTTAACGCTGTTTTCCATTTCCTTTTTCTTCCTATCCATCCATGCATTTCTTCAGTGGTCATTGATTATTTGTCAACACTTCTCCATTGCTCTGGTTTACGTTTCTTTTCTGATATTGTGTGCGCGTTTTCGCAGATTTCTTTGATGCCCTCCATGATTGAGTTTTTGTATTATGTATTTGTTGTAAGTATATATAAAGCTTGTATTTACTGATGCCTTATGGTCCATGGCTTGGCGACTGGTACACATCACAAACTCTTTCTTTGCACTCATCCTTTATGAAAATATATGAAAATAAAAAGGTGTTGATTTTGGACTTTTGTTTTTTGTTTGTCATTTCTTTTTACTCCTTGTCATGATTCATGTTTTATGTTGCCAAAAAAAAATCTTTATTGCACTGTGGAAAAGCTTTAGGTGGTTACTTTAGGTAAAGAATGATTTGTTTATAATTATTTTAATGAGTTGGATCATATACAAAGTTTAAAATCTTTGACTTAAACTAAGGTCACAATTTTTATATAACCGGCAAAAAAAAGCAACTAAACTGCAACATAAATATTTGGAAAACATTTGGAAAATGTCTGTATTTTGCCGATTAAAGTTTAATTTGTAACTAGATAAACAAGTTTGTTTAGACAAACTTTAAGTTGGCTTGAGAAAGCCAGAGCAGAAAGTCTTTAAATGTTTAAAATAGTTCAATAAATAAAAATAAATTAAAAATAAAAACATTTTAAGTTTGATATTTTCAGTCTAAAATAGTTAGAAATTGTCGATAGATGAGTTTGAATGATTTTAAATGTGTTAGAAATAGTAAATAGAAGGGAAGTCTGATTGAGTCTAATTAGCTGCAGGTGTTTAGATTTGAATTTTGACAGTCGGATCTGGCAGGGTCTTGGCTCATCTGAACATTCCGTGAATGGGAGTCTATGGGACTTTTTCCAGTTTTAATCACAATTTTTAGGAAAACCGTAGGCTGGATCTGTTAGAAAAGATATAGCACACCTGGTGAGATCAGTCTGAAGGTCTGGGCCGAGTTTGGAGTCTGTAGAGAGTAAGAGAGTTAAAACTCTAGGAGGAATTAGAGTCAGAAATTTTTGCCTCATAAAAAGAATAATAAGTTTTAGTAGATCAGTAAGTTGGCTTTCTCAAGCCAATAATTTATAATAAGAACAGATTGGAGATAAACATGGTTTAACGGGTTAAAAGGATAATTCACCCAAAAATGAAAATTATTTCATAATTTACTCTCCCTGATGTTTCTTTTTTTAGATATTTTGATATTTTGAAGAATGTGGGTAACTGAAGAGGTGACGGTAGCAATTGACTTTCCATTGTATATAGAAAAAAATACTGTGGAGATACAGTGAAAAACTGGCAGCTGTGGTTGCCGGAATTGTACCGTAAAAAAAAAGGGAACTGTAACAATGTTTAGGTTTTAACTTAAAATTACAGTTAAATTCCGTAAATTCATTAACTGACATAATGTTAATATACCAACCTATTAAAGTACTGAAATCTGTTTTGTAGCTTTGAAATACACTGATAAGCACCAGATAATGAGAAAGTGGTGATGAGTCACGTGATGAACCAAAGAAAATCGCAAGCAGCTTTTAAATATGAACATACACAGTATAAAAAGTGATCAGTGTCATTCAAACAAACACTAAACACCATCATGGTGAGACTCTTTAAACTGAAATGTACAATAAACATTAATTTAAGATGACATGTAACATACAACCCTAATAAACATAACTGCCAAGAAAAACGAAGAAGAAACCTCCCCCCCAATCCAATCCAGGAAATTCTTGGAATGTCAGTTTACTGTTTTTTTCCCCTGGGAATTTTACAGGAATTTACCATTAACCTTTTAACAGGTTTTTACCGTAGCATTTTCACAATCATTTTTTATAGTGTACCATTAACTAGCTTTTTGTGTTCAGCAGAAGTAAGAAATGCATACAGGTTTGAAATGATGCAAGGGTGAGTAAATTATGACTTTATCATTTTTGGGTGAACCATTCTTTTAAAACCTTTGAGCTATCGCTTTTTGGTTCAACAGAATGCCCAAGACACTGCAAAGGCTCAACATCCAGTGGTAACAATTATGTGTATTTAAAGGAAACAGTTCACACAAAATGAAAATTCAGTAATTTTACTCTCATATCATTCAAAAACAATATACAGCAAGATTCTTTGTTAACAAAAGGTGAGTTCTGAATAACATACTGGTCTTTTTTCTTCATGCATGACAGAAGAAAGTAAATCATATGTATTTGAAATGATATGAGATGTAATGTTCATTTTTGGGTGAACTATTGCTTTAAGGATCTGGCCAGCAGACACCTCCTGGCAGCAAATGTCAAACATCATATCTTCATTGGCTAGCCTTTCTAATGATCTGCTCCTTGTGCTCCCAATTTCTCCCTCATCCGATGAGTTTAATTAGGTCAAATCACTGTTTAAAAAAGTCAAATGAGGTTAGCCTGAAACTTACTACAAATATGTAGCTCAAATAGGGCTTAATGGCATATTTTAAATATTGAGGATCAATATTAATATTTTAGTTAAAAATATTAATATTCAATTATGTAAGTAGTATGCTTCAATTTTATAATATAATGAATATTTTATGAGTATATAATGCCTCATCTAAGTACAATCAGTTAGACAATTAAGTGCAAAACAGGATTTAACAGTGATTATGACATAAATTCGCTCAAAAACTCCTCAAATAATAAAAACAGGCCTGAAGAAATATTCAAAGAACAAACTGACCTGAAACCTCCATCAAGCAGCACCTCTGAGATCCTCCACTTACAAGCAGATAAACTAATTGAATTCCCTGGATCAGATTAAGAGTGGTTGAGAAAGACCCACGGACTATCATAAAAGACCATAAATTTCCTAACCACACACGATTATTAGCAGGTGATCCCTAATTGAATCAGGAGCAGCGAGCAAAGAAAGCGTGTGGTAAAGGAAGGTAAATTGGATGTTGTAATTAGCTGTCTTGTCGGTGCACACACACACACTAGATATGCATGCTGTATAGATTTCATATTCATTTACAATATATCTGTTCCAAAACTGAGTAAGCTGACTACAGAGGGGGCATTTTAAGGCATCGTAAACATTTTTTTTTTCCAGAAAGGTAGGCAACTTGACTATGCTGCTTCATGTATAAGAAACGATTATAGAATTTATAATAAATCTCTAATAAATACATTTCAATAAATACTGAAAATGCTCATGACAATTGTATTAAAAAACATATATGTATGCTGTCAAACGATTATTCATGGTTAACTGCA
>JAUYWG010000038.1:24352155-24375552 GCA_034779775.1 Enteromius afrohamiltoni
TTCATGGACTGTCTCTGTGACAGTAACAGGGCTCCATGGCCGTAACAGGGTAGACAGCGAGTTCATGGACGGCCTCCGTGGCCGTAACAGGGTAGACAGCGAGTTCATGGACGGCCTCCATGGCCATAACAGGGCAGACAGAGTGTTCATGGATGAGCGTCACTGCCTCTCGAGGTTCTACGGCCAAGGCCGACACCTCTGGAGGTTCAGGAGCAGACTCGTGGATCACTGAGGCCTCGGCAGCACAATGTGCAGCCCAAACACTCCAAATGGTGACCGTCATTAAAAGAAAGGCAGCAGAGGTTGGCAGGGCCTCCTTGATGTCAGAGTTTGAGATCGTTGGTGTCACCAGGATGCTTGCTGCTCTCAATGACATCAGAGGTGGGTCCAACACACTGGCAAACAGTCTTGGCGGTCTTGGCCCAAGCTCTGCATCTGCATGAGCTTGGTTGATACATTGGTTTGGGGCTTAGGCGTGGCAGCCATCTTGTGCAGTAGTGGTGGCTCTGGGTTGGCATCCATCTTATGATGAGCCCCAAGTCTGGCAGCCATCTTGTCCAGCGTAGCCTGCGTAGCTGCCATCTTAGCCCAAAGCTCCTCTATCACAGTCCTGTTGTGCAGGAGCGCCTCAACGGCCAACATGACTTAGCAGGCTGCGAGTGGTCAGGCATGACGTGAGTGGTAGCAGGCATGGAGTGGGGTCCTTGAAATTTACCTGATCACAGAGTTCAATGAAAACCTGCACATAATCCTCAATGAGGCCATTGCCTTGATGGAGGCGCATAAGACAATCTGCTGCGTCCATAGCTGGTGGCCGTGTATTTCTGTAAAGCTGCTGGATCTAAGGAGTGGTGAAGTATTCTGTAACAAGGGACTGGACTCAGGCAAGCGCAAGATCCAAATGCAAGCTTTAATAATACATAACGTGGTCAAACAAGCAGGTTTCAAACATCGGCAACCAGGTATATCCAAGGGCAAAACAGATTCGTAAACAGTATTCAAGCAATGGTCAGGGCAGGCAGCAAAACGCTCACAAAACAGAATACAGTCCAAGGTCAGAATCCAAGAGGGCAATCCAAAGTAGCAAAATAAAACAAGACAAGACTATGGACATAAACAAGAGAAAATGCTTGGTAGAGTCTACAACAGCAAAACAATACTTCACATCTTTCTGTTTGGCAGGCTTCTACTTAAATGGCCGCCAAACAGGAAGTCACCATAGAAGCAGCAGAGGGAGCTGTGACAGTAGGTGCAGATGTGAGAGCTCCCTCTGCTGGCTTGGCGTTACAGAAAGTGGTTAGAAATGTAACAATGGTATCATTTTAAAGAATGTCACCACTGGCATGTTTTTTTGTTTGTTTGTTTTTCCAAGGAGTTTTAGTTGGAAAGAATCATTGTACAGTAGACATATTAGCACTGTAAGTAGAGCTAGAGTTGCACACTGAACCAAAGTCTGTTAATAAATAAAATCTCCCACCTGACAGCCATCTTGGTAACTTACCCAGGCAGGAATTATTTTAGGTACATAATCTTTGCTACAATCACACTAAAATGAGTAGTCTGGATAAACTTACTAGAACATGCCATGTTTTTTATATATACTAAAAATACACTAAAAATACTATTTGGATTTGAATTCGCTGCCCCTTAAATTTCATTGGAACTGTATAATTTATGGTGGTAATTAAAGGAAGTCACCCAGAAATCACTTTATTTTTCTGTATAGACCTCCAGTTCTGATATACAGGAGAAATGCTGCCAGCTGTTGCAGTTACACTCCTACGGACACAATGTGTGAGACAGGCACAATGCTATCTGTAGCACATTTCCGTGAGTGATGTAGCATGTTTGGATTTGCACAGTCAGTCTTCTTATTGTGCTAGTTGCTTTTTGTTTGCAGGTGCCGATCTGCACTGAGCATGTTTGTATAGGCTCTGTTATGGTGCCAAACCAGCACAGTCGCAAACCTGATGAAGTCAGAAGAAAAGAGGAACTGCTACCACTTGCAACAGATTTTATTGACCAATACTACACGTCAATCAAAAGGCAGGAGAACAATTTAAATCTAATGCACACTGGATGTAAGCATCCAATAATTCAAATAAAATATTTTCCATTTTTTGCAAAAAAAGAAGGATGGTTATATTATTTTTTGTGTGTTTATATTAAACACAATGTAAAATAATTAATTAACTTTTTAGATTTAAAATTATTTTTTTTACAGTAATAAACAAAAAGACAATTTTTTTTCCCCATACATTTTTATTAGATTTTGGCTTTAAAACTGGGCATTCTACACTTAATTCATGTGTTATATATTCTCAAAATAAAAAAATGTTAAAAGTCTTGGAAAAAAATAAATGCATAAATTAATTTGTGATTTTTTTATTTATTTATTTTTTATTTTTTTTGCAGTACATAACTAGCTATTTATAATATTATTTCTTCTGTCTGAACAGATGCGGCTCAAAGGCCCATGTTGACCGGCTGGAAGAGGTTAAAAAAGAGATAGAAACTTCAGGAACATATCAACTGAAGGACACAGAGCTGATCTACGGGGCCAAGCATGCATGGAGAAATGCAGCTCGCTGTGTGGGACGGATCCAGTGGTCCAAACTACAGGTTTTTTTTTTTTTTTACATGATTTTTGTTGCAAAAAGCCTCAAACCATTCCCTTCAGCTACAGCAGTGTGAAGTCTATTGAAATGCACTGATAGTGAAAAAAAGTGTCGTAATAAGGAATTTCTCTCTTTTGAGGTGTTCGATGCTAGAGACTGCACAACCGCTCATGGAATGTTTAATTACATCTGTAACCACATCAAATACGCCACCAACAAAGGAAACCTCAGGTTAGTGTGGCCATTTTTCACTAGCTCCTTTCTCTTCTTGTCTTTTTCTGCATCTCCTTTTCTCTGCGACTTGCCATCTTCCCTGTCAAGTGTGTGTTCCCTTTCTCTCTTTGTCACCTTGCTCCACAGCCTTCAGTACAGCACCTGCCACAGCATTGCAGAGCGCTGGCACCGCTGCCACGTTACAAAGCTAATCATACACGACACTTACTCTCTGTTCTGTTTAATTAGCGTCAGTCTAACAGAATGATTAGAGCCTGAGAGAGTGAGAGAGGGGTACGGAAAGGGAAAATTAAAACAAGAAGGGAGGAAATGCTCTAATACAGTCAAAAGCCCCCGCGCTTGCTTCTTACATCATCAGGACCTGCCAGAATAAACGTCAGAGGTCTCCTACATGCTTTTTCCGCACATAAACAAATCAAGGCAACAAGAAAAGCTCCTCTGCGCTTTTTCAAACAGGCTGGTGACCCAAATTTCATGCAGAGTTGTATTTCGAGAGTGACGGGACTTGTTATTTAGATTAGTTGGACTGACACTTTATGCTCTTAGCATATTGTTGAACGTCAATGTGATGTATTTTCAGAAGTGAAGCACAATTATGTTCATTTAACTATTAAATGCATCACCATTTTTTCATGCTATTGACATGAAATTTTCACCACATGTTGATGATAACCATAGTAATCCATGCATACAAAGAAAACACAACAATTAATGTCAGAAATTAGGTTATGTGTAATAAAATGGAAAAAGTATTGAACACATGAAAAATGGGAGGTGCAAAAAGGCATGGGAAACTAAGACACCTGCTGAAATCTATCAGTAATTGGAAATCACTCCAGCCCCTTGTCAGTGGAAATTAATATTAGCTGGTTCAGTCATAACACCTACATTACAGGATGATGAAGTGAAACGAGGGTGAACATTTCAGCAAGACAGAGCTCCCAAACACAGACTAGTCGGTTTCAGAGAAAAAAATAAAGCTGCTAGAATGGCCCAGCCATGAAACCTGACTTGAATCCAATAAAAACCTGACTTGAATCCAATAGAAAATAAGAACTAAAGATAAGAGTTCATAGAAGAGCGCCCACTGAATCTTCAAGATTGAGAGTTTCCTTGGGTATGTTTGGTATCACTGTCTTGCAGAAATGTCGACCCTTGTTTCATCTTCATCATCATCATCCTGGTGTTGGGACTGAACCAGCTAATATTAATTTCCACTGACAAGTGCCAGGATTGCTTTCTAATTACTGATTCCAGCTGCATGGTGTCTTGGCTTTCCATGACTTTTTGCACCTCCCTTTCTTCATGTGTTCAATACTTTTTCCCTGTGTCATTTCATTTTACTGTATTACACGGTATTTAATTTCTGAACTTGTAAGTTTTGATTACTTGGGTTGTTATCGACATGTGGTGAAAATTGCATGTCAACAGCATCTTTAGAAAAATATTTACGGAGAAAAATGGTAATGTGTTCAGTACTTAAAGTAGTAGTTCAATCAAAAATTTAAATCCAATGTTTATCTGCTTAACCCCAGGGCATCCAAGATGAAGGTGGCATGTTTCTTCAGTAGAACACAAACAAAGATTTTAAACTCAAACCGTTGCAGTCTGTCAGTCATATAATACAAGTCAATGGGCATACAATCTTTGAGAGAAAAATAAACATGCACAGACAAATACAAATTAAACCCTCTGACTCGTGACGATACATTTATGTCCTAGGACACGAAATGGTTGGTTTATATAATTTTTATTTATGTTTTATTTATATTGATATAATTTTTAACCTCAAAATGTCTAACTTCAGTCACAGATTCAAATCTAAATTGATTAAAATGTATTTAAATCTAAATGAATCTAATTCCTAAATGTCACTTTAGAACTAGTAAAACAGGAACGATGAGTTGCTTTATTAAAAGCGTATTGTATTACTGAGAAAGTGTGTGCATATGTATGTAGATGTACTTGTAAGATCGTTACTGCTTGTTTATATTGTTTCACAATATAACCTATATTATTGCCCTGCTCTAATCTTCTATATGCAAGTGGTATGAAGCAGCTTTGAAACAATGTGTACTGTGAAAAATACTATACAAATAAAACTGGTTTGATGTCATGGAGGATTTGATGTTTAAATCCGTCAGAGGGATCTCAGCATTACCCCTTGTCTCTGATGTGCAGATCGGCTATTACCATCTTCCCCCAGAGGACAGACGGGAAGCATGACTTCCGGGTGTGGAACAGCCAGCTGATCCGGTATGCAGGCTACAAGCAGCCTGATGGATCAATTCTTGGGGATCCGGCTTCAGTGGAGCTTACAGAGGTGAGATGGGAAGCTACATTGCAGTAGCTCTGAATGTCGCAGGCATCAAAAAAGCTGCTTGCTGACATATTGATTGAAGCGTGTTTCCAGTACATCATTATTGTTTAATTTAACATTGTTAATTGTGTTTGAGTGGGTTTTTTTTTTTGTCATGGTAGAATCCATCTTAATCTAATTTCTGTTTTGGAACCTAGTAGCTGGTTTCTAGTTTTCCCTAAATAAGTCTTTAGCTGGTCCAAGATGGTCATTAGCTTGATCTAACATCTGTAATGTTTGCTTTTGACATGTAGATCTGCATACAGCAAGGATGGAAAGCTCCAAAAAGCCGTTTTGACGTTTTGCCCCTTCTTCTCCAAGCCAATGGGAATGATCCAGAGCTTTTTGAGATTCCTGATGATCTTGTGCTTGAGATTCCCATCATACATCCAAAGTAAGAAGAACCAAACATTGTGGAGTTTATATTGGGGTTCAGACTGATGCTCATCAAGTTCTTAAAACACTTTGCACCTCAAATGTTCATCTACCCAGAATCTAAAAGGTGATTTCCCTTCGGTATGTTCTGCATGACACAGACTGCTATCAGAGAGGCTGTTATGCACAGAGCTTCAGGATGCATAGCAACAGAGATCTCAAGCTGAGAGTTTGCCTCTTATCCACGTACATTCAGGAACGTGGGCTAATTTGGAATAAAACTTGCATTTGTTTAATGTCAGTTTGACACTGTTGTGTCTCAGATGATCAGACACTTGTGTCCCGAGATACCCTGTGTGTCACAGGTCTAGATAAGAGTGAATTGTCCGTCACGCATCTATATCTTTTTTTAATGAATCAGTTTTAAAAAGAACTTAGCACGAGTTACCATTAAATCAAAGGTCATGCAGAAAAAGTTAAACTTCTTATTAAAGGGTAAAGTGGACAAATGAAATGAAATGAAATGAAATTAATAAATAGTATAAACAAAAAAATCACTTTAAGCTACATGTTCCAGCAAATGGTAAAAAAGAACACTTTGCTGCAAAAATGAACTGCTTTTTTAGGTGTAAATAAAAATGACCGTGGTGCTACTTTTATTCAAGAAATCTGTAAATGCGGTAATGCATGTTGCGCACCACTCTGCTATATGGTGTTTTTAAGGATTTTGAAGTAAACCTTGAATTCGGTGTGTGGGATGGCTAAAACATACCTACTTTGTATACTTAATGTTCCCGTGTTTTAAACTGTGTGAGTGTTTTTGTTTTTTTATACAGTATGTGAACAGTTTTACCTTTTATGAAGTCAAACTGAAGTCGAACATTCTGAGGAACAGCATCTCATGGCTCAATTCATAACTAGTATACATTTTTACTTATTTGAATGATCTCTTTTATATGTTTTATTTCTCAAGCCTCAGTCAGAGTAATGTTTAGGGGTGGACATTCATGCTTACTAAAAAATAATACATTTCTATATCCTGGGCCTGCCCATACTTCCTGTGACGCTACATTTATTTCGCGAACAAAGTTAGTCTGGCCAAGCTGGCGTTTTAGAGCATTTCTGTTCCCAAAAAAGTGGGAACCAATGAGAAACGAGCTTCCCCCTCCCCTCAGACTAAGCTCCTATGAGCTTTAAAGTCGCAGAAGCCAGGCTAACATTTCTATTTTATGCATTTTGAATCATAAAATAGGTGTTTGTCCATGAAATCAGATTGGAAATATCCACAGCCTTGAAAAACAACAATTATAAGATGGTTAGCATAACAAAACAGCAATTTCCAGTGTTTAACTATTACCTGAATTGACATAATGACCATTATTGAAAGTTTGCCTCATACTGCTCAAAGAAATGACTAGCCAAATAAACATGTAAATAGAGGAGATGCATTTGCATATTGTTTCCTTGAAGAGAAAGTGCTGAAGGTATTATGCTGCGACAATAATGGGTGCCATATTTAGTGCAATAATTGAGTGAAAACGTCTGCATGGATCAGCCATTCCACCAGACTACTTGTGTTTTCAGCATTAATAACAGACACAGGCGGATTTGGCCTCTTAGCGCAACACCTGAGAAACCTGCAGGTGCCGGTTTGGAGATAATGACAGTTTTGGCGGTGCTCTCTATGTGCGCATTTACTTACAGAGAAATTATGATGGAAACTCTAAACGGAATACTCTAAAAGCTTAATGGTGTACATCTGCATATGCCAGGATATTCTACTGACTACATAATGTTGTGCAAATAAACCCCAAGAAGCTTTTGCTGAAAAACATTTCTGCAAGCAACTTTTCTCCCAGTTCAATATTGACCGTCCCGCTGTCTGTGTCTATCTAGGTTCGAGTGGTTTAAGGAGCTGAATCTAAAGTGGTACGGCCTTCCTGCTGTGTCTAACATGCTGTTAGAGATCGGAGGACTGGAGTTCACCGCCTGCCCCTTCAGTGGATGGTACATGGGGACAGAGATCGGCGTCAGAGACTTCTGCGACAGCTCTCGATACAACATACTTGAGGTATCATAACAGACATAAATCACCCCTGTACCATTGAGAAGTTCTATATACTTTTTATGCTGAATTACCACAGTTTGAACCCAGAGTAGGAAATTAGAAATGACACGTTTGTGTTTAATGAGCCGTTACAATGGATTAAGTTGATTAAACGGTATATTACACATTGTTTATCCTGTTTTGAATTGCTGTCATTAATTAATGCAGATTTCAATTCATAAACATGCTGTTTTTATTCATCATGTTACTCATTCATTATACTCCTTCACATTCCCTTTATACTACAAAAAAAAATAATGTACAGTTTTTGGATAATAATAATAAATATATCTTCAAATATTTCCTAATAATTTGTAAGAATATCCACTCTCCTTCATGTTATTATAACTAATCCATTGGATTGTATATATCCGTAAATATTGAAAGAGAAATGTAAGAATCAGCTTTCAGATGGTTCATGTTCATGTCAAGTGTGTCTAATCTTTTGACTATAGAATGTATTTTTAGGTAGCTTCAGATCTTCATGATCTGTAGAGGCAGATCACGAGTGGCAGTTCTATTAACCTTGGTCGGATCCTGAGAGAATACAGTATGAATAGTCTATCTGTACAGTATGATTAATTCCCTTCATTTCAGGAAGTAGCTACAATGATGGGGCTGGACACAAGGAAGACTTCATCCCTGTGGAAGGACCAGGCCCTTGTGGAGATCAACATCGCAGTCCTTTATAGCTTTCAGGTAATAATAAAAAAAAAAAAAATGAATAAAAAGCTAAATCTAAAGATACAGCCTATTTTACTACCATTTGAAGAGTTTATTTGCAAAAACGGATAAATGCTTTTTTTCTTTTTAAATCATGTCTTTTTATTATGCTATCATGTTTTTATTGCTTTTTTATTGTGTTAATTAGCTGGGTTTTTTAGTAATTTTTTAACCTAGTCAAAAAAACACAACTGCAGTTTGATTGAGATTATTTGGAATGCACAATGAAAAAACAGGATTTTTGAGAATTAAAAAATTGTTAAAAATTACGTTATCTGTTTTGTAAAAGAACTCTTCATTCAGAGTTTAGACAATGTGGCTTTACTTATAATTAAAATTAAGTCTGCTACTTGAATTGTCAATATTGTCTGGAGATTAACAATAAACAATTAATTAATAAAATAATAATAATATAAATAATCATATAAACACAAATAGATATAATACTGTAAAAAATCAATAAAAATTATTCAAATCAATATAAATTACAGGCAGTGTAACCTTTTTTACATTATTTATATTATTATTTATATATATATTATACATTATTTATATATATATTATACATTATATATATATATATATATTTATTTATTAATTATTATTTTTTAAATAGACTATAAAAAATAGACTTTACACAAAATATAATTCCTAATTCTTTTTCTTTCTTTTGATTTTGTTGTCAAAGACAACCCAGACATGTTTTTGACAAGCTTTGTGAGGTTCACCCACATGTAATCTTACACTTGTCTTATTTTCAGTCACGTTTATTTATTTTTGCCAGTGTCTAATTTTTCCAGTTCATCTCTTTACACAGCTTCTCCTAGAGCCTTAAAGCAAATCCCTGCATTTACGTTCATGCAGCATTCATAAAGACTCATGCAAGCAAACAAAGCATAAACCGGCTTTTACAAATCAAAAGCCTGAATCCCTTCTGTTCTATTCATTAGAGTTAAGCACCTAAGACATTTAACTGAAAGAAACATTTTTATTGATATTTATTGCACACCCCCTGCAGTTTGTTTACCCACAAGACCTTATTTCATGCTAAAAGGCTTTTATGGAATGGTTTCAACACTGATAAACTAATTAGACGTTAGTAAGTAGCTGTGCTCAGTTTTCTTATCTTTCATAATAGCGGATGGAGTCAAAACAATGGCAGATAACAATTAAATCTTCTTGGAAAAGTAGACGTGCTGCAATACAAGCCAATCTGCGGATTTAATTGTAGGTTGTATTGGCTTACGTTAAACATGCTGCATTAAACATCACAAGATAAAATGCATTTGACAATAAGAATGCACACGACTGATGCGGTTCGTATGCTGGGAAATACATAAAAATAAAAACACACACACACACACACACACACACTCACATACAATTTTGGGATTGGGGTATATTTTGGCCTTTTTTTTCCAAGCATTGACATTTTATTGATTCTATTTTTTATGATTCTATTAGAGAATATATAATAATTGGGCAACACTTTACAATCGGGTGCACAAATATGCATTAATTAATCACCAGTAAACTCATGAAGAACTAAACCATTCATTAATGCTTACTACATTAGCAACTAATGAACATTCTATATGATTCATAGATTAAGTAATAAATAAATTGTTATTAGTTAAAATGAGCTTCTCAAGCTGAATTTAATCTTAATTTTGGTCTGATCTGGTCATACTCTGTCCAATTTTTCCTTCTAGATGTCAAAAGTTACCATAGTAGACCATCACTCAGCCACCGAGTCCTTCATGAAGCACATGGAGAATGAGTACAGAGTGAGGGGTGGCTGCCCGGGTGACTGGGTTTGGATAGTGCCGCCCATGTCAGGCAGTATTACACCGGTTTTCCACCAGGAAATGCTCAACTATCGCCTCACACCTTCTTTTGAGTACCAGGTATGTCTTTTATCCAGTTTACACTGATGTAATATTATGATTTGGGTTTTTACTGATGAGTAAAATCATATATACAGTGCATTGCGAAAGTATTCATACCCCTTAATATTTTTCATATTTTGTTATATTGCTGCCTTTTGTTAAACTACTTTAAATGACTTTTTTTTCTCCCCACATTAATCTAGACTCCATAATTGATAAAGGAAAAACTGTTTTTTAACATCTTTGCAAAGTTATTAAAAAATAAAAAAAGTTAAATAATTCCATTGCACAAGTTTTCATCTGGTATTCAGATCTGGGACAGTTGATTTTAGCTCATGAACATTCTTAATGCTTGTAAACATTACTGAAAATGAGCCTAATTTACCATCCATGTTTCTGAGGCAGTTAAGCTTTTATGTAATCTGAAAATAGCGAAAACCTCATGAGGTTAAAAAAATATTTAAATTCTTAATCCAGACTTTAAATGCATGGACATTAGGCAAGTTAAAGAAAGGTGGCATCTACAGTATTATAAAGAAAGAAGTACAAACACATTTCAAGCAAATCATTTCCCAAAAGTAAATTGGTTTGGTTTTAAATGATAAAATAGAAAATATACAATTGAATTCCTGGGTTATAGGACTCTTTGTAGAACTCTGTTGCAATCACTTAAACACAATCAGCCTGTAATTTCATAATTAAAATATGCTTTCTTTCTTTCACTGCCTAGCCTGACCCGTGGAACACTCACGTGTGGAAAGGAGTGAATGGGACGCCCACAAAAAAAAGAGCAATTGGATTCAAGAAACTTGCCAAGTGAGTGGGTGTAGAGCTCGAGACCTTCTGCTGTTTGTTTTTGTCTCAAGCACAAAGTGTACATTTAGTTTAACCTGTAGAGCTTATGCAGCTTATGAAGGCCATCCGTCTGCTGCGCTCAACATCTTTGGCAACCTTTTGTTGTAATTATAACCCATAGCCTGGGAACTTCAGCAGAAGGTTGTGTTAATGGCTGTTTAAGGGTGCTTTCCACCATATTTTTCTCGTTATTATGCTGAGAATAGCGTGAGTCTAACTCACTGAATCACACTCAGGTGTAATCAGGTTTCTTTCAGTGTCCCTTCATCGTTCAGCCTCTGAGCTATTACAGTAATTGCCCGCAGGATATACTGTAAGTAGGTACGTTTATGTGATTGTGGTCTCGGAAATGAGGGGAAAGTGTCTGTCAGTGTGTTGAACTCTTGCTGAGAGGTGGTGAAAGAGATGCACATTATAATCGATGAGATCTTTAGTCAAGTCTTTAGACAAGCCTTTTTATATACGGCTTTGTACAATACGGACTCTTTTAAAGCAGCTTCAAAGCAATAAACAGCAAATTAACAGAATCAATTATGCAGACTTCAAGAATAAATTCAAATTCTGCTGTAAAGCCGGTCTTTCAAAGGTCTTGAATCCATTTAGATTAATTTAAAGGTCATATGAAAACTTAAATATCTTGCATGTTACAAGAAAAGTATTGATTATCATTTTTAAATGTCCAAAAACAATAACAACTTATTTGAATTCAGTTAACTTCAGTAAGCTGTGATTTAGATAAATACGAGGACTGCTTGTTTTTCCAGATTTGTTTAAAGTTCTGACATTATGTTTACTTTACATTAGTTATTGTGGTTATTTAGATACACAATAAACTGTAACTGGCATTTGTTCAATAAATAAAATACTTTTGACTTCTCTATTGGTCACCCTTTACAGGAGGTGTATAATATCACAATATCACAGAACAGTATTGGCACAATAATCTATAATTTGTCATTCCACACATCATTATTACATCAGCGAAATCTAATATGACTCAACATATCTACTGAAATATTGGTACATGAACCAACAGTAGTAAAAAAAAAATTGTTTTTATACATATGTACCTAATCTACAGTATACAAATAATAAATATAGAAAATAAGAAAATAATTTGGTCCACTTTTTATTCGGTGGCTTTAACTACTGTACGTACATTTAAATTAATCATTTGATACAATGCACTTGTTGTGTACATGCATGTTTTAAGCTGTATTTACATTTGTAAAATATCTGTATGTATAGTAATTATCACCAAACCTGTCCTTAACCTTGCATGATGTTTTTTGAGCTCGTAGCTTTTGTACTGATTACAAAAATTAAAAAAAAAAACTCTGCCGATACCCTGTATTGTCATTACTCAGCTCAAGGCAGTTCCGTGTTGATTCAGTTCAGTTCTACAACTGTAAAGTTCACCAATTTAGTGCAGCAGTTCTTGCATCTGACATGTTTGTGTGCAACTTGCAGGGCTGTGAAATTCTCCGCCAAACTCATGGGACAAGCCATGGCTAAGAGAGTCAAAGCCACTATCTTGTTCGCCACAGAAACCGGGAAGTCGCAGGACTATGCAAAAACGCTTTGTGAGATTTTCAAGCATGCGTTTGATGCCAAGGTAAGCCTGTTGTTCTTAAACCGCACATAATAGATTGACATCTGCGTGTGATTCTTAAAACCCTTCCCATCTCCTATTCATCCCCAATGAATGCCTTCAGTGGATTTGCACATAAACGTTGATGTAAACAAAATGACAAAGAATATTGACGCGAGACACATGCATCGCAAAATCTCTTTTTCAATTCAAGACTGCAGAATGCAGAGTGAAAAAGCTGTTTTCATACCAAAGCGTGCTATGCGATGATGCGTCTTTTGCCACAATTTCTTTTCCTCCAATACCATCAGATGCCAAGAATCAACACACACAGGCATTGAGCCGTAGGTTAAGATAAGATCCCGCTACACTCAAAGCTATGTGACATGTAAAAGTATCGAGCTGATCACGTATTTTGCCCTGGGATAGGAGTTAAATGCAGAGTTATTTTTATAATCTAGCAGAATAATCAATATGGTCCATGTGCGCTTGTTATTACGTGATTTACATGCAGATGACGCAGATATACCGCTTCTATCTCTCTCTTCATGTCCTGAAGGCGTTTGCCCTGCCAAACGCACTGATGCGTCTTTTCTGTTAATTGTATCATGGTGCATTATAGGCTCGTTAGGCCCCGTACGAACTGTTCATTACTTCTACACCCCTTTTGGCGGTACGTTAGGATCAAGAGATAACGTGCCTCCCATTCTTGATGCGCATTGCTTGGTTTTCACACTTGAAAACATTGCCTAAAATCTCTCCAAACGCTGATCTAACATCCAAACTTTTGCTCCTGGCCTAATAGTCATGCAGAAAAACCAATAACCAGGCTAGTGGATGAAGCGTTATATATGTACTCACAAACAGTACGAATAACTAGATTACGTGCTTGCTGGTGCAAAACCGGCCATTGTGATCTTTGTGCGTTTGGTGGTGGCTTATAGGCCAAAGAAAGTCAAGAAAGTCCATCCACAAGTGTGACATGGCTTGGGTCCCAACTTCAGTTGTCAAACAGACCAGTGTAAAAAGTGAAAGCATTAGTCTTTCTTAAAGGGTTAGTTCACCCAAAAATGACAATTCTGTCATTAAGCCTCATGTCGTTCCTAACCCATAAGACCTTCACACCGTATACGCAAGCTTTAACGTATTTGATCTAACGTATTGTAATCTGCCTTGTTTACATCCGGGTGAAAGCACACACATGTACGTAATCTGAGTTCCTTTACGTCTAGAGGAAAGCGTACACATACTCTTTGCAAAATCTACACATTTAAAACAAAAAGAGTAACCAACAGAATTAATTTATGAAAAAAATAGGTTACCATCTGAAAATGACAGTATATTTAATAATCGCATCGCCCCAAATATCCCATAATATAATAAACATTAAAAACGTATTTCTTAATTTTGAATAATATTCCAGTCACATTCCCTGACTCTCCCCACTGTCTCCTCTCTCTTATGTCCAAATCAAAAAAATGGCATAAAACAATAATAAACTAATAAACAACAACAGTAGGACTAATACTACTATTTAGATGAATGATGTTGGTGCTGAGGTTATGATATAATATAGAAGTAGCAGCACAAGGTTGTGTTATGCTATATTATTTGATCCTGCAGGTGACGTCCATGGATGAATATGACACCGTCGACTTGGAACACGAGACGCTTGTGTTAGTGGTGACAAGTACGTTTGGCAACGGGGACCCTCCTGAAAACGGAGAGGTGAGTTATTAAAGCAGAAGCTTGCTAGTGTTTCAATGAGCACATCAATCATTGTGTTTTGCTTTGAATCAAATTGTCAACACTTCACAACACAACAGAATGTTCTCATCATGATGATAAAGGACTTCACACACACATGCTGTACAATGGAGAACCTGCATTATGCTGGCAGGTCCTGGATGAATTTGTGATTGAGAACATGCGTGGGAAGGGCCAGTAACTTCTCTCCTGTTTTTCTTTCTCCCCTTTTCCACTCTACAGAAATTTGGTGCGGCACTGATGGAGATGAGACATCCCACCACCAGCGTAGAGGACAGAAAGTGAGTGTGTGCGCGAGTGGAGACACAAGCGAGTGATTTTCTTCTCGTCCTCCCACCCATCTGCTTTCCCATAATTAATTTTTTTCAGTGTTTCAGTTCACACACCTACACAGAGTTTAACATATATGCAACAGGCACACACATTAACACGTAACATGCCTTTCTTCTCTCTTCTGTACACTGGAACCATTCACATAAACACAAACGCACAAAAAACCCTCTCTTTCTGTCTCTCAGGACGTACAAGGTGCGCTTTAACAGCGTCTCTTCATATTCTGATACACGCAAATCCTCCAGCGACGAACCTGAATCCAAAGCCAACTTTGAAAGCACTGGACCACTCGCTAATGTCAGGTACTGTACTGCCTGTATTTGGAGAATATAATCAGCTGTGACACACTAAATAATTAACATGTCTGGGTTATTTCACCTTAAAATCAAAAGAAGGAAACATTTTTTTTTAATTATCCCACAATGAAAAAGGGTTTTCTATTAAAAAAGCACATTTCCCCCCAGATTCTCATATGTAATATTTATCAAATTTACTTTAATAAAAGAAATTATATTGTATATAATTGTCACAAGCCGCACCTCCGTGGCTCTCTCCGGAAATTATATTTCTGTATGGAAATATTTTTACTTGGTAACACTTTACAATATGGTTCACTAGTTAACAACATTAGTTAACATGAAGTAAGAATGGGCAACACTTCTACAGCATTTATTCATCTTAATTAATGTTAATTTAAGCATTTACTAATGCATTATTCAAATCACAAGTTGTCTTTGTTAACATTAGTTAATGTACTGTGAACTAACATTAATAAACAATGAATAAATAAATAATAAGCACTGTAAAATATTACAAATTTATGTTCAGACTCTGCCTTAATTTCTTAAGTATACGTTAAATTACATTTAACTAAATTACATTAAATTTACTTAAAGTTGAACTTGAAGTGTAAAAAGTTGAAATTGTCCAACTTATTTTGATGAGTTAAAATGCCATGCTTTACAGATCACATAATTTTTTGCAGATAGGGAAAATGTTACAATGCAAAAACTAAATCAGGCCTACTTTTCTCAAAATGAATTTCTTTATGCAAAATATATTTACTTGTTTTCTCTTTTGATATTCTTCTATATATGTTCTTGATATTCTTCTATATTTGGTTTCTTCCAGTTTCTTTGTGCTCCCTCTGGCTTTAATTGAAGTCCATCAACTTCTTGAAAAGTAAAAACACAAAGAGCAAAAGAACAGAAAACAACCGTCGAAAAGAAGTTTAGTTTGAAAGAAATTCCATCCAAAAGCAATCAAAAGAAATTTCACACTTTTTTGCAAATCAGCTATGACTTGTAAGCTTTGTACGTATGCATACGCACTTGCTTGCGTAACATCCTCTCTGGACTTGAATTTCATCCTTATTTTGTTTTCATAGTTTCAGGATCAAAGCTCACAGCCCCTGGCCTGATGTCCACAACCGACCCACTCTTATAATACGCTTCGTTTTGTATATACGCTACCTCAGTTTGTTTGTACTCGTGTGCTTAAAGTGTTTCTCCCATGCAGATTCTCTGTGTTTGGCCTTGGCTCTCGGGCATACCCACACTTCTGTGCGTTTGCCCACGCAGTGGACACGCTGTTCGAAGAGCTCGGCGGGGAAAGAATCCTGCGCATGGGAGAGGGAGATGAACTCTGCGGCCAAGAGGAATCCTTCAGAACATGGGCCAAGAAGGTCTTCAAGGTACTGCCACAAGCAAGCAGTGGGCTACAGTCACTACTTTCAATTTATTGTTTTTAACATGAACTACACTGTAGAAACTATTTGTTGTAGCCTTTTACAATGAGGACTAATTTATATTAGATTTGTGAGTACTTATTTTGTACTTATATTTTGGGTTGTTCTTTACACAATGTTATATAACGTTAGATGATTTGTAATTTTAGAATATACTGCCCAAATATTAATCGACTACATTTATGATAATTGTTTTGGCTTTTTTGTGGGCTCGATAATCACTGATTTTGTATTTTAGTTTCCAAAAAATATTTTAGTTTAACATTTTAGTTTTTTTTTTTAAATTTGTAAATTTGAATTGGGTCAACTATTATATTAAAGAGCTATTCAGTTGCCCATGTACTGTAGTATGTGTATTTATTTAAGCAATATAAACTACACATAAATTTAACATAATAACTTTTATTTTGGATGTGATTAAACACAATTAATCATTTGACAGGACTACTGCATTTAGAATTTTTTATTATTATATTTTAATTTAGACATTTGTAACCCTATATTAGCACAGAATATTTCTTGTGATTTAGCATCAAAAAATGTAAAGAATGAGTTTTTATCCTGTTCATCCCAGGCTGCATGTGACGTTTTCTGTGTCGGCGACGATGTTAATATTGAGAAAGCAAACGATTCCTTGATTAGCAACGATCGTAGCTGGAAGAAAAACAAATTCCGGATGACATACACGGCGGAGGCACCGACTCTAACCCAAGGTACACTGCTGCTCTAGTACCTTCCATTCATCAAGAAATGAGTTATCGTTTCAGAAAACCAATAAGCTTTAATCAAATTAAATGATACTTAAAGTCTACCTTTGTGAATGGCCAAGCTTTTTTATCGCCTCAAAATTTATGACGCATGCCAATTGACTCTTGAAGGGACTGCCATTTTAGTGGCTCATTAGCTTGACACGGTTTGTCTCAGCGCCGTGTTGTTAGCTTTACCCAGAAGATTGTAAACACTTCATTATTCAATTGTCGAAAGTGTAAACCATGCATTTAGGGCTTCCAAGCCTGATTTCCTATGTCACGGACTTTTTACCATTGCATCTAATGTCCTCGAAATGATCATGCTTCATCATGAGTTTTATAGCTACTCAAGTTGTAGGGCCGCTAAATTGCCTTTTGATGTTTTATACGGTCTAATTTCACACAGCATGTTTTAACTGTTGATTGTTTTCTGTGTCCACCTCTCAGCGCTTTACAACATCCATAAAAAGAAAGTTTACGGGGCTAAATTTCTGCTAAGACAGAACCTACAAAGTGCCAGATCGAAGTATGTTTTTGCTAATATTCTAATAGATTTACATTTTCATTTAATTCTTTGACTTTGTATTTACACCTAAGTTTTGCCTTAAAAATATTTGTGACCAATTCACTTCAAAAAGAGTTTTACAGAAATGTGAAAAATGTATGTTTATTTTACATCTAAAATTAATATAAGGTACGTGTTTTAATCATTTGTATCTAGAGTTTTTATAATATTGATATAACATTCCAGCTTATCCTAGCAAAAATACCCAATGTAGGCAAGCTTGATATCTGTTGTAATCTCTTTAAGAATGACTGCAGGTGTTTCATATTAACATGTTTTCTTACTTCCTGTCTACCAGCCGATCGACTATATTTGTGCGTCTTGATGCCAACAACCATGAGAGCCTGAAATACTTGCCTGGTGACCATTTAGGAGTTTTTCCTGGCAACAATGAAGTTCTAGTTACAACTCTTATCGAGAAACTGGAGGATGCACCACCTGTCAATCAAATTGTGAAAGTAGAGTTCTTGGAAGAAAGAAACACAGCATTGGGTAACTATGAATTTTTTGTCATCACGATAATATGCAAATAACTAATCTAAAATATAAAAAAATATGAAATTAAAAAAATGATTACAAAATAAGCTTCATAGCATCTTAGAGGCTTAAATAGCTACTCATTTCTTGCAAATGTCAACAAATGAAAAGCAACTTTTTTAAATAAAAAGCACCTATCAACGCTTTGGCATCTTATGGAAAGTGACACCATCTGCGTAAATATAATCTGAAACTGACAGAAAAAGAGTCAGAAGTATTTTATCCTTACAAGTCTGGCAGACCAATCAATCATGATTTTGTGAACACAAAGGAAAGCTGGATATGCCATTGTCTGCCCAACAGTGTGTTCATCAGGTATTTTGGTGTGCACGATGAGCCAAGGATCAGGGTCACCTGGTCCATAGTGCTGGTCATGTCACATTTACTGGAAAGTGAGTTAGCTTTCATTTACAAAAAATGACAATGGCAAGTTTCCCCTTGGATACTATATTAACCCTTGTGTTGTGTTCAGTTTCCTGTCACATTTGTGATATTCGGGGACAAAAATGGCCCTGCCTCAAACACTTGCTTATAAATCACAAATTAAGCTATATTATCAGCAAATTCTATTTTTTTGTCGGCTTGCTTTCTTTCATTAAGGAACTATTTTGTGTTTTTATGTGCATCAGATTAATCATAAGCCTCATTTATCTGAGAGTATTTACCTAATTTTTTGAATGAAAAAATATTTTTTTATGAATAATTATTTCACATAATAATTTATTTTTCACACTAGTGTGTGTTAATAATTAATCAAGAAGTTTGCTTTTAAATGCTTTTATTTTGTACAAAATTGCAAAAAGTGCACACTTGTGGTGTTCGGGGACAAAAAATAGAAATAATTGCTTATAAATTGCTTATATTCTTTTACATTGCTAGGTTTTTATAATAAGCTGATCCTTGTTCCCTGTCTGTCAGTCACTACGAGTTATGTCGTCATAATAGACTGGGGTCTTGCCTAAAGCCCTGATGCACTCTGCTTAAGAAAAAAAACTAATGAAAATTGGCAATTGGTTAAACAATCCTGAGCCACTCCCCTTCACCCGGGTATAAAGAGGCGACAGGTGCAACTGCTCATCAGATTTTGCTTCAGAGCCGCAAGTTTATGTCTGCTGCTGTGAAGTGCTGCAACAAAGAGGAAGCTGAAGCAGAAGTTGTGCTCTGTGGCATCGATGACACAATCAGCGGTTTCCCTGTCAAGCGAATCCCCTGGGTGTTTCACAAAAGTGCAATTTCTGAACACTGCCGTTCAAGATGCTGTTTCGGCCATGTCCTTTTTGGACCTCTTGGGACCGCCAGCTGGTACTCTGGGAGATCTGAGGGTGACTCCGCCGGTTCCAGACTCCTGGACCACTCACCCCTCCTGCAATAGCTGTCAGGCTTCTGGGCGATTCGGCGGGGCTGTCGAAGGGCAGCCCTTATGTTTAGTTTGGAGCACCAAGGGAAGATCAGATGTATCTTGGGACGGTCTGCATCAGGGAATGGTCTATAGTTAACCAAGGAGGAAGATGAGGTGGAGACGCACCCTTCGGGTGCTGCGGCTACCGCTGAATCTGATCAAGATCTGTGCAATGTCAGGGAGGATGAGGAACGGGTCTTGCTGGTTGCACCTTACTGGCCCATCCGGACATGGTTTTCGGAACTCATGCTCCTTGCGACAGCCCCTCCCTGTGCTTACCTCTGAGGGAGGACCTCCTCTCTCAGGGGCTCGGCACCATATGACATTGGCGTCCATATCTATGGAACCTCCACGTGTGGCTCCTGGATGGAACAAGCTGTGGTAGGCAAGATCACTCAAGCTAAGAGCTCCCTCTACGAGGCAAGCTTATGCTTTGTCTGTTTGCAAGCTGGTGTTCTTTTCGCCGAGAAGACGATCTTTGGGAAAGCACAACCTTATTGTAAGGTTCCTGAGGGGTGCCAGGAGGTTGAATACTTCTAGGACAACCCTAGTGCCCTCTTGGGACCTTTCTGTTGTCCTGGCTGAACTTCAGGGAGGTCCCTTTGAGCCGCTGGAGTCAGTCAAGCTGAAGCTCCTGTCTGCTAAGACAGTGCTCCTGACAGTGCTCACGTCCATCAAGAGGTTCCCAAGGTACCTGCCCAAGGTTCCCACCACGCCGTTTCACAATCAGGTGGTGAACCTGCAAGCACTGCCCCCAGAGGAGGCAGATTCAGCCTTGGCATTGCTGTGTCCGGTAAGAGCATTACGCATATACGTGGACTGCACCCGGAGCTTCAGAAGGTTTCCCTTGGTAAACCAATGTCTTACCTTGACAGAGTACTCTGTCCATCTCTACTGCCAGTCGTTCCTCTCCTTCCCTGGAAAGGACCTGCCTCAGAGACAAGATCGTATGTTGTACTGTCCCACTTCGGCTCAGTCCATACTAGGGTTCCACATGTCACCTCCCAATGGTAGGATGTGGTCTCCGTAGAGCCCTTTTCAGAAGGTCCGCTTCCCCATTGTCTTGCCAGACTGTACAACAAATACAGTCCCTTGCAGCCCCTCTTGCACAAGGTTGAAATCCTTTCAGGAAGTAGATAATTGCTTCTTCAGGAACAACACTCTGGTCTCTATCAAAGTCGCTATCAAAGTCAGCAAATCTGCTCTGGGGCGATGGGAGGGTTACTACCTTGGCATAACATTTGTCTGACATGCACCGCTTGTCAACATTTGTAGTTCTACAAGGTTGTAATGGTTATTGGACCCTTGGTATCCATTGGACCCTAGTCTGTTGTCACAATGTAACTGTTTGTTGTTACTGATGCACTGATAACGTCTCTGTTACGTATGTAACCCTCGTTACATTACGTCCCCTTGCCACAACCTTGAACCATTATTAAGAGCTTGGACAAATCTGATGAGTGGTTGCATCTGTCACCTCTTTATACCCAGATGAAGGGGAGTGGTTTGGGATTGTTTAACCTCTTTCTCTTAAGCAGAGCGAATCAGGGCTTTAGGCAAGACCCAAGTCTGTCATCACGACATAACATCTTCAGTCCCTCCATCAGGGAACGAGGGTTACATACGTAACCGAGACGTTATCAGTGCATTCTACATGTAAGCATTCATTGCAACAATTGCATACTGAATTCAAATTATTATTATTGTAAAACACACCATTTAAAAACCACATGACAACTTAATCTTGTGATTTAATGTTTAAGGATGAATGCAGGATTTATCTGCTTTGGCTTCATTATGATCTATGACAGAGATATTTAGATTAAATAGAAAATTTTGGCATCCAGAGCTTCACCCGCAGGAAGAGATTTTGATGCTGTCATGCTATTGTTTGATTTCATTACAATTCTGACTCAATCAAAAACATTTTTGATGCTAAATGATGTGCTTTGAATCAGGGTTTCATCTCTTGTGCGTGAGGCGCTGTTCCATTTTCCCATTTGAGCCATTTCATTTAGTTTGTTCTATTTGTTGAGATTTTTCATCACGATATAAGGACATTTATCTTGCCTATGTAGACAGAACTGTTCCACAGTTGTCTTGCATTGTTTTTGCAATTTGTTTTCATACTGTCAGTACTACAAGAGCTGAGTACAAACATGGATAAAGCAAACGTTTTCACAAATATCTCTCATGGCAATTTTTTGCTGGTGGTTCTGAAGGATGCCCCCTTTTTTTGTTAAAGTGCCCCTATTATGCCATTTTAAAGGTGGCTAATATTGCTTTATGAGTCTCTGAAAACAGGTTTACCTGTATGCAAGGTCAAAAAACATTTTCTCCAAAAATAGATTTAATTTTACCCCATTTATAAATGATTCGTAAATGACTCCTGTGAAGCAGTTTGAAGAATCAGTCTGTCTAAACATCTCCTTTCCGTGAGCCCTCACTGCTGTGTTTGGTCAGATGGCGCAGTCCTTTATGACTGGTCTACCAAAACTATACTTTCAGACATCACTAGAGATGAATGTTTAGACTACTTTAGGTCCACACCTGAACAACAGAACTACAGAAACGTAAGTTAGCCGGTTACTAAGACATGTGCAGGGTTTAGGGATGTTCATTATGGTTATTTCTCATAACTGACAACCAACACTTGTTCACCGATTAATAACTGACAATATTATTTTAAATTAGAATTTCATTCAATTAGAAAGGATAAGCGCCTGTGACCCATTAAAAATAGTAATATTTGTTTTCTGAGGATTCATTGTACATGCGCAAAAACTAGCAAACAACAGAAGACAAAGATTTACATGATCATATCTATTTCATATCATACACCTGCAGCACTTTTACGACCAGAGAAAAAACATTATAAAGGATAAATAGGCCTATACGAGAAATATATAGCTATTTTACCTAAATAACAAATCACAAAAACGAAAGAAAGTTAGTTCTGTATGAACGTGCAATGGGAATCAATCGCGTGTTCCTTACCAGTAACCATAGCAACAGTGACCCAATTCATATTAAAGATAGCAACGTCCATACTGTAAAACTAAATGTCTTATCACTTTCTGACATGACAGGAGTCCAATTCATCAAACCTTCATTAACCAACAGCAGCTTGTAGATTTGGGCGGAGAGTGGAGCATTTGAATCGCACACAGAACACAAAACTGATGAGATGTAATAAACCTTTCTGATGACACGCAGCTAATTTCTCCATTCTCCAAGTTTCCCAAAACGCACATAAAAACATGTAACACCCGGGAGATGTGCATTTGTTCAGCAGAGCGCCTCTAATTAGCCTAATTAGCAATGTATGGCGTGGCATACACTAGTTGTCCAGTCGTGTTCCGTTAAACAGGGGAAGCTCATTTTCGGCTGACATCATAAATTGTGTATATTTGTGTCAAATGTATGATGATCAAGCAATTTCGCCAAGCAAATATAAAGAAATAGGTAGGCAGCAGTTTTTATTGTGACTGAACTTGAGAAATCCGCGATGGGACTGAGCGCGACTAGCTTCAGAGATTCCTTATAGTC
>JAUYWG010000038.1:24419788-24429801 GCA_034779775.1 Enteromius afrohamiltoni
CTGTCTGTCTGTCTGTCTGTCTGTCTATACAGCCTACTTGCATTCATACATAGACAGATTTATGATGTCATGATTTATCTTTCTTACACCCACTGATGAAGCTTCTGTCATCATTTACTCTCTTGCGCCTTGTGAATTACTTAAAACTAATAGACTTACTTTCCTCTGTGGGACAAAATAGTAGTAACTCATAGTTGTATGTCTAAGCTGCTCTTTTCCATTAAGTGAAAGAGAAAGGTGAGATTGACTGTGAAGCAAGATTTTTTTTTAGCCAATTTCAGCCTGTTCATCACACAGGGCATCATGTAGCTTCATAAGACTAAGAATACACCCACAAAGCAGCATGGAGCACTTATTTATAGTGTTTATGGGGTTTGAAAACCCGTTGTCACAGTTTCATTGTATGGAAGAACGTAGCTCATTATAGTGTCTGGTAAACTTCTCTTTTTGTCTTCCACAGAAGAGATGATCTCAGATCTCTTGAATACACCGTCTCTGCTACAATGTTACAATCTAAACCTTGTCTGATTCCATACAATGTCATTTTACACAATTCATTTTTTTATTGTTTTATGTATATACTTTGATAGGTTGTTTGTTTTTCACAGCATTTTTCATAAATCTCTGTTTCAGTTTTGGAGCTCCTGGTGATAAAGTGGGTGCCATGCAGCGACGCCACAGCAGCAACACAGAGGGCATGCCGCCAGAAAGGTTTTCAGAAAAATATGTTTTCGACGTTGACAAATAATAAGCACAAAATCAGCATATTAGTATGATTTCTGAATCGCGTGACACTGATGTTTTAAAATATTGGCAAACAGTTCTTTTAAATTGTAATAATATTAGTCACTGTTACTGTTTGAATCAAATAAAGCAGTCTTGCTGAGTATAAGAGGCTTATTGCAAAGTAAAAATCTCATTGTTTGTTTCTAATTCTCACTTTTGTTTATTTTGTCTAATTAACTTTCTAAAATGGTCTGGCTTGTAATCATGTCAATGTTATGTAGTTGTGAGCTGTATTGGAATTCCAGCACAACTCTGTAATGTTGATCCTGCTGAACATGTGTCAGAATATCAGACCAGTGCATCAGCCCCTGCAGTGTAAATGCGGTCTGCTTTCTTGTCTCTTTGCAGGAACAGGAGTCAGACTCTCGGTTCTGAGAGCAGTCTTGATGAGGGAGGAGTGTTTGACTGTCTGAAGCCAGACTCTCCTACGTCTCCCCAGCAGCTGTTTTCTGGTCTGGTGGGCGTCTCTGCTGGGAACGTGTCCTCAGCTCCCTTCCAGGCTGCGGGGTTGGTTCTGGGTTCTCCACCAGACGTCTTCATCCAGATGGCGTCCTCCTCATCGAGGGATGAGGCCTCTCACCGGACCGAGAACCCACCCTATCTCCCTCGCCCTCCTCCGCACCATCATCATCACCACCATCATCACCACCACTCCGGCCAGCACCGCTCTTCTCTCCTGCATGCAGCCACCTCTGCTGAGAGACACGGGAGCAGAGATGATGGAGGTGAGAGCTTCTGTGTTTACAAATCCAGTGACCACACGATCAAATATAGGATAAAAAAGTACTGTTGCTTGAACCGACTTTTTAATGTTTTAAAAGAAGTCTTTTTTAAGATATAATTGTAAACGTAATTTATTCCTGTGATGCAAAGCTGAATTTTCAGCATCATTACTCCAGTCTTCAGTGTCACAGGATCCTTCAGAAATCAAATATGCTGAAAAATATGCAGAAACGTTTCTTATTATTATCAGTGTTGGAAAAAAGTTGTGCTGCTTAGTATTTTTGTGGAAACAGTTTTTTGACAAAAAACAGAATGTCTTCCATAACTGCCTGTTTCCAGGTGATGATGCCTCTACACCAGCTCCTGCTCTCTCTGAGCTCAAGGCTGTGGTCACATGGCTTCAGAGAGGATTCCCTTTCATCCTCATTCTGCTCGCTAAAGTCTGCTTTCAGCACAAGCTAGGCAGGTTCAGTTAAAATATGCCGAGTCTTTGTTGATCAATGCATGAGTCAAAATCACAACTGTTTAAAGGAACGCTCCCCCCGAAGTAAAAAAAGTTCAGTTTTGTCGTTTTTTAATCCATTCAGCCGAATCCTTAGCTGCCGTACCATGGCAGTACAATGTAACTACAGAAGAGTCAAGTTTTAAATACGAAAAATATTGAAACTCTTTGGTCATTTTTAAGCGAGATGCTTCTGGTCTAATAAGATTCAATGATCTATGCTAAAACTGCTATCGCCAGACCCGAAGATCAGCTGAATGGATTCAAAAATGGTAAAACT
Source organism: Enteromius afrohamiltoni (assembly GCA_034779775.1). Classification (NCBI taxonomy): domain Eukaryota; kingdom Metazoa; phylum Chordata; class Actinopteri; order Cypriniformes; family Cyprinidae; genus Enteromius; species Enteromius afrohamiltoni. Next base: position 24,422,080 of record JAUYWG010000038.1, read on the forward strand.
CAACTTTTTAACTCTTGGGGAGTTGGAGAATGAGCCTGTTTTCAGAAAAAGTGGAGTGTTCCTTTAACACTGAGATTTTTTACTTTTTTCCGAATGAGTGACATGCAGTCAATGTAAAGCCACTGATTCTTCATTATGTTGGAATGGATATTATAATAAAGTTAACGGTTAGAGGAGATATGTGAAATGCAGCATGCTAAAATATGATTCTCTTTGTATTTCTCAGGAATTGCTGTTTGCATTGGAATGATCAGCACATTTGCCTTTGCTAACTCAACACTGAAGCATCAGGTGGCATTGCGGGTGAGATTCTGTTCAATTCATTATTTGATACTATAGTTAAATTATTGACTCTTTCAGATCATGCATTTCCCCTTATGCACTTTAGCCTGACGTTTATATTACTGTTTAAACAATTAGTGTCAGTAAGATTCTTTTATTGATCCTAAAGTAAGTCTCTATGTACAGCCAAGACTGAATTTATTTAATCAGAAAATACAGTTAAAAGCAGTAAAATGTTTGGCCTCAGGCAAATATAGGAATGGGGCCCTACATTTGCACGCATTTACATCAATCAACCATGAGGTTCCTTTTTTTGTTGTCAAAGTTGCTGCAGCACAATGGTGCCCCATAGTTGCGTCCAGTGTACATTTTTCATGTACATATTATAATGGGGTTCTTTCATTAACATTAACATTTATTTCATTTGATTTACAGTTGAGATACAAGTAGTCAGAAGTATACAGTATTATATTACTTATTATATTTACTGACACAAACCTGTTTAGGTTACACATGGCCTATGTGTCCACATACTGTATTCTGAGGCAGCTAAATTCTAAAAATGTTTTCAAAAAACGGGATGAATATGAAATAGTGAGTGAATAGTGATCGAATCGTCGTAAAATCAAACAAGCTGCACATAAGAAAACGACAACAGCGGTGCTTGCATTAGAAATTAGACGCAATTAGTAGAATATGTACACTGTTTTGTACTTTTGGTAAATTTGCAGACGCTCCCTAAAGCAGCCTGGGCGAATATCCAGCGAATATTAAAATTTGAAATGGAAATTATAGTTATAATACCTTTTGTTATAGTTATACGTTATAGTACCTTTTGATCCCTTTATTTCGTCCTTGCTGAATAAAAATATACGTTTCTTTAAAAAAAAAAAAAAAAAAGTATTGATCTCAAATAGGGTTGGGTCGGGTCGATAGACGATACCATTGTCCATCGCCGATGGCCGATAGACATCGCGATCCTCCGCTCCGCCGCAGCAGCAATCAACTCTCGAAAAACACACTTAATCTATGGCGGCAAATCTATGCCACTAATAAGCGAGCGCACCACTGATGCTGGCGCGTGCAGTAAATCATTTCCGCGAGAGGAAAACAGATGTACATGTACATCGTGGGGTTGGGCTTGGTGTTTTAGTTACCATCGTCCATCTTGATGTTTCACATTAGACATCGTACGATGCCAAATTGGTCGACATCACCCAACCCTTATCTCAAACCCACATAACGATTCATTATAAGCGATTTTTCTGTTTGGTACATGATGGATGTGTCTTATTGTGCATGACTGTATTTTCAGGAGGAAAGGTCTGTGTTTACCACTCTCTGGATTATGATTTTTCTCGCTGGCAATATTGTGTATGTGTATTACACATTCAGTGCTGAGGAACTTCACAACAGGTACAGTCCCATTCATTCATTTCAGATTAGTGCTGCACGATTAATCGTATCGCAATCGCGATGTCTATGCAATTACATTACAGCAAATGTTGCGATTATATTAAATAAACAAATGCATTCGTGGACAAAACATTCATTCTTGCGTTCACACCAGACGCGAATGAAGCGTTAAGCACGAGTGATTTACATGTTAAGTCAATGCAAAGACGCAATTAGACATCCTGCAGCGATAAACAAGCTGGCTTTACACTGCAAGCATAAGCAGCAAGTATGCAGTAGGGATGTGCACATCGATGCTGGAGTATCGATATATCGATACTCGGAAGCTTTTAATTTGGTATCGATATTTCTTAAAAATTATCGATATTTTGACTTATTTGTCAAATTTGCTTTTCTAATAAATTTGTTATTAATGGCCAGTATGTGTATGTAATTTTGTCTTTACATGTAATGATCTTTTTTTAATGAGTATTATTTTGAAAAATCACATTAACATTTAAAATAATAAGTGGTAAAAATTAACAAAAAGTATCGGTATCATATCGAAAAATTGTGGTATCGCCCATCCCTAGTATGCAGAGCAGGAGCTGCATGTGCCGATTGTGCTTTCATACTGGTAGTTTGTCGCGCAGCTTGTACTGCAGCAGGCTATAGACACTGTGTGCTTTGATTTATGTCATTTCCAGCATACATGAGACTGTCTATATTATAGTTTACACAATAAACTTGAGCAAAGTTTTCAATATGTGTAAATGAAAAAATAGCAGGGCTTGTCAGGAAAAATTATGTCCGACCCTTCTCACATTTTGTATAAAAAATATTACATTTGCCAGGCAACAGAAGGCTTGCATGCAGATGCTAGATTAAATAGGTCAAGCTTTGAGATCCAAGACAAATTTCAGAAAGAATTCCAACAATAAAGTGTATTTGGATTGAATAATTGAATTGAAACACTTATCTTAAAGCTAACAAATGCCTCTAGTTTTATTCATTTAATAGACATTTGAGGTTTGGGCAAAAACTTGTGTAAATTATGTGTCTAAATGAAAGTTACTGTAATTTAATTCAGTAATGTAAATATGTTACTGTTTAATTTTGTACAATTTAGTTTTAATTTGAAAACATTGTTGATTTATAGTTGTTGCTGGATCTCAGTTGAGAAATACAGATTTCAGCATTATTAGTAATCTGTGTGTGCATTTTCTTTGATAAGAAGCAAGTTGAGTCAAACCACTTGTTTATCGTATCGCAATCACAATTTTGACCTTAAGAATCGCAATGTGACATTTTTCCCAAATCGTGCAGCCCTATTTCAGACTCTCCATCATAACTGATTGCATGTATCAAACGGCCATCTGTTTTTTATCTTTGATGTTCTAAGGACATTGTTGTTGTTTTTGTCATTTATTCATTGCGTTGTCATTTTGCAGAGTGGTCTCTCATTTTATGTTTGTGTTTATCAGCATTTGTGAGTATTTGGTTTTTCCATCATTTTTCGTTTGTGCATTTGAATCATTGCTTTTTTGTGATTATATCATTTACACTGCTGTTCAAACGTGTTTTTTTTTGTGATATCCAAAGATGTATTTATTTGTACAAAATAAAGCAACACAGTTGCATTGTGAAATGATTTTTAAAGTTTTAAAATTTTAGTTTTTATTTCATTTTTTTTTATGTAAATACAAAAAAACTCTTATCATTACTCTATCATTATTTTGTTATGTTAATTTGTTAATTTAAAAACTTTTCTTATTATTAACAGTTGTGCTACTTAATATTTTTTTGGAAGCAAAAAACTGTGTTTATTGTAAATATTAATTCCTTTGTAACACTGTCACTTTTGATCAATTTAATACATACTTGATTAATAAATGTATTCATTTATGTCTAAAGAAACTTTTGAACAGTAAATAAATATGATAAATGTATATTTACATTATATTCTATCATTTTGTATTTAAAATATGTTGTTATAAATGACTAATTAAATAAATAATACATTTTCCCCCAGCCTTATTTTTGTGAAGCCAAACATCAACAGTTTTGATTTCTTTGACCTGATCTGGGCTGTTGGAATAACAGATTTTGTGCTGAAATATTTCACCATCGAGCTCAAATGCCTCATACTGTTCCTGCCTAAAATGATCCTCGCTTTCAAGTCCAGGGTAAGACGGCAACCTTCCATGTGTTATATTACTATTGCTTTAGTGTACTATGCCAGAAAGCACAGCGCTACAGTAAATATAACTTGCATATTGGTCAACTGATGGTAATTTGTACATAAAAAAATCACAAATAATAACTGAAGAAAGTAACATTGAATTGTAGTAGAAAGACTGAAGTATTGCTGTACGTAATATCATATACATAATGATTTTATTTCCACAATAGTCTTGTGATAAAATGCAGAAACTGTTGAGTATATACAGATTTTGTGGAACATATTTATGTCATTTCTGTTTGTAAAATTTTGAATAGCTCAATTGCCTAAAACTGCCTAAAACATGCAGGTTCAATCAAACTGTATTGAATCCCTGTAGTCTTCAAGGTTTAATGAGCTTAATGAGAAAATCCTGGGTAGCTTCAGTCAGTTCCAATGCACCAGTTCAAAATGGGTGCAACTGGCAAGTTCAGCCTGGTAAGAGGGGGGGGGGAGAGAGATAGTGTGCTGTGTCACCATGCCTTGCGTGGTTGGCTGCTTGGAAAGCAGTATGTGAGCTCATTGGCCCACTGGGGCTAGGATGAGGTCACCTCTCTGAAGAACACACACACACTCTTACACAATCACACACTCATTGGAGTGACAGGATGGGTCTATTACAGCAGGAGCCGCTTTGTAATGTTGAAGAATCAAACGTATGCAACCCACTCCGAACCGTCTGTTTGAGTCAAACACACGCTCGTCTGCAGCTGCCAGGATAATCTGACTTGCGCACAGTTTCTGTTCCTCTGAAGCTTTGTTCCAGGAACTTACCCCACTCATCTCCATATTCACACCCCCTGACAAGCAAACACACACTTTCCACCTCTTGTAACATGCCCAGGTGGCACACTTTCAGGCGATGATGTCATGGTCAATGTGTCAGGCTTTCCGCTGACTTTCCAAGCCCAGCATCACCACAGCTACAAAAACACAACACGTACACGTGCATCCATACATGTCGGCATAACCTCTTGCATAATCTCAGCAGCAAGCCTGTGCTTGTCAGTATGAACTCACACTGTCCATAACATGAGGACTGAGAAAACTAGTGATCCCCTGCCTATATAGCGCATAGAAAATGATCATTTTTTTAACTAGCTGTTTGCAGAATAGTCCAGTTATAATACCGTTTCTAATAATGTGATATTATAAATGATATGCACGAATATTTGTTGATATACTACCATTCAAAAGTTTGGGGTTAGTTAGAAAGAAGTTGTATTTAAAAGAAAATAATGGTTTTATTCTGTAAGGATGCGTTAAAATGGTCAGTAGTGACCGTAAAGGCATTTATTATTTTACAAACAAAAAATGTATAAAAAATACTTGTAAAGACAATCCTGAAAAAAGAAATGTATCATGGTTTCCATAATAATAGTGAGCAGCATGTCTGTTTTCAATAATAGTAGTAGTAAGAATAACACTATAATAAGATGAAATGTTTCTTAAGCAGCAAATCAGAATATTGGAATGATCTCTGAAGGATCATGTGACACTGAAGACTGGAAAAATTATGCTGGAAATTCAGATTCGTATCATAGAAATAAATTACATTTTCAAATACATTAAAATAGAAGATATTTATTTTGAAATGTAATAATATTTCACAATATAGGCCTAATTTCACCATCATTTTTTAATCAAGACAATATTTCTTATTCATTTATTGTCAAAACAACTTTTTAAGATTTAATTATTTTAATTTAAACTTTTGTTTTATTTAATTGTATTTATATATTTGTATTTTTTTAATAAGCAACAAGTGGTCCCTTCTGTAGTTTTAGATTCAGTTTAGAATTACTGTGTCAAATAAGTATTTGATCACTTGCTTATCAGCCAGATTTCTGAGCCTCAAAGACCTTTTATTTTGCTTTTAAATAGTCCAGCTACACTCATGATTCTAAATAAGTAGCACCTGTTTGAGGTTGTTAGCTGTCATAAAGACACAATTGTAGACCTTCACAAACCTAGAAAGGGCTACGGGGCAATTGCCAAGCAGCTTGGTGAAAAAAGAACAACTGTTGGAGCAATTTGTTAGAAAATGGAAGAGGTCACCTAGACGTCATGGTTTAAAATCTTGCATCGTACGGAAGATTCCCCTGCTTAAGTCAGCCCGTGTCCAGGCCCGTCTGAAGTTTGCCAGGGACCATCTGGTCCAGAGGAGTTATGGGAGAAAGTCCTGTGGTCAGGTGAGACCAAAGTAGAACTTTTTGGAGGAAGAAGAAAGAGTATCATCGCAATAATACCGTACCTACAGTGAAGCATCATGCTCTGGGGGTGTTTTTCTGCACAGGGGACAGGACGACTGCACTGTATTAAGGAGAGGATGAACGGGGCCATGTATTGTGACATATTGAGCAAAAACTTCCTTCCATCAGTCAGAGCATTAAAGAGATATATACAGTATATTTATAAATTCTTAAACATATACATATTTTGTGATTTGGAACTAATGGAGAGAAGAGCTGAGAAATGAGCGTCGGATTCAAACCCAAGCTTCCCATATGAGAAACAGATGCCCCCCAAAAAGTTTTAAAACATCTTATGTTGCCTTTTTTGATAAATTAAACCGTTTCCCACCCCGAGGACCTCCTCGTGTGTTCGATAATTGTTTTCTTTATTGTTGTTTTGAAATCACGGACACGGCTGTTTAGACTAAGAGGAAATGTGCTGCTCCCCCGTGATGCAGTTGGCCCAACTTTCCGGTAGTTGGATGGATTCCAGCTCAGTTTGTCTAATCGCTAAGTGTGAGCGAGTATAGGGCTGCAGGGACTCTGGCTAAGATGAATTGCTTGCATTTGGAGGTTACAGATCTCTGTCAGTCAGCTAGCAAGCTCCCCAGCAGGGTGATTAATCGCTGTCAGGTGGAGTCCAACAAGTCATTATGCATCCTGTGCTGTGACTAGTGTCAGCACTTGATGATGTTGGTGATTACGACTTGAGACATTCATCTGGAGTTTCACTAGATGATTGTGGAACCAGGATTAGTTATTAACTAGAACTGACCAAACTGAGATAAATAGACCTTTGTGAATAATAATGATACATTTTATTTTATTATTCATACACTACCATTCAAAAGTTTGGGGTCAGAAAGAGTTTTTAGTGTTTTTGAAAGAAGTCTCTCATGATCACCAAGGCTGTAGTGATTTAATCAAAAATACGGTAAAACAGAAATATTGTAAAATGTTGTTATGTTTTTTATGTTTTAATACATTTTAAAAGATTATTTATTCCTGTGATCAAAGCTGAATTTTCAGTGTCGAGAAATTTTTCTAATATGCTGATTTCTTCTTCTTAACAGCATTTATTTGGAATATGATACACAAAATCTAAACCAATCTTTAAAAAAAAAATCTGTATAGTGTAAAATGTTTCTTTAAATATATATAAATATATGTATACTAGTGCAGTCAAACGATTAATCACATTCAAAAATGTGTATTGAAAATATATACATGTATGTATTTATAATCTTAGATTTTATATTATATATATAATATTTAATATATACACAAAACATTTTTCTTAATATAAAAATGCATGTGTTTGTATTTATAGATGCGTAATAAATGTACACAGCACACACCCACATATAATGTAAACAAAAACTTATTTTTGATCAAATTAATTACGATTACTTGTTTGACAACACTAATATATATAGCTGATTTTTCATTGGTTGCTAGGGTGTTCTGAGTAGTTGCTAGGTGGTTGATGTCACCCTTGCAACAGTTTTTTTTTTTCACTTATATCATCTTTGCAATGCAAAAGATTTTTTAAATTAATCAATATAAATGATAATTCAACATATCGTTGGT
>JAUYWG010000038.1:24432431-24454183 GCA_034779775.1 Enteromius afrohamiltoni
TTAGGGCAGAAAAATAATAATAATAAAAATCCTTACAATTACAATAGGGTTTCAGTGCTACGCACTCGAACCCCTAACAACATACAAACCTCAGGGTGTCAGACTGTTTGTTAAAGAAGAGACATATTATGCCCCTTTTTACAAAATAATATTAATACAAGAAGTCTCCGGTGTCCCCAGGATGTGTCTGTGAAGTTTCAGCTCAAAATACCCTACAGATCATTTATTATATCATACTGAAAATGTCTATTTTGAGTGGAAGCAGAAAAAGGCAGATTGTTGTGCCAGTCTTTTTAAATGCAAATGAGCTTTTGGTCCCCGTCCCCTTTTCCAGAATAGATCTGCGTCATTACAGCGTGTACCTGCTAAAAAGAACTGTTCTGATTATGATATTTATTGTGCTGACATCATGCATTTTAAACCATATTAGTTTAAACCTCTGATAAACTGTTTTCTGAGTGGATGCATCCAAAGCACACACACAGAAAAGGGGCTGACACAGCATGCAAGGACTAAACGAAGTTCTCATTCACACGTAAACTTTAAAAAAGTTACATTGTTCTCTCATCTCCTCTGAGGCACGTGGAAATTTACAGATTAAGGGTTGGTATAATTATAATGAGATCTCTTTGCAACGTCACAAGGTGAGCGAAATCAGACGTGCTCAGTTTTTCAGACGCTTGCAGAAAAAAAAGCTTACTGGGTTACTCTTTTTTTTTTTTTTTTTTATGTTTTCATTGGTTGGTAGATGCATCGCGGACTTGATTATAGCACTTTAAACCTGGAAAAGTCTTATGATATGTCACCTTTAAATTCCCTTTTTCCCTCCTCCACTCCAATGATGAGGTTTTGAAATAAGTATATTGCTTTAGATGACTAATATTTAATTATGGTGAGCCAATTATAGTAGTAATAATAATAATACATATGAAGAGTTCGCATACAAAAGCCTCTAAAAGCCATCTTGGTCAAAAATGAGAACCATACTGAGAAAATGTTTATTAAGTACTTTCACTTCAAATATGTTAACCACTGAGAAGTATTAGTACTTAATAGGAACCTATACTAAGTAGCCAAAAGGAATTGCCAATTTTAAAGAAAATTAAAATTACATTTTATTAAATTGTTGAAAAGATGGTTCTGGTCCTGGTAGTTCTGAATGTTTGAACCAAGGTTTCAGGATTGTTAAAATACAAAACATAGCATCTCACTTTATCATAGAAAAGTTTGATTTGAATCTTTGTGGAGAACATCTGAGGTCTGAGCTGCTCTATCACTGCAGAGGGATTCTCTCGTGTCAGGCTGGAACCTCTGAGCCTTGATTAGTGGTTCATTTGATAGGCTTGGATGTAGATCTGTATCTGTGTGTGAATTTGCAGGGGAAGTTTTATCTGCTCATAGAGGAGCTGAGTCAACTCTTCAGGGCTTTGGTTCCCATCCAGCTGTGGTACAAGTACATCATGGGTGAAGATCCGTCCAGCAGCTACTTCCTGGGGGCAATGCTGATTATCATCTACAGTCTTTGTAAGGTAGCCTATCTGAGTGTATCTCTTCCATTAATTATAAGGGGTTTTATAAATGCATTTTTTCACACCCTTTCAGAAAGGGCATTTCTGAACGTGAGAGAACTTTCACGTGGCGTTGCACTTCAGAGCCTTTTAGAGCTTATTATTCAGGTAATCTTTCGTGTGTGTATGTTTTGTTCTTTCCCAGTCATTCGATTTATGTGGAAGAATATCTGGCATTCGGAAAGCATTCGTCATTCTCTGTAGCTCACAGGTGAGTGCTGTGTTCTCCTGGATATTGTTAAAGTAAATGTTTCTTGAGCAGAAAATTCGACTGATTTCTGAAGGATCATGTGACGCTGAAGACTGGCGTAATGATGCTAAAAAATCCAGCTTTGCGTTACAAGAATAAATGACATTTTAAAGCATATTTAAATATAAACAGTTGTTTTATATGGTAATAATATTTCACAACATTACTGTATTTTTGATCAAATAAATGCACGTGTTTCACAGAGTTACGGTACGAGAGCCAGTGCTCAGCAGTGCAGCGAGGCCGGGGATGTGTGTGCGATCTGCCAGGCTGAGTTCAGAGAGCCGATCGCACTGCTCTGTCAGGTACAAAACCTTTAAACTTTAACATAAAACAGGATGTGATTCAGCACATCAGCCTCAGACCACAATGACCCAGATTTGAGTGATTACAGTAGTCGTTTAGCTGACATATTCATTTGATTGTACTAACAGTACGAAACTATTAAATAACATAAATGGTATGATTCCACCCTGGATTTGCGCACTCTAAACATCTCGAGATGCATCCTGGGATCGAAGGAGTTGCTGTGTGTAAATGTGTCTTAATGTGTGCTCCTTCTGTTCTGCAGCACGTGTTTTGTGAGGAGTGTTTATGCCTGTGGTTTGACCGGGAAAGAACGTGTCCATTGTGTCGTTCAACTGTGGTCGAAACACCGCGCAACTGGAAGGATGGCACAACGTCGGCACACTTTCAGATCTACTGAATGGAGGCCCAACTGAAAGATGCCCACTAGAATCAGATAAAACTTGTTTACGTGCATAAAATGTTCCTGTTTGTAATGTTGTATAAAGGGAAGTGTTGAATGTAAGGTACAATTGCACCATTACATTATGTCTTATTACAGAGATAAGTCTTTTTGTCTTTTTACACCTGCTTTTTAACACGTAAAACACAAAAATCATTCATTCCGCATGATAATCAACCGTTTTGTACATCTGTTTTTGTTTGTTTATTCAAGCCATTAAACTTAAAGAAATAGTTCATCAGAATAGATTAGGAGAAATGATCACATCACTTGCTCACCAATGGATCCTCAGGAGTGAATGGGTGCCGCCAGAATAGAGTCCAAACAGCTGATAAAACATTACAATAATCCACACCACTCCAGTCCATCACTTAACATGGGGTGAATGTTTGAAACCGATTCCGTCATTTAAAGCTATTTAATCAAAAAAAAAAAAAAATATCTTTTAAATTGGAGAGGATGATAAAGAATGGCTTTTTTTGTGTGGACAAAATAATGTATGGACCAGAACCAATTTAATTGATTCAGAATCAATTGGATTAAAGTTAAAACACCTTAAAGTGCCCCTATTATGAATTTGTGAAAAGTAACTTTAATGCAGTGCGTAAGTGAATAAATCTGAAAGTGCATCGTGCATAAAGTCATTATCTCTCAAAAGAAACAGTTGCCTCTGAAACTAGTCATTCTTAAAAGGAAAAATTTGCATATTCTAAAAACATTTTTTGCATTGGTCAAAGGCTGCTTTGTCAGGCATTGGAGACATGATGAAATGAAAATTAGACCAATTGGAAAATCACCACAGATTAGCATCACAAAAAATGAATCGTTGAGGAAATCATTTGGGAAAATAAATGCGTATTATAAGAAAATGAAAGTGTTTTTTGAGCTTGCATGCGTGTCAATCTGTTGGGGGCTCCTAAAACCAAACCTTTCATAACCCATAATGCAGCACTCTAATTATGTATTTGTTTTATTACAAATATTCAGCTGTTCACTTTAATTGATGCAAATTTCTTACTTGTAGATTGTTATGTTTTTATCACATGTTTGGACTCTCTTTCTGACGGCACCCATTCACTGCAGAGGACCCATTCTTCAAATCTGTTCTGATGAAGATACAAACTCAACTGCATCTTGGAAGGCCTGAGATTTTCAGTCATCTTATACATTCATTTTTGTAAAGGTCTAAATTGTTCACTAAAGCAAAAGACGCAACCAGATAACACAAACACTAAAGTTATGGTAAGGCCAGTCAACTGGTAAAATCGCCACTTTAGTTATCTCAGTGGTTTATTGTTTTTTTTAAAAAATGAGACGACAGTAAACTTGAAAACATTTGATGTTGAATAAATAATTGCATTAATAATGCATACCTTGTTTCATAATGCCATTTAAAAGACTTGTCTGTGCATATATTTAAAGCCTTTTATTTTCATAAATGACAAAATTCACAATATCAAAATAGCAGAGGTAAAACATGTTTAAAACACGTAGTAGTAACGTTAACTATAAAAGATTGTAGCTTATGTAAACATCGGTAGCATGCCCTTTTTATTCACATTTCGCATGAAATCTCATTCATGTCACATTTCTATATTAACACTGACACAAACAATCAAGCCAAAAGCCCTTTATAAAAAGTCTAAAAAAGATTTGTCTGCATTTGTAAACATCAAGTTCAAATACACTTAAAATCATTCTACAGTATAAATATGCTTTCCATCGAGAAGAGTACAGTGTTGAGAACCAAAGAAGTAATAAATATCTCATTAAAAACAACAAAGAAACAAAATCACAGCTCAGATATTGAATGGCATAGTCACTTACAGTAGCTTATAACTAAATGTTACAGTGCATTATGCAGAGGAGAGGTTTTGGTAGCAGTGTTTTTGGTAGCTCTCCTCTGAGGATTGACCTCGATTGATCGTGTTTTAATCATTTACAGCTTTTGCATATCCAAAGCACCCTCTTAACTTTTACCAGCAATGACTAAAACTCAACCGTAAGCTCATTAAAGTTGAGGCAAGGCTCCTATTGCCATAGTGGTAGAAAAATTTCCTTGCGAACGCCAAGGGACAATGACATCAGCCTTTTGTTTTGAAAGGTTCCCCAGGAGACACACTGCTGGGTTTGACTGCACTGACCTTAAGACTTCTAACCAAACAAACGTGTACCAAATGACATCGGCTCGTGGTGCTTCGGTAATCGAGAAGACTTCGGGATGAAGCATTGGTTGTCATGAAAATTGATCAGCACGCTTGTAATGTACAGCACGGATGCGTCTGGTGGTGGCATGTTTCCGTTACAACACTACTGCAAATGTTGTGATATACATGGATGAGAAAACATCGACCCACTGTTTGCATGGCAAGTTTCTACAGAGTGCAGACGTGACCGGCCCCTTCTCCTCTCCGGCAAATCTGGAACGGATCATCCCAGGAGAATCTGAAGATTCATCTGATGAATGGGAAAAAAATAGGAATTATGATTGCAATACGTACCAAACATTCAGAAATGTACAGCTTTGATAACGCTTATTGTTGATATTGATATTTCATAAATATTTGATCAATGTTATTAATAAATACACATTTAGCTATACTTCATTGTTTATTTAAAGGTATTGTGATAACTATGTTAATTATCAACCAAAAATAAAAGTAAAAATGTAATGCACACAATTGTGTGGATTTAATCTTTGCATTATTAGTTAAAAATACACCTTTTAATTGTTGCAAAGTTGGATTTGTCATCAAAACTCAAGCAGAGATTATAGTACCTTTCACGTAATGTGTATTTTTTAATAAATATTTGATTCTTGAAGGACTGAGCGATTTTGCTTTCACAATATCTACAAAATAGCAGCTTTATAAATACTAAGTCACAACAAAGTGATGAGTCTGCGTCAGATACAATATGCAAATTTCTGAAAACTTAATGTGGTGTCTAATTATCTTACAAATGATCCTTGCTATTAATGCATTTAATCGGTTATGTGTTTCGCGTGAACAAAGTATTTCGTTGCACGTGTCAACATAAAAGTCCCGTTCTCTCCAGCGCTTGAGCTCAATCTTACCTGTTGCTGCTGTTGCTGTGGATCAGCAGAGCGTCGTCTGACCTACAGGTGTCGCTTTTTAACTAAAAACACCAGAAGCGTTACTTGAATGACTGTGCACACTATGTGGAAGCTTTTGATGATGCTTTCCCCGCCGCTTCGTCGTCCGTCGTCGGAGCCTTTGTCGTTTGCAGCCCATCTCTTCTCCAGCTGGTCTCCGATCCAGCGCAGTCGGTGCGCAAACGGCAGCGGAGCGCATCCGTGCGCGCAAACGGAGTCTCCGAGCGCGCCTAAAGTCTGCTCCACCGGCAGACAGCACATCCTCTCCGAGCTTCTCCTCTCACTCTCCTCTGGGCGCGCTCTAGCTGGACTCTTTCCCCTCTGCAATCTTTGTTTAGACGCGGAGAATGCTGTTTTGTTCGGCTGTCGATGGAACGGTGTGTGTTTGTTTCTGTCGGCGCTATGATTTATTAAAGTGTCACATGGTTTAGGGTTTACATCACCGTCTCCCCAAAGACAGCGGTAATGGTTAACTCTTCACTGTCCTGTTTTCTCGCATCACGCGCTTTGTCTTTCCTGCAATAAGAGGGTGGTCGCGCAGTTTAAAGGCGCTACTGAGATGAAGTGCGTATGTAATGGCTTGCGTCGGTTGAGCTCAGTCAGATGTGAGCAGAACCTCTATTGATGAGATTCTAAACATTTGTAAACGTGAGCCCAGCTGAGCTGTCTAACTAGGCAGCATTTATGGCGCACATTATTAGAAAACGGGTGAAGCAGAAAAATAGTAAATGCATAGCAAAATACAAAAGAATCTTTTTTTCTGAATCTGACTCTTCTTTTTTCATGCATATTTTATAGCCTACATTTTTTTTCTTCATTATTGTAGGCTACGTTATTTTTAATATTTAATATTACAAAATAAAATATTTTATATATTTTTAAATAATAATAATAATAAAGACCAGAAATTACAAGTTTTTGACATTCCAAAAATGTCACAAATAGGCCTTAAACTTGTAGACATTCTTTAAAAAAATTAAAATTGCATTGTATTTTTGATATACATTTTATCATAACGGTGTTCTGTGTTTCAATAGATATTTAGTATATTTACATTTATTTTCACATTTCACATGCTGCAACTTTAACAACATAATTTTCTTTTTTACATAATAAATTAATTTTACATAATACATTGAAGTGATTATTTTTATAATGCTATGTTTCCTCTCATAGAGATTTAGTGGATTATAAGAATTATAATTATTAAAACCCACAAGCAAAATGATGCGTTTTTATAAAAAGGACAAAGTCCTTTGGTTAGTCATTTTCTTGGAAATAGCAGCCTAATAATTTAAAATTGTTATCATGCTAGCTGTTTTATTTCATGAACTGTCAGTGGACATAGTAGTAGTAATAATAAAAACATATATACTTAGCCCACAAACCTCATGGCCACCCAATTTCACCTTTAGATTTGGTCAACAAGCTAGATTTTTATTTGCATAACGGTAGTGACAGTTCAATACAAGGTCTTCCTATTTTATTCTTTTAGTGACAAATGTTAATAATAGTTAATAAATATATAATAAAATACGTCAATTGTTTCTAATAATATTTTTGGCCAGTATTTATAATAAAATGTTCATCTCATAATGCTGATAAACAAAATAGAAGAAGCAGGTGATGCTGTAAACACATTAATCCAAAATAATTTCCTGATTGCCATAAACCGACATTGTTTTATTGAAGCCTTTGTCTCAAACCTTACTAATCAGTGATGTAATATATTATGGGAATCATACACGAATGCACGGTACAGTAGAATAGAATAGTCAGCGTATCCCTAGTATAAGCTTATGGCCATTGTTGGTGATATATTGAGTATCAAACATTTCTATGCATTTTGTTTGTCTTACACACAGGCAGTTTATGCATTATAGCTATCGCGGGTTCGCTGGAGATGTTCGAAATGCTGTCTATGTAGACAGCTCACTGGCGTCTGAGACACAGCCTTTGTCTTGTTTTGTAAATAATTGTTCGTTTGGGTGGGAGAGGAACGCTTCGGTGTGAACACGATGTTCCAGCCGAGGCCGTTTCGCAGTCGGATCGCGGTTCGTTTTGATGGCAACAGCGGGATTCCACAGGGCTTGCGTTTGAATAAAACGCCTGTAAATATGAGTGAAAACGCAACGTGAGTAAATGGGCATGGAAGAAGACGAGCTTTCGGCCTTCCGAGAGCGATGGAGACGAGAATTAAAGAAAAATACCGAGACATCAAATAAAGACAAGGAGGGATATTTCGGGCATCCCAATAAAGACGGCTCATCTCTTCACCAAAGCACGAGCTTTTGGGAGAAACAGAGCAATTCGTCGCAGCAGACCCAGCCCACACCAAAGGACCAGCCGCAGTACGTGTCGATCGCCGAGGGTTTGTTGGACGGAAGAAGCAGTCCTCTGCTGGACAGAATCGAGCAGGAGCGAACGCGCAGGAAACGCGCTCCTGGGAGCGACGCGAGCCACACGGACGCGCGCCCCCAGAAAGTTAAAAAGTGCCAGAAACTGCTTGAGCAGTTCCTTCAGGATCTGGTAACGCGACTGTTATATATCTGTTCTGTTCATGATATTAACTGTGCCTGTATTAATAGTTATTGAATGTACTGTGATTAGAATGAGGTGAATGACATCCCCTTCTTTGATGTGGAGCTGCCTTATGAACTGGCTCTCAAAATTTTCCGCTTCCTGGGCAGAACGGAACTAGGACGATGCGCTCAGGTAAATAAGTTTGAGTGCATATGCTATTCTATTCCGTTATTTTTAATAATATTTTTTTTTATTATTCTAGAGTACTTTGAGTTGAGTACAATGGTATTCCTTTTAATTTCTTTTTTTTGTTGTTGCTGTTCCAGGTGTCTAAATCCTGGAAGGTGCTGGCTGAAGATGAGGTCCTGTGGCATAGATTGTGCCTGGAGGAAGGTTATCACAATGGGGCCAGTATCTCTGACTCCCCCTGCTGGAAGAGCACACTCAGAGACTGTCGCAACACTGAAAGTGTGGTGAAGTCAAACTGGAAGGTAAGTCATTTTGACTTGATCATTCATAAACAGGAAAATTGATCACAATAGAACTAATATTTATTTTCAGGTTCAAGTACTTTATGAATTTTGAACATAAAAACAACAATTAAAAGTTATCTAAAATAAACAACCAAAAAAATCTCAATTTAGATGCAAAAGTAATTTATCATTAATCTAAAAATGCATTCTCTTCTGGGGTCTGTTTTGGGGCTGTTGCTTATTAACCTGAACATGTTTCTGCTCAGTAATATAATTAGGGTTAAAAAAAAATAATAATAATTTCTATGCTGATGACTCTCAGATGTACCTTCTAATAAAATCTAGAGATTCTCTGTAGCCTCTTATGGACTGTCTTGAGGATGTTAAATGTTGGATGGTGAATAATTTTCTCCAGCTTAACAATGAGAAAACTGAAGTGATAATCTTTGGTCTTTCCTAAACTAGAAATTCTGTAGCTAGTTTAGGAAAGACCAAAGATTATCACTTCAGTTTTTTTGTTGTTTTCATTTCTGGTCTTATTTATTTGAATTCAGCTCCAGACTTCCTCGGGTCTCCCAGTAAAGCTCTCTTACGTGTCCAGCCTTTCCTGACTATTAACTATTATTACTGTTGATTATTTATTTTATTCGATATTTCTTTGTATTTTAGAATGATTCTACCAGCAGTTTAGTCAGCCTTAGCTGAATTTAAATGCGCTCTATAAATAAAATTCACTTGCTAAAAAAAAAAAACATTTTTACACCTTTTTAATGAACAGAATCGTGTTGGGTCCATTCGCCACCTGCAGTACGAGTTAGGCAAGGTCTTGTGTGATGTCAGTTCCTGTGCTGGTCTTGTAATTGCTGGGTATGTGTTGCTAAGTACTATATAATATATTATAATATTTTCAATTCTCCAAACACTGTGTCACTTATCGATTGTGACTTCTGTTCTGTACAGCTACACCTCTGGTGATGTGCGCCTGTGGGACACGCTTCACTGGGACAAATCTTACCTGCACCCCACACATTCTATCAGAGATGAAACCCCTGCACCTTACGTTAGTCACGTACGCGTTAATAAGAACGTAGCCACAGCCGCTTATGAGAATGGTACGAGGTGGGATGTTTTTTATCCAAACTTTTGCTGAAGTTTCTTTCTTTCTTTCTTTCTTTCTTTCTTTTTTAAAAAAAATCAGTATCACTTTAAATTAATGTTCCATTTGTTACTTTTGTTAAGTGCACTAGTTAACAAGAACTAACAATGGAAATTCCTTCAGAAGAATTTATTAATCTTAATTGTACTTTATTAAAACCATAAGTTGTATCTGTTATTATTATATGAAGTTTATATATATATATATATATATATATATATATTTAAGTATGTTAAGTATTATATTATTATTAAGTTATGATAATAAAATGAGCATTTTTGGGTGAACTGTCCCTGTAATGTTATGTTAGTTAATGCATTAATGAGAAAGTTTTGTCACTTATGTTAAGGCTGTGTGGATGTGTGGAGCACTGAAACTGGTCTTGAGCCTATTCATCAGTACCAGCACCTCCAGAGGGTTCATGCTCTGGATCTAAGTCCCGACAGTCCGGCTTTGGCCTCTGCATCAGGACAGGATGTGCGGATGGACGCCCCAGATGAGCAGGGCTACTGGAGATCACAATGTCTTGTTCAGTTACCAAAGCCTGTAAGTTTAATCTGAGACGAGCTGAGCAGATGCCAACCATAGTAACATAATGAGTCATGCATGTGGGCGCTTTTAGGACCAGAAAGGCATTCCGTGGATTCAAGCTGTTATTTGCATCCACAGCTCATGCAGAATAATTTTTGATTTGCAGGTAGATGGGGTATTGGTGGTACCAGGGAGGCGGGACTTCCCTTTGGTCACAGCATGGGCAGATGAGAGCGTTTACCTGCTGGACTCCAGATTGAATGAAGAACAGGAACCAAGAGTTCTCCACTCTGTATACGGACATCCAGTGACCTGTGTGGACGTGTCACCCAGCAGAGCCGCCCTGGGGATCAAGAGCTGCGGGTGGGGCATGAACGATGGGGGAAACAAGGTATCTGCACAAACCCATGGTGCACGTTTGTGCAATGTAATAAATAATAGCAATAATAATACGTAGAATACTTTTATTCAACATGTAAGCAATAAAAGCGATCAACATATAAAGTGACAGGAAAGGCGTTTAGAATGTTGCAGTAGCTCTTCTTTTGAACTTTCTATTCAACAAAGAATCCTAAAAAAAAATTCCACCAAAATATTAACTGTTTTCAACATCGCTAAAAATCTGAAATGCTTCTTTAGCAGCAAATCAGCACATCGTGTGACTGGAGTAATAATGGTAATGTTGGAATTCAGCTTTGCATCACAGGAATAAATTACATTTTTAAAATATATCACAAACCATTTATTTAAATTGTAATGATATTTCACAGTATTACTGTTTTTACTGCATTTCTGATCAAGTTAATGCAGCCTTTGTTAGCAAAAGCGAAAAAAACGTACCCACCCCTATTATTATTATTATTATTATTATTGTATTTCTCTTCAAATGAATAGTTTTTGGTTTGGTAAGCATGCTATAAATGATCTCTCGCATCTCTCTCATTTCTGAACACATGTTTCTTCTAGTATTGTGTTCAACTTTGCATAATTTCGAAACAACTTTATTAGGTTGTCTGACGTCACCAAGCACTCTTATTTTATTTTTTTTTTTATGCCATTTGCATTTATTAAGTACGCCCACTTTTCATAATCCAGTGAATATCTAATAAATGAAATCAAGCCCTGCCATACATTTTTCCTGTTGAATATCTTATTGTCAGTACAGCATATCTTGCAGTTCCATGTACAGGATAGAGAGGCCACTCCTGATAAATGATTGGCTATTTATACGGAAGGAGGCAAATTACATTTCTTTCTTTATTTCCCGTTTTCAGCTGCCTTTTGTGTCGCATCATTTGCATATCCAATCCGATTGGCCAGTTTATGCATCAGAACAGACATCGGGATTTTCAAGATTTGATTATTATAAGCAGGCTCTTACTAGAGTAATCTTTGAAGCAACATTTAATTTGATTATTTCTGTTGTTCGATTCATATAAAATACATTTTTGAGGCTTACCTTTCAGATGTGATGCTGCATTTCAGCAAATGAAAGTGGTGAAATATACATTTTGCTGACCTGTTTTTGATTGTGCTTGACCTTCAAGCTGACAGACTAGTAGAAAGTTATATGAACCAATTTTTGCGTTGGTTAGACAAGAAGTTCCCTCCTAAACCCCACCCATTGAGTTACATTCAAGCTAATCAGGCTGCTCAAACAAACAGATCGCAATTCCATTTTCAGTGGCACAGAAATGACAATCTTTTAACTGTGCAAAACTATATTGCGTGATGTACTAGCAGATGATTTTATCTAATGTGAATAACAGTACATTATTACAGGGTCACTGGGGAGTAAGCTGAGGTTTAGAGCGTTGCTCAAGGGCACAGATGTGGTATTTTATGGCTCATCCCTTAAGAGATTTGTCGCTACAGTTTTTTGGCTTACCAGCTGAGATCTTTAACCACCACGCCACCACATGATGTCAACAAGTGCGGTCTGGTGATCTCATGTGGCCGATCACTGATGTTTACATAATTTAAGCCAACCAGTTAGGTTCAGTGTGACCTTATTCCCAAAGTCACCATAAATAAAAAGTAATTATCTTGGGAATAGAACGGTTAATTAACCCAACCAGGGGTCGCAGTGCTCCTAAGAGTACCTAGTTTGTGTCTAATCTGACATGTGGTGCTTAGAGAGATGTTTAAAGGTCATAAATGGTGCGTGTTTGATAATATATACTATATTATTTTAGCATTAATTTAACATATATATGTGTGTGTGTGTGTGTACTAAAATAATTTCAGCATTATTGTACTTAAATATTGTACTCAAATGCAATTTGTAGATTGCCAATGTAAGTTTTTAATTTTATTTGTTATTACAAAAGGAGTGATTAAATATATTGCATATGTAATATAATGCATATATTGCACTTAAAATATATCTACATTGTTTTTATTACCTGTTTTAGTACTTTAGAAATGTTTCCTAGGCAGATTATGGCTGTTATAGTTATGTAAAATCATAGAAAAAGCTAGTTTCCAAGGGAATGTATCTCATTAGTTTAACTGGATGTAAAATAAAACTAAAACTGAAAAAACTTATTTAAAACCCAACTAATAAAAATGACAAAAACACAACAACATTACTAAAACTATAACAACAAAAAATGTAAAAGTATGAAATAATATTGTATTAATGATATGTTTATAAATGATAATTTCATAAATAATAGTTAATAAACGTCATTAAGTAATTTAGAAATGTTTATGTTTTCAGTTTTGATTAACAATAGAGACCCTACTGAGAGTTTGAGTTTGAGCTCATGTGAAACGGACCCTAAAATAAACCTCTCCAAATCACAATAGCCTTCACGGAAAGTCCCCCGCGTATTTATGCGAGCGTTTAAATAGTCTGCGCTCGTGTCTGGGGGCAGGTCAGTGCTCGAGGGGGAGGGATGGGTTTACTCGAGGGAGGCTGCTAGTTTTTCAGTGAAGCGACAGGCGTAGATGTTGACAGTAATCAGATGAGTGCTTGATAGATGGATGCAGATGGTGTCCTGTTGTATCGCACAATGCTTTGGCTCTCCTTCTCCTCTGACATCACCCTCATTTAAACACTCTCATTAACCAAACGGGCAGTGGAGCGGCTGTTTAGAGGCAGCCGAGAGTTTGAACGACAGGACAGTTTGTCAAAGTCAAGCTCTGCTGGACTGTCTTGTTTGGCTTCTCATTTAGTGGAAGGTTTTACAAGCTTATCTCTTGTTGCTTATCTTGTTGCATTGATTTTTTAAAAAGCACGTTTTTGCATGGACTAGCAAAATAGTGCTGCTTTTTTGTCACGTTGCAGTAGGCAGGGAATTACTTTTTTCTGCCGGTCTGTGCCCGTTTAAAGTGTACATTTGAAAATACATTGACATAATACTTAGTAAAAAATGCTGGATTAAAGGCAGTGCTGGGTGAAATATGGATGGTTGGTTATGATCCAGCGGTTGGGTTAATATATTATTCATTATAAAAAAATGAACTAATATAAAGAAACAAGACCATACTGTAAATGTCTTAGTATATAAATGTTACTGAAAAAACTGTTCGTACCAGCCAAAACTGGTTTGCTGGTCTTAGCTAGTTTAAGTTGGTCTGACCTGCTTGACCAGCTAACCAACTAGAACCAGCAAATCAACTTGAGCTAATTGAATTAAATGTATTTATTTAGTACAATTCGTTATTCAGATACTAATTGTATTACTGTTCTAACTTTGTAGCACACTGAGCTATGCATATTTTACTACAAATACTTTAAAAACCAGTCATATTCAATGGTCAGTATTTTTTAAAGAAATAAATAATAAGATATTTGTAATGTTTCGAATGCAAATGATTGCTCTAGCTTTGAATTTTCTGTTTAATAAAGAATCACCAAAAATATAAAGCAGCACAATAGTTTTCAAAATTTAGAGTAATAACGAGTGTTTCTTAAGCAGAAAATAATGCTAAATATTATGCGATCAATGCCTACTGAATATTCAGCTTTGCACCACAGAAATAAATTCCATTTTAAACTATGGTTAAAATTCTAATAATATTCCACAATATTATTATTTCTACTGCATTTTTAAATCGAACAAAGGTTAGCATAATCTTATCAACCCCAAGCGGTTGAAGTATGCTATGTTCTTAAACCAGGAACAACAGCTTGCCTGTTGCTTTCCACACATCTTTATCATCATTTTAGTTTGAAAAGTGAAACTTTCAACCTCACTTTGATTTGATGCGTCTGTATCTTCCAGCACATTTTGCCAGAATCATACTCTTTGTTTCATGTTGTGTCACTCCTCTGCGCGGTTTCTTGCTACCAATTCGTGATTAGCACCTTTTCTCGCTCGTGTGATGTCATGTCTGTCAGCCGCGGCGCATGTTGACAGGATTTTCAAACTGCGAGAGGGAAGTCAGACGTGCCAGAACCGACGCAAGGTGTTTGTGTGTTATTAAACGGGAAGGCATATGCCTCATTAAAACTTGTCAAAAACGGAGCTCACTGTCCGTGAGGTAACAGGGTGAGTCATAGCATGCTTTGGTGTTTATTTTGAACTTGAGCACCGTTCGGACTTTGAATTACTATTATTGCACATGTGTGATTACATACAATCATTAGGATGAGATTGGGATCTCGGCAGTTTTTGTCGAGTTGGCTAGTGTCTAGACGCTTTTAATCTGGTTTGATTTTCTCTAGCCGCTTTATTTAGTGGGAGTTATTTGTGTTATTTCAGCTTTCTGTTGTCATCGTCTTTGTTTTTAAGTTGGAGGACTGGAAGCTCTGGGCATCTGTCGTGTATGTGCATCACAGTGTGTGTTTGAAGCACTGACCCAGACACACACACACACACCGCAGATCACGCTGGCAAACCCTGAGGCGCCACTTTCATGTTTAACAGCCAGATAGGCTGGTGAAAATGTGGCACGCTGTTGCACCTCCAGGTGCTGAAATTCAGAGACGTAGAGCAGTGTCTCGTGAGATCAGGATGAATCTGTTTAACAAGAAGTAAAGGCTTGGAAATCTACAATTATACAGAATATAAAAGGAGACGCCACAGGATGATTTTAGTTGTATTTGAGAGTTTGGGTTTCTACAGAGTAAACTTTCTGGTGACTAACATTTCAGAAAATATCGAACTGTTTTGGAACAGCTAGCTATTTTAATTAATCACTTTTATGCAGTAAACAAAGTTATCGTTTCTCTATTATTTATTTTTTTGCTTATTTGACAAATGCGTAATTTAATTTTAGATATTGAAATGATTTCTTATTTAGGGACTATGGGCCGGTTTCCCGGTTAGGAATCAGATTAAGCCAGGACTAGACCTTTGCTAATTTAGGACATTTAAGAATTTTTAAAAATGCATTATCTGTGAGCATTTTAAGACACAAACAATCCCAATAATGTATTTTAGGATACCTCAGTGCAAGCTTTTTCCAGTTTAGACAGCTCTTGACATTTATTTTAATCTAGGACTAGTCTTCAACCCTGTTCGGGAAACTGCCCCTATATGTATTATATATGTAAAACAAATATGTGTATTTGTCAAAGGTGAATTTGAACCCGTTTACAGAAATCTGTGATAATTGCCAACAACCAAGTTATTGGTCACGAAATATTGGCACCCTTGGTAAATATGATCAAAGAAGGCTGAGACCGAAGAGAAGAAGCACCAACATGGGGTCTAGAGAGATTCTGGATGAAGGAATGCTCTCTGATCTCTCATCAGGCATTATAGGGGAAAAAATTTGAACTGTTAAACTGGCAAATCGAGGTTTCAAGAAGTGTTGAATAAAAGGGTGCTGTGTTAGAGAAAACATTTACTTCATAGAGATAGTCTCCGTATAATTCGTATTATTCAATGATTTTTTTAAAATAAAAGAGCAAAAGGATTAACAATGCAGATTAATTTTCACAGCCGCCTTTGCTCAGATTTACCAATATTTTTGGTCATAACTATATACAAGTAATTTTTTGTGGATCTTAAAAGTGCCAACTCTGTTTGTATTGCATGCAAATTTGTACAGATTGATTCATAAAGGTATTTTGACATTTAAAAAACGTACTTGTACTGGACAATTTTAATTACCAAATGTCGTTCAAAGTTTTGATATTTATTTGCTGAAAATACTGTTAAATCATTATAAAGAATTTACAATTATTTTAGAATTACATTTATAATAAACGTTATTTTAAAATATTGTTACAAATATTACTATTGCAATTTAATTGAACTGTTTTGCAGTGTAATATATTTTAAAATGCATTTATTTTTAATTTGGTGGTCAATGTTTCTTTTTTTTTCTTTGTTTTCGTAGCATTATAAATGTCTTTACTTTTACATTTGATCAATATAATGCCTCACTGCTAAAAAAGCATTAATTTCTTTCAAAAATAAAATCTGGCACCAAATTTTTGAAAGGTAACGTAGATTATAATAAAGTGAAAATGGACTTTCAACGTTTCCTCTCGATACAAGGTGGTGATGCGTGTATGAAAGTGCTATTTGTGAAATATGCTGAACCTCAGAGCAGCAGCTGAATCATTGTTTACTGGTGTAAGCGCCTCCATAACCTCTTGAATCCTGTAATGATGAATAAATCTCAAACATAATCCCAGTTGTCTGTCTTCTCGCCAGTGACATATGCACTCGTCGCCGTTCATTCTAATCAGCTTCCCTCCTCAAGTCTTTACATATTGTAGCTTTACATATTGGAAGCTTTTCTCATGTCTTGATGACAAACTCCGGTTGGCTGTAATTTTTGGGTCCTCTCAAGGATTTTGGCTGGCAGCGCGGTGGCTCGCAATTAAGTGTGTCTGGCCCAAACTGGAGGCACTAAACAGCTGGCATGAGCTCAAATCTGACATCATGCAGTTCTTCTCTCTTCTCTCTCTTTTGTTTAACATCTCTATCTGTTGCCTCAATAAATTGTGTCCAATTTGGCCCATATCGTTGTCTCTCCTTTGCTCACTGTTTAAATGCCAGCTGATGCAATCAGTTAACCAGTCTCTTTTTTTATGACTGAATTACCACCGAGATGGCGTTTAATGTGAGCGGCTTGCTCAAGAGCTTCAGATGTTTTAAAGCACCTGGGTTGTGGGTACAATGGGTTTATACTCAATTATTGAATACTTTGTGTCTTCAGAAGAGTTTGATAAAGTGAGTTGTGGAAGTGTGTGTCAGAGTTTGCTGTTTAGAAGGCCTGATTCTTAATGAACTGCACTGTAAGAACTTATATGAATGCACACAAAGTAGAAGGTAGGTCATTGCTCTAAAATACCAGTGCAACATTGTTGGGATTGTAATATTGATAATATTATATTATTCTATAAATATAAATGATTTAGTGAAAAATAAAAATAGGTTTAAAAAATTTCTTTTTTCTAAAAAAGTTTTAAAAAATAAATTAGCACTTTTTTTTTGTTTTGATAAATATATAGTTTGTGTATGCAGTGCTATAAACAAGTATTTGCTCATTTAAGTGCAGTTTCAATATTGCAGTATTTGACCTGATCAATTAACTAACGATTAACTAAATTGGTTTTGAATATAAAAAATTATATTAAATTATATGATTACAAATACAGTAAAAACAGTAATATTTTGAAATATTATTACACTTTAAAAGACTGTTTTCTATTATAATAAAATAAAAAATGAATTTATAATTTAATAAGAAATTGGATTCTTTGCGGTTATCATTGTCATGCGATCCTTCAGAAATCATTGTTATATGCTTCGCTGCTCAAGAAACATTTTTTATTATCCATTATGAAAATAGCTGTGGCATAATAGCATAACAAGAATAGCGTAATATTTTTTTTCAGTGTTCTTTGATGAGTAAAAGCCTAAAAGGAATAGCATTCATTTTAAATATGTAAAAGTATTTACTGTCATTTTAATGAGTTGAATGCATTTTTGTTGAAAAAAGTATTCATTTGATCTTACTGACCCCAAACTTGTTAATTATCAGTTCACTTATCAACTGAGAGGCCCCTTTAACTAAGAGCTTCAAATCCCTTTAGATGAAAGCATCTGCATAATGAGCTAAACATGCTAAAATGCCAGTTAAACAGGTTGCTTCTGATGTTTTGAACTGACTGTGTACCTGTTAAAAGTGTGTTAGAAGTTCATAAGAAGGCGTGCAAGACTTGTGAAATGTGTTATCTGGCATCTGTGGATCCAAGCTGTGGGCCTGACATTTGAACCTTAGCAGGTGTTACGGCACAATCCTGCCAGTTTTACAATCTATCTTCCATCTCACCAGGAGCAATCGTCCTCTCTCCTCAGATTCAGGTGTACAGCTTGGAGACCAGCCAGTGCGAGCTGACCATGGGGAACTCGGCGGGAGACTTCACCTGCGTCAACCTGAGAGACAGCCACCCTCACCTGCTGGTGTGTGGGAACAAAGACAGGCGGTACAACACGCTCGCAAACATGTGTACCTCATCTATCACTGTTACATTCACACACACTCATTTTTGGTTTCTGTCTGGCAACTTAAAGCCTTCTGTGAATTGAGTTTCTTAAACACGGAGGGTTTGATGAGTTCCGATGGAATAGTAGCGCTCTCATTTGCACCTGCAGCTGGTGTGAATTCTCTTATTTTAGGTTGCATTACATTTCCCTTGAGCAGCTGGTTATGGGTTTTTAGGATTAGTGTGAATAAAAGGTTCCTCTGAACCACTAGATGGCGCTAAAACGTAGTGTAGCACTTTCCAAAACATTTGTTTTTCAAAATCGACTTGTATATCTGTCTGGGCTGACTTGTTCTAATATTTGATGTGTTTTAAAATGTTGTACATTTAAGCAGTAAATGAGAATCGCTAAAATTCTTGCATATATGTGACCCTAATCCACAAAACCAGTCATAAGGGTAAATTTTTATAATGTATCTGTATATAAATATATATATATATATATATATATATATGTGTGTGTGTGTATCTGTAAAATGCAAAAAAATCTAAATAGGGAGAAAATTGCTCATATGAAGTCCTTAGCAAAGCATATTACTTATTAGAAATTAGTGTTTAGTATATTTATGGGAGGAAATTTGGCTTTTGCTACAAATATTCCCCAGTGACTAGTTTTGTGGCCCAGGGTCACATATTTTGAGACAAAGGTCTTTATGTTTTTCAGTTTTGTCGAAGCTGTTTTTTAATAACCAAAGAATTTGTAAAAGTTTGGTATTAGGGGGAAAACCACTCCTGCTGCTGGGGCTAAAGGTGCATATAATTAACATAATACTTAATAGATGGCTGACTTTTCCATTTGTTGACATGACATGTTTAGATTGAGCTGGTAAATCTCATATATTATGTTGAGCGTCCATATTAGAGTTTAGAATGAAACCATCAGATTTAAAAACATTATATTAATAACCATGTCATGTAATTAGATATCATTAGTGTTATTACTGTAAACATATTATTTTTTAATTATTTTTGATCACTTTCAATACTTTCAGAATGTTTACTTCGTTAAAATGATTTGGACATTATTTATACATATTTTTTAGCTAAAGTATATACAGTATACCACCTTTCGACCTTTTTGCCACCTCATACATTTTATAGATAACTCAAACAACTCAATTGTTTATTAAGTTGCTCCATTAATGTTCAATACAATATAATGTTCATACAAATATGTCTTTTTTGCAATTATGCATTTTAGGTTTAGATTCGAATTGCTGATGACTGATGATGTTTAGGTGAATGTGAGCCGACTCTTTTTTTTGATAGACAATAACTTTATTTATCGTTTAAAAAATTAAAAAATTAACTTTATTCATCAGGAAACCAACCGAATTTGAACCTTCCACATGTGCACCACTGCCCAGCATCTCTGTAAATGCTAAACCACAGCTCTGAGAACACACAAACGTTTTTGATAAATTGGTGTTTCATTGTCTACCGGCTACATACAACATTTTTAGACCGAGTTTAATAGATTTGCATTAGATATCCAAGATTAAAGCACTTAGAATAAAACGCACCTAATTATGTCCAAAGCGGGAAAAAACAGTTTTTGGTTTTTTTTTTTTTTTTTTTTCCACAGCTGTGGTCCTTTCACAGCGCGGCGAACACTCGGGCTTGCTCTCGACTATTTTTGGCTTACCTTGAAAATCATTTTACGGAAAGCATCTGAAAAGCTCAGGCACTTATAGAAGTGGGAATGGGAATAATGAAAGCTCTCTGTTTGAAAGGATGGTGTTATTGTCAGCGATGCATCACTGAGGGCTATTGATTTAGTGGACAAAGAGATGTTGGAGACGAGGAGGGATGCGGTACATCTGCCCAGCAGACTCAATACAGAATCCTGAGCGCGGTCCACATCTGATGCTTGCGTCTCAATTAGTCTTCACCGAATAAAGAGGCATTTCATTGACACTTGTGACAGCGGGAGCACTATTTTGGCAGGTGGAGAGATGCTTGGCAGGTCTTTGTAAATAAATTCTAACTGCATCTTCGCTCAGACACTATATAGAGAGCCAAGAGGGAGGACACGATGTCTCTCTGGCCAGCTGCGCTCTCATTTAAAACATCCCTCTTTCTTCGTCCGTCTTTCCACGGTTTCAACAAAGCGAATGCTCTCACCTTTGTTCGTCTTTGATGAATGAACGAAGTGAAACACTCCTTGGAGTGTCATTTTGGCTTTAATGATTTGACCCCACCTGATTCATCGGCGGGCACAGCACCAAGCAGCCCAGAGGAAATGAGGGCCCGGGTCCTGCCCTTTATTAGCGTGGCCAAAGGCCAGGACCTAATGGATCGCTTCTGCTCTCCAATTTGTTCAGCCTCTTTTGCGGTGGAGAAAGAGGAATCTGTGTTTGTGTTGTTGTGCTTGATTGGATCTGCCAGGAAGTGAGAAATAGCTGTAAGTAATTGGTATGTTCAGCTCCAGGGATGGAAATTGAGAACAGAAAGAGGATTGCTGTTGCTTCTTTAGAAACTGAAAAGATTATGTCGTTTATGATTATGAGTCTCACCAGCATTGTTAGGGATGCTTCTGTCTTCTGATTGTATTAGTAAATGAAAGGAACACAACACATTTTTTTTTAAATAGGCGTTAAACAGGAGTTAAACAGTTGAGTTTTACCGTTTTCAAACCCATTTAGCTGATCTTCAGGTCTGGTGGTAGCACATTTAGCTGTAGCTTAGCATAGATAATTGAATCTGATTAGACCATTAGCATCATGCTCAAAAAATGACAGAAGAGTTTCAATACTAAACTAAAAAAAAGTGGTCGTAACCTCTCTAAAACAAGCCTGTAAACTAGCTATGACCAAGCTGGAAAACAGCTGACCAGCTTAGGCTGGGCTTAACCAGAGGTGGGTAGAGTACCGAAAAACTGTACTCAAGTAAAAGTAAAAGTACTTACAGAAATATTTACTCAAGTAAAA
>JAUYWG010000038.1:24454283-24468482 GCA_034779775.1 Enteromius afrohamiltoni
TGAGGACAAGCTTCAGCTTTCACACAGTAAGAGTGGATGATAAATTATATTACCAAGCTATTAGAAAAGTTGTAAAAAAGTGGTCCATATGAATTGTGCACTATATTCTAAGTCGTCTGACAAAGTGATATCTTAATGAAATAAAATAAGATTTTCAATAAGCTACCCCTATAAAGCTTGACATATATAGATTATTATAAATACACACATATTTATCTTTTACGTATGTGTTTTATATTTCCCAATAACATGTCTTAGAATAAATCTCTGTAGTTTTTATTGTGGGGGCAAAACAGTGATGATTGAGAGATGAACAAAAACATTCCTCAAAAGCCTTTCATCTGATACTTGCATTTTAGCGTGATTTTTATCTCATGTCTTTTTTATCAGAATGATTTTACAGCATATGTGGGAATAACAACCTGAAGGAAAATGTTTTTAGAATTATACTTAAAGGCCTTTTACTTGCTAAAAGCGTATAAACCATCTATTAGACAAAAGGTGGCGTGTGATAGATTGTGTGCAAAAGGTTATTCAAGATATATTTTGATAATGTTTTAGAGGCCTTGAAAAGTTGTATATGAAAAATGATACAGTTGGCTTCATGTCATTAAAATCAACAATAGGTCATGCTGTGATTCTCAGAGAATGCCTTGAAGTTGTGATGGATAAAAGAAAACGATTCGATTTCTTCAGGTGAATATCAACTACAAACAACTTTATTTGGTTCATATTGTATGGCTTCAGAAGGCTAGAAATATGGTAATACTACTTTTTTGACTAGTTTTATTGTGTGGGGAAAAAAAAAGCTTGGACGTCTTGCCTAACGTCTTTTTTGTTTAAAAAAAGTATTTCCAAAAATGCTCAAGAGTCCTTGCAGCGAAAAAACTAAAACAAACATACAAAGCAAGCAGCATCCCGTATGGCAATAATCATCATTCCCACATATAAAGGTGTTTTGTACAAACTGTGAATCCGGTGGGAGTTCTGCAGGCATACAGAGGACTCCTCTGTGGAGCTGAACTTCATTTGCACATAACATCCTTGAGTTTTGTGAAGGAAGATGCCCTATTTTTGCACAGAAACCGTCTCAGGGAGTGTTTTTGAATTAAGGGGAAACAGATGGTGGTGAGAGAACGGTGTGACAGACGGGGACCACGAGTTAATGTCCCATGAGGCACGCCGGTCCCACTCTACAAGACCCTGTGTACTGCTCTGTGCCTGCCTGTCTGTCTGCCTGTCTCTCACTCTGTTTTGATCTTTCACACTCATTAACAGTATTTTCTATGGTAGTAATGAGGTTCTGAGGGAACCTGGTTCTGTTGTTATATAATAAGGTGTCTCATGTACTACAAAGTGGTTTTCGATACAAAACTAACTGTATATTTAGAATCGAGGGAGCAAGATGCAGCCGTTCTGGTTGGCATTTTCCTAAGCCATTATTTTTGTGGGATATTGATCTTGATATGCAATAAATATTAAAGCAGTGTTACAGTTGTAGGTCTTTCAATAGCATCTGTAACATGCTGTCGATTACCATAAACAAGATTTCTGATTTGTCCTTCAATTTGTAAAAAACGAAGTTTCAAGTAATGCACTTGCAATGGGAATCTGTAGTACAGATTCTAGAACTAAACCTTTTTTTCATACAAAAGTAATATTTGAGTGCAGGTCCCTTTTTTGTGGTAAACGTATGGGATGCAGAGCTTACACAATAGTTTTTAACCCAGACATCCCTTTGCATCCTATAAACATTTTAAAACCATTACATTTGATTTCAGCTTCACTGGAATTAGAATGGATTTATCTATTAAGCATGTTTTATTGGATTGTGCTTGTTTCAACTGAGGAAATGTTATTATTTGAACACTTTTGAAGAGTTTTTTTTTTTTTTTTTTTACAGAGTTAACCCATTTAATCCCAAGGTGCTCCAAAACAAAGGACTTGTAAAGTATGTTAACATAAAGATTTGACATAGAATTCGGGTACATATTATCTTTAGGGTGTCTAGTATTAATATATGCATTCACATATATTTATTGAGTGGGGTCATAGTGGAAAAAAATCTCACTGTTCCTGTCAATGTTGCATAGGTTGTTTATGCATAATACCCTAGAAGGTGATTAAACAGTTTAAAATAGCTGTGCTAAGATTTATATAAAAAAAAAAAATATATGAATGCAGAAAATGTGATTTTATTTGCCACTTTATCCTATAAAAATAAAACACATTTTTTCACAGTTTTTTTAAAAAAGAAAATTCCAAAAATAATGATTGAATATTTTAAAGCCAAATCCAGTTTTGGAGTTATGTGTTGGAGCATCTTCATATTTCCTAAGCACCACCACTTGGTGGCAGCATGGATTTGTAAAACAAAACCAGTTTCTCCCTCTGCAGTTATTATTTTTATTGGCTACCATTGAGAGCTGATAATAACACATCACTAAAGTCATCTACAGGGCTTGCTAAACCACAATTCATGTTATTTTCAGAAGCCTTGGGTATATAGGGATGGATATTATTTCACAATGGCAGAGAATGCTCCTTAAACAGTAATGAATAACATCACCGAGATTCTGAAACTAGAGGAAAAACCATAAAGCCAGTTATATATATTTTAGCCCCTAAATGGTTATGCTATTAGAGTGAAAAAAGCCCCCAGAAGATGGTTGTGTATAATGCACAGAATCCATATAGATTTACATTGTGTTTTAATTTGCGCTATTGGTTAAAATTTATTTAGCCCGTGTGCTAAAGGTACTGTTTGGAGTATTGACCTCATCTGATCTTGTGCTGCGTAACGAGAAAGACAGTGTTGGTGTAGCTCAGTCAATATAATCTGATTTGGGGTAATAGCCTGGGGTTCAATAGTGGATAAAGACAGGAATTTGACTTTGAGGTTACTGCTTTTGTACTTTCTTTCTTTCTTGTGCTGTAATGCTGTCAAGTTTTCAGTACACTTTATTTATTTTTTTTCTTCCTAAAATGACACACAACTTCTCCTCTGAATATTTAGGACAGTGAGTGAACGCTGTTCTACACGGACACACCTCATTTGTCTGTAAATGTTTGTCCTTGAAGGCAGCCGTCAGCCTTCTAGAAGGAAAGCATCAGCATATTTAATTGGAAGGACTCTGGATGGCAGCATATTGTCATGTTCTCATACATAAACATTAGGCAAGATGAAACCGCACCTTGAAAAGCACCTGTCCCTGTTATGCTAATACAGTTTGCGCTGTTGATGATGTTTGCAATACTCTCTGGAAGTTGTCAGGACGTATAACAGCAAGGATCTCTCCTCTTGTGTCATAAACTTGAATCATTCAAGGTGACACGTGTGGCAAGTACATTGCTCACAAGACGGTAGCATCTAGCTCAGCTGGGTCCAGATGATGCCTAACACACTTGAATCCTACTAATGAAGAGGCTAATCGGGCACAGATGTCTACACAAGAGAATTATTTGCACAACACAAGTTTTCTAATTGTTATTCTGCTTATATACTCCTGCAGATGGCAAATTCTGTTTTTTGATGTTATTAAATGTACTCTTCTAATATTGGGAAACATTGTTGGGTAGTAACTGATTACATGTAATCTAGATTATGTAATCAGATTCCAAAAATGAACTACTTGAAGTTCTAATAATTACAAGTTTTAAAATGCTTATATTCAGATTATTCAGAATATTCAGTTACTTTAAGGATTACTTTATTACGTTGATTCACGTCATTTTGACATAAAATATGTTCCCCTAAGATTTTAAGTTAATATCTGAACTACGCATTCACACACATTAGTATCGACGATTTGAAGTGTTTTGGAAACGCTTACAATAAGGTGTCGTTTACTATCGTTAGGTAATGTATTAACTAACATCAACAAACAACTAATAGTGCATTTATTACACTATTTATGAATCTTTGTTAATGAAAATACAGTTGCTCATTGTTTATTCATGTTACTTCACAGTGCATTAACTAATGTTAACAAACACAATTTTTAAATGATTTTAATAATGCATTAGTAAGTGCAGAAACTAAGATTAATACACCACAATCCAAATTATTATGCAAGTTAAAATTCTGGTAAAATTTGCAATAATAGAATTAGCAAAGTTAAATGATTTATTGGTTACAGCACAGTCTAAAAAAAATACAGGTGGAGAAGAAAACACATGTTAACTGCAAAAGAATTAATGTCAAGAATTGGGTGAGAAACCATCAAGAACCATTAAATCTCACATCATTTTTCAGAACTGAACCTTCCTGGAGTCTCCACAAGTTCAGTGTGTCAAGGTTCTCAGAGACTTAGCTTGAGTACAAAATCCAAAAAAATTGCCCTCGCTTATTAAGAATAACATGATGAAACATTGTGAAGGAACAGCATCACATCCTCTTGAACCACTGTTCGAAGAATTGATCTTCTAGAATCTGGCAGTAAGTTTGGGGAGGATCTCCTATCCTGAAATGCCTGTCTTGCAGAAAACCTACTGGCAGATTCTAGAAGATCAATTCTTCGAACAGTGGTTCAAGAGGATGTGATGCTGTTCCTTCAAGAGTCACTCGCAACTTATCCATCCATAAAGTACTAATCTAATAGGGTTTGATTCAATTTCAATTTCGGTAGTGATAATGAATGTTTTGTTGCTGCTTTATTGATTCTGTTCAAGTACGCAGTATGCACAAGACAATTAAAGTTATATTAATGAGAAATGCACAACTGATATGCGTCCACAGTTCTTCTCCAATTGAAAATGGTAATTTTTTTCCCCTGGCCTCCTGACAGTAGTCCTCCTGATAAAAGATGAGCTGATAATATGAAACGAGTGAATGCGCTTGCTGACAGCAGTGACTTTGTAATGACGCTCGGATTCATTTCCCTGCCTTGTCCACATGGTCTGTGGAAATGAGGTTATTCAGGGAATGTCGCTGTTCATTATACTAGAGCTGTTCAGATTTGTGGTCAGTCTGAATTCGATTAGTCTGCCGCAATCCCTAGAGAGTTTTTAGGTTGTTTCCTTTTGAGGGCTTCTTGAAATTAAAATAGTTTTTTTTTTTTTTTTTTTTTTGTCATGGCACCAAGGTGTTATTTCGAAAGGAGCTATGACACAGACACAAATGGATCTTAAAATATTTAAAAATTCTGCGTATGTTACTAACCTTTTTTTTGTAATCTTGTTTGGACAGCTGAAGTGGAAAGGAAAGGATCTGTTTGAACTTGTGTGCCGGACACTGGGACTCAGGGAGACCT
This sequence comes from Enteromius afrohamiltoni, assembly GCA_034779775.1. Lineage (NCBI taxonomy): Eukaryota > Metazoa > Chordata > Actinopteri > Cypriniformes > Cyprinidae > Enteromius > Enteromius afrohamiltoni. The sequence goes on from JAUYWG010000038.1 coordinate 24,459,536, forward strand.
GGTTTTTCGGTCTGCAGTATGACGTAAAAGACACTGTGGCATGGCTGAAAATGGACAAGAAGGTAAAATGCTCATCTTAAACTTTTGCGTTTAAAATAGTGTCATTTTGAAAAATAATAGTTTGAGTAAATTGAGTAAATAATATCTAAACATTATTACTTTATCATTGTCGTTATTTACCAATTTTTAAAATGATTTTCAAATGATTAATCGCATCAAAAAGTTTTTGTTTACATAATGTGTATACTGTATATTTATGTCTATATAAATACACACATTTTTAAAATAAATTACAATTATTTAATATAATTGGTATTATACATTATACACATGTAAACAACTTATTTATCTCAAATTTTTTGTGTGATTTATACCTACATAATAAATATACACAGTACACACACACACACACACAAAAGCTTTTGTTTTGGATGTGATTAATCATTTGACCGCACTCTTTTTAATACTTTTATTAAGCAAGGATGCATTACACTGATCAAAAGAGACAAAGTATATTACATTAAAAATAAATTATATTTTCAAATAAATGCTGTTTTTCAACTTTCAAAAATAATTTTTTGAACACAACTAACCACAATTTCCAAAAATAAAAATTAATAAACAGCACAGTTATCCACTTTAATAATATGAAATGTTTCTTGAGCATCAACTCAGCATGTTAGAATAATTTTAAAGAATCATGTGACACTGAAGCTCAAATTGTGGCCTTGCCTCCGCAGGACTACATTACATTTTAAAATATGTTTAAACGGTTATTTTAAATTATAATCATATTTTCACAATATTGCTGTTTTTGCTATATATTGATCAAATAAATGCATCCTTGGTGAGCATAAAAGACCTCTTTTAAAAACATAAAAAGATCTTAGTGAACCCAAACCTTTGAAAGGTATTCTAGTATAGATACAGACAGACACCAAACTCTTTATCTATTGTCTTGGCATTATAATTTTTAGCATGTCCAACATTGTGCAAGTCTCTTGGTGTTTTTAGTCTATATAAAGTACACAAGGCACGGCACAACATATTTGTCATGACTTATCTTTGTAATAGGTTATGGATCATGATATGCCCAAAGAAGAGCCCATAGTGTTTCATTTCCTGGCCAAGTTTTACCCAGAGAATGTTGAAGAAGAGCTTGTGCAAGACATAACACAGCACCTCTTCTTCCTGCAGGTGAGTCATTGGCTCAGGTGGGTTTAGCTGGACTACAGCTCAAATTAATTGGAATTTTTTGGCATGTTGCCACTTTTATTGATGTGAGGATGGAGAGAGAGGACAGGAAATGATGGAAAAAGAGGTGACTCAAGCACATGTGTGCATAGCTTCAGCAAATTGTCCATTAAGAAACATTTTTAATCAAACACCCCAGAGCAATTTTTAATTACCAAAATCATGCTGTTCATGTTCTGGGATTTTAACTTTGACTTCTCTGAATTTCAAGATGTTTGGAATCTCAAGATGTGTCGTGGCTTTCATTGTTATTTATCACTGTGTGTGTATATCAGTTTAGATAAAAATCAGTCTGCGTCAGGGATATTATAATGCTGATGGGTCGTAAAATGATCTGTCTAATTGTTTATGGGGCAGAATCGAATGCTTTATGCGTTTTTAAACAAAGATTTCAATTCAGTTGTCCCTCCCAAATTTACAGTGTGCACAGATTATGAAGTTTAGTTTTTACATGAATTGGTCTTGGAAAATGTTAGTTTTGAAATGGTCCTTTAGTATAATTGTTGTCTTTAGTATTTAATATTAATATAGTTTTTCTTCAAATATTTATTTTTCACCATAGTAAGGTCTCAGCACAGTCCAGTGCTATTGATATTTAGTGGAATTTTCATGTTTAATATGCATATGTAGTATATAGTTTTCTATAGGTGTCATGTTTTATAATATATTAAAAACTACAGTTGATTTGTATTCATTTTTGTTTTAGGTTAGTTTTGGAAAATGTGTTTTAGTTTCAGTCTACACTGTTTTCATTTTGATTGTAAGTCTTGTTTGTACACATCAGCAGGCGATGTTGTGTCATTGACCCAAATGCGGAAGCCATTTCATTTCAATAGACTCAGCAGAAGAACTGAGCTACTGTATTTGGATTCTCAGTGCAGTTCTGAGTGAGAGGTTTGTGGGCTGTGCTTTCTGCGGGTTCAACGCTCTCTTTCATTGTTTGGTGTGATTGTGTTCAGCCATGTGGAATCGGTGTGCTTCACATCAGGGCTCCTGTCTCTGATTCTATAAGCCCTGGGGAACACCTCCCACCGTAATACGGCTTCCTGCCAAGATTCGTTCAGAGCGATCAGAAACCATTAAGCAATAACACCTTGATTATGAGCACATTATCAATCATTTCATTGAGCGTGCTGGTTTGCTCGGCATGGGAGGTAAATATGCACCTGTTTTGCATGCATTAACTCTCAGTTCAGTTTTACCATTTGTTATCTCATGTTAAGTTATGGCAATTTGCCTTTCGCTTTACAGTGCTTGTACCAATCCCGTAGATTTAATGCATTGTAAAGGGCACAAGATGAAGATACGGACATTCTCAGAGAACGTAAGTAGCTTATCTCCACCTCATAATGGGAGGTAGACCCAGGCTGCTTCAGAATGGCAGTGCACTCTGAAAACGAATGTAATGAATTCTCAAAAGATGCTAATGAATTCTGGGAAGAGATTGGAGAACAGCCTCTCTTAGCCTCTGCTCTCTGCTCATATGTAGGCTTGGGATAGAGCCGCGTGTTTGGATGTGCAGATCCTGAATAAAAACGCTGGCCTGGATGGGCTCTTATCAGGAACGGCCACCCTTTCCAGACTGCGCTCTTAAAGTGCTGTCACATTTGTAAAGCAGATTGAAAAGATGACCATAATAGCCAGAACCCTTTTGATCAGTTATTGGACACATTGCATGCTACTTTTGTGACTGTTTTCAGGCTGATAGTAGGGTGACGGAAAAAAGAGCAAGCATTGAAATTTTTTATATCTATTTTTTTTTTTATTTATATATATATATTTGAAAAGAGATGAATGGGAGGCAAGTCTTAACAAGGCTGGTTCACCTGGAAATGAAAATCGTGTAATTATCAAAGTCGTTCCACTTTCCTGCATTCGTGGAACACAAAAGATTATCCTGACCACTCGTATCAGTATAACAAAGATGAATGGGAAGTGTGAAAAGACAAAAAAAGGAAATCATAGAATAAAAATGGCATAGAAAGTAAGCCTTTGTTATGATGGCAGGGTATTTATGTATGCTTTACGAAGTATCATAAAATACGTATATGTGCCTCATGCTCTATATATACACAATTATACTGATACACTACCAATTCAACATCAGTACTTGTATATTTTGAAGAATTCTTTGATACATTTATCTGCATTTATCTGGCCAAAATACAGTACAATCTCAATTTGACGTGAATTCATTGTGACTAATAACTTAACATTTTAAATTACATTTTCAGCAGCCATGATTTCAGTCTTCAGTGTCACATGATCCCTAAAAATCATTCTAATATGCTGATTTTAGAAACCATTTATTATTATAAAATAGTAAAAATATTTATGATGTCTAATATATATATATATATATATATATTTGTCAGGAATCCTCGATGAATATATAGTTAAAAAAAAGAACAGTTATTTGAAGATTAAAGTTTGGAAGATTCTAAATGTTCTTCTACTTTGATCAATTTAATGCATCCTTGCTGAATAATAATGTGATTTTTAAATAAAAGGGGAAAAAATCCTATGAATAGTCTGTTTATTGTAATGATCGAAGAAAGTCATGCGGACTTAAAACATGTAATTCATGAGCAAACTATTCGATTTGATTGTTTTGTTATTGTTTTTTAATGAGTTTGTGCTAATTGTAGTCCTGTCACTAAACTTTTTTTTTTTTTTCTCATGTTCTCATTATCATGAAATTAAACTCCTTTTTCTTTTTGCCAAGCAGCTAATGGTCGGCACAGTGACCAGCCGTCTCCCGTGTGGTTGTGCTTTTAGCAACAGCTCATTTGGCAAGGCTGATATTTTACTGGTAATTTGGCACTGGTTCATTGTTGACAATTAAATCCTAACCTTTCAGTGCGAATGCACGTTTATGCATTCATAAGCAGTGTACATAAACGACCTTTTGTTTAGTTAACCACTTCTTTTGTTCATGAAGGTCAGGGGTCTATTCCTCCACCCTTTATTAATTTTCTCTTTTGATGAAGCATGAAGTCAGGAATTAATTTGATTCTTTGATTCATTCATAAGTCTATCAATTAGTTGTTACAGTGCTTGCAAGAAAAATTCTTTTTCTTTTTTCTTTTTCCACAGGATTCTGGAATTAGTTCAGCTTGACTGCTTAACGTACAGACTTCATTCAAACGTTTTGTAGATAATACAGCCTTGAATTTTTATGTCTACATCATTTTATTAGCCGGTTAGCATCCATGCAACCTCATGATTATTATTTACAACAATATTTTATTTTAGCTCAAATACTGAAATCTTAACCTCCCTGAAAACTTGAACGTCACTATTTTGCTGGTTTTTGCTAGATCCAGGAAATGCAAGTCTAGGTTTATTTATTCAATGCATGCGTTCAAGTCTAGATGATGGACAAGCAGATTACATTGTTACAAACAGATATGCAGTGATTTCTGCCAGGCTTAGGAGTCTGCATTAGCAGTCCTTTGCCAGGTCGCCTGTACAACCCCACTTGGAATTCATCTCAACAGCCCCGCAACACTGAATGTAACCTGTGAGCCATCTGCTGCTTCTATAGAGTTCTTAAAACTGACCCTGAAATATTGTGCCTTTGCTTTGTATTTGCAGCCATAAATGACGTCTGGGCTTTGCAGTCCATAGAGCCAGAAGGAGACAATCTCTGCTGGCTTACTAATGGATAGTCGTGACCAGGATAGCAAAAAAAAAACAAACAAACAAGAACACAGTGTTGTTTGTTCTGTCTTTCCAGAAAGTACCCAATAAAATATCTAGGTTCCTATAAAGCATTAAAAATTTGTAGACCCCGACTGTAGACATTTAACTAGTTAGATATCCGTTTCTGACATTGTGGTTTATTTAATTTTTTAAGGAAAGTCTACTTGGTCTTACGCACTTACTGTTTCCATGTAATAGTTTGTATCTAGCTAAATTGACCAATTTATTAGTATTGTTGCAAATATCACTGCCATTTATCATGATGGCATTGCATAAAATTCTTGGCAACGCATTCTCCTAAATATGTAGCAATAATAATAATGAAATGCTGTTAATCTTGCTCTCCTCTCTTCTGCTATCCCACAGGTGAAGAAGAGTATTTTAGAGGAGGAGATATACTGTCCACCCGAGGCGTCGGTGCTGTTAGCCTCTTACGCCGTCCACGCTAAGGTCAGTGCTCTTTGTAAAACGCCTGTTTTTGAATCCTTTCTTTGATGGGCACACAAAAGTGTCGGAGCAAACCTTAACCTTCTATGGATGTTCCTCAAGGTCGGCATCCATCCCATTACACTCTTCCCACAGGAAGAAGCACATTTTATTAAGCAGGTGTCAATTTGATTGACAGCTCAGGGGCAACAAGAACATGCGATTTATCCAAAAGCCTTGGCTAACTGCACAAAGCTCACCTTGTGCCAATTTAGAAATCGCACTCCGTTTCTCTTTGACTCGCCTCAGACATGGAGAAACACTAGATGGCTCTAAAAACTGGATGGAAGTTTGCTTTGTTAAAGCAATTTGTAAGCTTCACATGGCAAGGCTGTTTGTTTAGCTGGTGTGCTAACGTCTTTTGATGGCTTCTCAAGGCTTTTTACAGCAGCTTTGGGAAACCCGCCATTTTGATTGTATGTGATTTGCACAGTACTGTCTTTTTGTTGTGTTTTTTGCTTTGATATCATAGATCTAACAAAACGAAGTAAAACTTGTCTTACTACATAGTTTTTTTTGTTCTGCAATCATATAAGTTAAATTAGATAAAAATCAGTTATGCATTGTTTCCCAGTCTTTGTGTTAAAAAGGATTTCTATTTCAATTAAATGCTGTTCTTTGCCAGCAAAACTATTATCATCATTGATGATGATGATGATGATGATAATAATAATAAAAGTTTATTGAGCAGCAAATCTGCGTATTAGAATGATTTCTGAAGGTTCGTGTAACTAAAGACTGGAGTTGTAATGCTTAAAATTCTGCTTTACCGTCACAAGAATACATTTAATTTTAATTTGTATTAAAATATAATTATTTGTAATTCTATATTTCACATTATTGTTTTTTTTTTTCTATTTTTAACAAATAAATGCCGCCTCAGTTAGTGTAATAGACTATTTTAAAAGCATTTTTTACAAAAATGAAATACATTTACATTTAGTGTTACCATTATATAAAATATCTTGTACTGTAAATTGTAAATTGTAGTTGTTCATTCTTCCAAACGCTACATGGTCCATTACTATGATTTCTATTAATGTGCAGTTAGAGATATGCAATTATCAGGCTATCCACAAACATTTATCTGATGTACTATTGCGAGTAGCTGCTTGACAGATTTGTCATCTCTATTTAACACAGGCAGGTGCCGGATTGGGAGTTATTCGAAAAGACAGGAAGTTAAAGAAGGCAAAAGGAGAGAGAACGAAGAAATGTAAAGAGAGTAGGAATCAAAAAAGAGGCATAGGCAGATATTCAGAAGTAAGGAAATAAAACCAGGGATGAGAAGGCTGAGATGAGACCAAAATATTAATGTGTTTTTTTTTATCTGGAGTTTCCACAAAAAATTAAAAAAATAGCATTATAGAACAATTTCAGACTAAAGGTAGAATATTCAGTTTTGCCATTACAGAACTACATTTTAATTAATACATTAATCAATTTTATACACTTAAAGGTTATGATTTTCAACTAATTTAAATCGTAATATTTCAAAATTGTTCTTTTTACTGTTTTCTTATTAAAATAAGGCAGCCTTGGTAGGCTTAACACTTTCAAAAACATTAAACATCTTACCGACCCTAAACCTTCGAATGGTAGTGTAATTGTTTTTAATACTTAATTTCTCTAAGACATTCTGCATCATTCATATCCCATAGTCAATGTGCAAACCAACCATTTTGCTGTTGCAACATCTGTGCAAAATGTGATCATGCAATTATCTTTCTCTCTCAGCAGCACCTTTTTTGCTCTCTACTTATCTTACCCATAATGCCTCTCATAAACACTCGATTCACTTTAAGTGAGAGCAGGTGAATATAATGGCTGCTTCTTTATGACTGTGTGAGTCCATTTACTCTCTCAGTATTCATAATTGAACTCATTTTGATTTCTCATCTTGTTTCTGCAGTATGGTGATTATGACCCTAATGTCCACAAGCCGGGCTTCCTGTCCCAAGAGGAGCTGCTACCAAAGAGAGTGAGTGTGATGTTGAGATGGGCGTCGCTCCATGCTAATTACGCTGATTATGTTCGCAGAGCTCAGTGACGAGCCTGTAAGGCTTCGACGGGCTTCCCGTAGGGCGTTAGATGTAGTGAAAGCTCTCGGCTGGAAGCATTCGCTCACATGTCAGTAAGCACTGAGAAAGAGCGTTTGTTTACTCCATTGGCATTCAGAATCGTCTAAGGATTTAAATAGTCCCACTTAATTAGGAAACGTCCTTCATCTCCATTAGCCATTGTGCTAACTGTTTTTGTTTTTTACGTTGTTTAACTTTGTTCATTCTGAAACCGTTTTACTTTCCACCCGTTGTACACCTTTTTTTAAGTCAATGCGCTTACCAAAGTACAGACTGGCAGCAGCTGTTTAGCCTCTTAGTTTCTCAGGAAAAGAAAAACTTTCACCACCAGTCCAGAACTCCTCAGAAATGTTGTAAATGAAGCAAAGGTCATTTCTGTGGGGGCCATATACTGTAAGACATGCATTGTAATTGTTTGCCACAAATACGGCATATAGTATATATTTAATCAAAACCAGTTTCCAGTTTAATGGATTTCAAAATATCATTTATTCCTGTGAATTTTGACTCTAGTCTTTATCATCACATGATCAGAAATTATTCTAATATGTTGATTTGATCTTTAAGATTTTTGGTTATTATAATTAATATTGATGCTGCAAGCAGTTGAGCTTCTTAATATTTTATATAATAATATAATTGTATGTAATTTATAGAATACAGTTATAATCTTTTTTTTTATGAATGTTATATTATAAATGTTTTTCTGTCATCTTTAAGGCTGAGTTTCTTTCAAAAAAAATCTTGAAATGGTATTACATGTCATCAAAACATATGTTTTTTTTAAAGAAAAACTGCTTTCATTCCAACAAACAAAAACAGAGTCCGGTGCGAACAAGAGCTCTGTTATGAAAATGCCCAGATAAGACTATTTTTTTTCAAGTTGAGGACTGATCTTCACGTGTCTTTCTCTTGTGCAGGTTATTAATCTGTACCAGATGACTGCAGAGATGTGGGAGGAGAGAATCACAGTCTGCTACGCTGAGCACAGGGGTAGAACCAGGTATTGTGCCCTTTTGGTTCAGTCTCAGACAGCTTGCCCACGTTTTTTCATGGACCGCATGTTGCACACAGTAATGGCAAACGCCTTCTAAAATCACAGTCTTCAATCAAGTGCAACAAACAAACAAACTGTGCTGGATGCTTTGCATGTCGGTAAATAGTCAACAGCAGTCTGGCTCTGCGATGCTATAAACGCACAGTGTTATCTGTCTTATCTGCCCTTTGGAAAGTCAAGACACTTGGAAAAATGCTTCTTTATGGGCATAGCCTTGCTCAAAAACAAAAAGCCCAAACTGGTGTACTGTGAAGATGAAACCCACTTCCTGTGTTGCTGTGCAGCTTAATGTCTTATCACACTTATTTCTTATATTTGTGTTTGCCTCCAAATAAAGATACTTATTTTCTTTCTATTATATATA
>JAUYWG010000038.1:24476237-24486426 GCA_034779775.1 Enteromius afrohamiltoni
GGTCTTTTGACAAAATCCAACTAAGGATGGCTAAGACAAACTGGAGCTTGACTTTGTTTAGATAAGTCATCCTGCCTGAGGCAAATTAAACTTTTTCTGAAGCTCATAGTAGGTGCTTGAATTACTAGTTGATATACTGATCATCAGGTTGACCGGTCAAATGCTAGTTTAAATGTATTTCTTCAGCTGCTTTGTAGCAGAATTTTAGTTCTGCCAAACTTTTGAAGTTGATTTAAATTTTGAATTTTTTGAACATTGATTCTTTTTTAGTATTTCACAAAAGTATTTCAGGATGCTATGAAATAAATTGATATCAACTTAACATGTTAGGCTTACTTAATGTTCTTTGTCTAATTCTTCTAGTTAGTGAACATCTTAAATTCAAATGAAAACGTCTGTTTCCTTTGAACGTTTGCTACTTTACAGAAGTTAAAGTTATTTTCTCTCCTTTAGAAATGTAAGAAATGGTGTCTAATTAATATAATAGTAGCATATAATAATAGCATTATTGCAGATCTAATTCGATTTTGAACATTATGATTGGACCGGAGGTTATTATCTAACAAGTAAATTTAATTTAGTTTAAATTGACAAGAAAGATGTCAGTACATCGAGTTTTAATATTTAAAGACATGCATATAATATTCAACCGAATAACAAAACAAGTTTTTGTTTACATAATGTATATTTATTAAGTATATGTAAACACACACATGCACTATATATTTCTAAAATATTTGCATTTTTTTATATATTTACATATTTATATAATTTGTATTATTGATAAATGTGTATAAACTGCAATATTCACAGTACGCGCATATACTATGTAAAGAAAGACTTTTAATTCAGATGTGATTAATCGTGATTAATCATTTGAAAACACTCATTTTAATCCTGGGGTGTTTGGTACAGCACTCTTGGTTTTGTGATATCGCTTGATTATTTTTGTACAATCTTTCTTTTGCTCAGTCATCTCATTTGATCACGTTTTTCTCTTTCCTTCACCGCTTCTTTCTCTCTTTCACTGCAAAGCCTGCGCCGTTGTCTGCCAACACTCTTCCACCTGATGGCACAAACTTCAACTTCAGCATGGAGAACTTAAGTTTTGACTTCAAAGACACGGACATGAAACGTCTGTCCATGGAGATCGAGAAGGAGAAGTGAGTGCAGCCCATTTTAAGCACCAGTCCATCCTGATCACAGTCTCTGTCACGTCTCTCCACATCTTTTGAACCAGTTACATCAACAGAGCCCGAGTTTGTCCTTTCTGCTTATACTCAACTGAGTAACGGATTTGTTTTTAAGTACTAAAACTCCCTGACAACTTGTTTGTTTAGACAGTTCCACTAGAATGACCACTTTCAGTCTAACCAAATATCTTAGAAGATTTATTTTTAAACAACACCACTGCTTTCAGCATCGATAATAGTACAGTTAATTAGCATATTAGAATGATTTCTGAAGGATCATGTGGTGCTAAAGACTGGAGTAATGATGCTGAAAATTTTGCCTTGCCACGTGATCAAAGGAATTAAAATTATATTAAGGACATATCACAGTAATATAGTACATAAAAAAAACTACGACTGTTTTGAATTGTTGTAATTTTGTTGTTGAGGTTTTACAGTTTTGTTACGCAAGGGACTAGCATTTATCTTACCAACTACCAACTTTTGAACAGTAGTTTTAGTTTCCAACAAATGCCTGTTCACGCCTAAGCAAGCAAGTGACATAAGGACACAAACTGTGTGAAAAGGATTTAAAACAGATGGAGAATAAGAGAGCTGCTTTGTTACACGATGCATCTGTCCTGTTTGGCAGGGTTGAGTATATGGAGAAGAGCAAACACCTTCAGGAGCAGCTAAATGAACTGAAGACCGAGATTGAGTCATTAAAGCTAAAGGAGCGAGAAACGCCTCTAGACATTCTACATAATGAGAACACTGAGAAAGGCACCAGCAAGCAAAGCAACTTTAAAAAGGTGGGTTAAATGCATCTAACACTAAGCCAGACATTGTGTGTAACACGGTTTTAGACCATTAGAGTTCATGCTAAAGCTGTACTGTATCTAAAAATGAAAATGTTTTTTTTCAATGCAATTTGTTGCAATGGAGCCACCAAGCACTGCCCCTCCGACAAAACTATAAGAGCTGTGTTGAAGCACTTGAAGCATTTTGCTTTTTTTTTTTTTTTTTTTTTTTTAAGCATTTAAATATGGTTGGGTGGCTAATAACACTTAGTACTGCTAACTATATTCTTAAGTTCAGAAATAAGAAGATAACAGTTAATAAAAATTGTATTCATAAAAATGTTTCATGAATGTTTGGCTCCGGGGCTTTTAACTGAGAGTTTAAGAGTTAGTCAGTTGCTGTGGAGAAAGAAGCCACTTAAATATTAAATATCTTAAAATCATCATATATCAACAAAGACACTCAATATTATTACTCCTTCAGTTTTTATTTTTAAATACATTGTAGTCCAAGACTTAAATATAGTCTAAACTTAAAGGGGTCATAACACACAGATTCCTCCAGTCTCATAATCTTGAGTAACTTCAGAGTAGTATTTCCTTCATAAACTCCTTCAAAAACAAACTACTTAAACCAGGGGTGCCCATCCCTGCTCCTGGCGATCGACTGTCCTGCAAAGTTTAGCTCCAACTTTAATCAAACACACGTCTTTAATTAATTAGTTGCATCAGGTGTGTTAGATTCGAGTTGGAGCTAAACTTTGTAGAACAGTCGAACGCCAGTTGGGCATCTCTGGCTTAAGCTGTTCACGTAACACTGGGTTCTATGGGAAGCTGAACAAGGCTGTCTTTCCCTTTACAACCAAAGATACACTTCTTTGGAGACATTCTTCAAATTAATTTTATTTTTTTTTAATGTGTCACGTACACAATCATACAGAGTACAATATGCAGTGAAATGATTTTGTGCGACCACAGAGTCACAACGGCAGCCACCTCACCGGCGCCATCATAGTCTTCTAAAGCAAGTGAGATGTAACAGAAAGTTTAAGGACATCAGGAGACTTTGGACTTTGGACTTTAGTCAAATCTGCAAAGGCTATTGCTTTCTAACTATGAAGATCTTTGATTAACAACGCATGCTGTCTACATTTTCACGGCTACATTCGATTACCGTACACGAGTCCACTATGACATTCCAGTTTGTTGTGCATGTACCTTATACCTTAAATACAGTATTTAATTTATACATTAAATAAGCTGAGAAAAGTATGAAATGAGCACCCGCCAAACCTGCGTTACCAGAACGCCTTTGCCTAACGTTAGACACAATTAATATTTACGCTTACAGACCGTGTTTACATTTTGCAGAACAAACAGAAGAAGCTCCGTAAATGTGCATTCGTTTAGTTATGTTCGGTAGCCGTATTGTGAGGAGTTTTCACTCTTCTCCGTGTCAGAGGTTAATTAATAAAGGCTACTTAAAATGTAATTTAATTCAGTCATGCAAATCAAAATTTTCATCAGCTGTTACTCTAGTTTTCAAACGCATAACATCCTTCAGAATTCATTCTAATATAATGATTATTTGCAGTGTTTTGCTGCCTAATATTTATGTAACCTGTGACATTTTGTTCTGGAAACTTCTATAAATAAAAGGATAAAAAGAACAGCTTTGATAGTAAATCAAGCATTATGAAACGGTAGATTGAAAGCGTGTGAAATTGTCTCATTTGCGCTACGCTAATTGATTCCTGTGTTGTGATCGGTTGTTTGGATGGATGGAGTGGCCTCCGTGTGTTCAGTCAGTCTGCCTTGATGTGATTGTCTAATTGAAGCGGAGCTTGAGCAAATCGAGCCGGACACTTTGGGGGAACGGCTTTACAGCTCTTGCACTAACAGCAGCTAGAAAATCCAGCTCGGTCTTACACCATTTGACGGCTGTTGTTTTCTTAGCTGATGCTGAGCCCGCATTAGAAGCCTGTATTGGGACACTGTCCGACTCGTTGTAAATCACCGTTGGTCAGGTAGTTTGAGCACTGGACCTTGGAGCAAAGTGACAAGGGTCGCTGGCTTTCCAGGTCACACCGGTGGAATGATTAATGGCCGTGGCTGTGCTTTCTCCGTAGCCTGGTGCATCCCGCTGCTAGCTATAGCCTGAGGGAAAGAGATGTAGTGAGAGTCTTAATGCACTGACAGGCTCACCTGTTCCCTCAGTTGTTTATGCAGTAATCTATCAAAAGCTCATGTAAGTGTGCAAATGTTCATTTGTTAATTGTACCGAATTATGGATAAGTACAAGTTAAAAGTCGATTAACCCGCAGAGACCCAGAGCATTGATATTGATGTATTTTTCTCTACTTTAAAGTGTTTTTTAGGAAGCCACTGATACTAAAAACGTTTTACTCATTTGGCAGAGGGATTTAGAAAAAAGGTGCAAAGTTATGATGCAAACAGCTTTTAGAGGTTACAAAATGTCACATTATACACTACCGTTAAAAAATATAGTATATTATAAAAGGTTACACAATAATATAAAAATTAATATTGTTCTTTTGGACTTTGCATTATAATGGTTTCCTCAAAAACCACTGTTTCCCACAGTTTTTAATGTTGATAATAAAATAAATATTCAACTTTGCCATCACAGAAATGTACTTTTTTTTTTTTTTTTTTTTTTAATAAATTTTTAATTCTAATTATATTTAAAATAGTACCTGTGTATGCTTTTTTTATTTAAAAAAAATCTAATAAATAAACTGCTCATGAGCAGAAAAAAATATTTTGTAGTGTATAGTGGTCGATCGGTGGGTCTTAATAAATGTATTTATTTTAATTCATATTTAAGAAATGTGAAATAATTGGAAAAAGTGATTCAAATGTGTAAAATAAAAATACTTTAAGACAAAATAATTTTCACAAATAAATAAATGTTTGATACATGTTAAGTAAACTGCTAATTAAAAAAGAAATAAATACTATGACCAACAAGGCCTTCAGCATTCTGGGTAGTTTGTGTCTTTTGGGGATGTTATTTTTTTTTAAATAAGCCAATGTAACATTCATATTACTTAAATCACACAGTGAAAATAACATGACAGTGAGTGAATGCATAAAGTGTAGCATAAATTGAAATCAAGAGTTTAACGTTTGTTGATCATGCTTCTCTCACGCAGACCGACCGTCACACAGAGAACATGCAGGATAGACGTTTTGTGAAATTAATGATTTAAATTATATAAATGCATATATGCTAAATCCTGACAGCAAAAGAGAAAATATTATAATATATAAGCATATTATATTTGCTTTTCTATTACTAATAATATTAAATCATTATAAAACATGTTTTGTACATTTTACTTCCTTTGTTTAACTGTTGTATCTGATTATTTATACTTCTATCTGTATTAGACAGAACTAAATGATGATGGTGACCAAGAGCAAGAATGTGAGCACTGTCAACATATTGAAAAAGAAAAATGTATCCACCTATGCCGATATTTAAAAAACAAATATCAGCCGATATTCAGGTTTGGAAGCTGACCGAGACCACCTATTCAGTTGGGTCTTGATTGTTTGGTCCACATCTGAATGCGATTACTGTATTCACACCTGTCCGGAAGATCTGCACCAAGACAGGAAATAAACGTGAGTTTGATTCAGTTGAACCAAACAAGACCGGTATGAATACACCTTATATTCAAAGTCTGTTAGGGAAGCTGTATAAATTGAGAGCTGCACTGTTTCTCTAACAGTGACTGTACACAGTTTACTGGTAGTTTCATTGGATAAAAATAATATATATATATATGAAATGCAATGCACAGTGTTTTATTTCTGGATTTTCTGCATTTTCGATACCGTTATCAGTACCGGATTACGCAAGCTTCACTGTTTGCACTCCTGTTGCACATTTCTCATTACTTTTAACCAATCTCAAGGTGTTTTTAGGTGGATTTCGGAAGTTCACACAGTTGCCGCAGAGTAACCACTGGTGTACTCATCACATTAACCAAGAGCTCGATCCACTAATGCTTTAAAACCACAGATTCCAAATACTTATTTGTAGTGACGTTTACTACTCAAGATATCTGATAACCACTGAGCAGAATCCCTGCGGAATGATTCATTAATGATGCAGAAATCTACCGTCTTCATATAGCATTAATTTGATCATTTTCCCATCTCTGTATCTCTCTTCCATCTCTTCTTGTTTGTTTACAGCAGTTTTTCATGAGGGATTCTGTCTTAAAGTGTCTTTTAACATCACTGTCAGTGAGTTCACAGACTAGTGACAGCTGATCAGGGACACACATGCTCCCTTCGCTCTCTCTCTCTCTCTTTCACTCCCTCTCGTTGTGAAATACAGAGTCATGCAGAATTCATATGTCATGCGTGTCCACTGTTTCTCATGGCATGAGCATAAATGATTAAAAACTATAGGTGCCCGTGTAAAAAGTATAAAAATAACAATTATCCGGTGTTTAACTTCTTATCTTATTCCTCACTTTAAGGCTAGTAAATGCATTAGGGATCATTATTATTTGTTATTTTAAAAGTATTTATTTGCAATCATTTATTTACTAATAACACATGTACTAATATTTCTTGTTAATGCAGGTTTAATGCAAATTTTATTTTAAACCATTTTTCCTATTTTTCCTTATAGGAAAATTATGAGGCATATATAACAGACCAAATGGACCAATTATGTTTATGCAGTTGTTTTTAAAATTCAACCCCTCCTTGTGAGAGATCTGTAATGTTACATATATGTCACATTGGGTGTTTATGAGAAATGTTTGACGTGACATATATGTTACATTGGGCATATACTTCTCCATTGAAAAAAAATATTTGATCAGTTTTTTGCTCTATAAGAGCTTTTTTTGCTTTTCCACAACATGGATATATTAAAAGTAGAAAATTAAGTAAAAGTAGAAATTAATCAAGGTTAAAAGATATTACTGTTGCATTAATACCATATTGAACCTTAGCATTGTTAAGTGGTTTGACTACTTTCGACATTAATTGTAAACTTTATCATGCTTATTTTTAATCTTTTGGCAACAATAATTAAAGCAGTTATTCTACATACTATATTTTGGAAAATTGTCATAACTTTCCCTTTGATTATAAATGTCTTTGCTGTCACTTTTTAGTCAATTTATTTAATTCTTGGTGAATAAAAGTAATGATTTCTTTATTATTCTTATATTTAAAAAAAAGTTACCGACCCCAAACATTTAAAACAGCAGCTTGTGTATATTATTTACTCTAATTGTCAATTGATATACATGAAGATAATCAGTTTGGAGCCGATCACAATTGTTTACGCCTCTCAGTCATCTTCAATCTGTCTCCACAGCTCACTCTACAGAGCACCAAATCCAGAGTGGCCGCCTTCCAGGAGCTATAGCCATCCAGACACATTGGACTAGTGTTTGAATGTGTGAACAATGTCTTGTTGTGTTTTTATCACATTCCTGACAAGCTGTGACTCATTCCTTTTATGATCCTAGCACATTCTGGTAATGAAGAAGTATATGTGGCTAAAGTTTACATTACTCTAAAAAGGACCAAACTCTCATGTAAACAGAACTACGGAGGGAGTGGAGCTTTTCAGACCTCCGCACACACACACACACACACTAACATAAACACATTCACATACAGAGACACTACACGTTGTATCCCAGTATCCTTTTATCTGCAGGAGGTCAGAATTCCAGTATGAAAGACACTAAGGTTAAGCAGCGTACTCGTATACCTCTGCACTTCATCCTAAATCCATCTCTCCGGTTGCACAGCAGATATCTCGGTCTCTCTCGATCAATATGTGTCAGAATAATTGGCTAAAGCAGTGGTATTGCACCCTTGTGCCGTATTAGTTCAGGAGTTTGTTTTTTTGGGGGTCCATTATGGAGCTGTCTGGTCGTTCATAAAGGTTTTATTAAACCTAATTGTTACAGTATAAAAGAGTTTACTTCCTCTCAGAGGATAGTTTAGCACAGGATATTTTAGGGAAAGAAAACCCTTTGGGATCACACTGTTTGGAAGACTATTACACATTAAATATTTAGATTTGTTTTTTTTTAAACTGTACTGTTTGAAATGTTTTAAAGAATGTGAAATATATTTTTTTGAAAATGTTTTTGTGCAAAGAATAAATGAATAGAAATGATCTTAAATATACTTTGAGTGTCCTTCTTTTGGATGAATGACTGATGTTCACACTTTGCTGTAATAATAAAGTAATAAAAAAATCGGAAAATATTATATGAAAATAAATTCAATTAAAAGTGAGGCAGAAACAAAATCGAAGAAAAAGTATCCGAAGAAAAGTTCCTAATTTTCTTTTTTCTTTTTGGAATGAAAAGCATAGCTCATGAAGTATTCTGAAAGATGTGATTGTGTTTATTTCAAAATAGATTTTCCAAGATAGATTTGATTGTTTTGCTGAGCTTCACAGGGGTGGGTGTTTACTGGATGGTTGTCATTTCTATTGTAATAACTTCAGAAATTCCACTGTTTTAAAAATATTCTACAAATGCATATATCATCACTTAACAACAGAGACCATTGTATATCTTTCTAGAAAGGTTTATGTGTTATTGTTAAAAATCAATTTCTGCTTGGAGAAAGAACTAAATGTTTACTCCCAAAACTGCTGTGTTTTTTTCTATGTGATTGTGTTTGTCTGTGTGGATGTTTGAAAGGAAAGAAATGTGAGAATGGTGATCAAACAGCAGACTGTTGGATGTTCAACTTCCTGGGGAATGTTACATACTTGTAAACCTATATAATCAGCCTAAAAAAAACAATTTGTGTTTGTTACATGAAATCTCAATTATGGCTTGAAGGATTAGGCAGTGAATTAGAATTCAGTATGACGATTAATTCATTAGTTTAATAGCTCATTAAACTCAAAACACTAAATATTGTGGAAATATGCAGTGTTTATGTCTTTTAATCTCTTGTAATTTTTCTCTAATAGCAGTATTTGAATTATTTGTTACCAGTCACGACAATAACTATAATTTATCTGGGCAGATGTCTAAGCTGTCTGCTTCATGTATCATACTTCCCATAATTCTCATTATCATTATCAGTCTGAGACACAAACTCCCCATCACTCATCGGTTTCTGCCCTTTCTTAATACAATGTCTGAATGTCTGGACGAGTGACAGCGTGATTGACAGCTGGTTCGAGAGATATTGACAGGCTGTCGTGGTCAGGAGAGGGATGTGCCTTAAGAAGTGACCATGTCACTATTCCTCCCATCCCTTGGGGTGGCAGATGGAGGCCTTGGAAGATAAAACTGCATCTGTAGGTGGTACCAAGGTGAAACGAAGGATAGCTAATTTACTAAGGGTGAGAAAATCAGCAGCAGTGATAATCAATGGTGGCTTTGTTGCCTTGGGAATTTAGTTTTTTGATTACAGCTTACTTGGATTACACAACATGCCATTTGATTGCCCAGACTGTACTCTAAGAGCAAGCTTGGTTTCTTATCTCAAGTTAACCTGACTTTAAAGGTGAAATGTGTTGTTTTTATTATAACTGTTTTATTCTGTTTCAGTTTTATGTGCAGAGACCTCAGTGAGGCATTTGTAAGTTGACTTGTGTTAACACTGGAGCTCTTTTAACATGAGCTTGCAGGATCATGCTTTGTAATACTCTACCTGTCCTGCAGAGGACCACACCAGGTTGAATGCAAAAGAAAGCATCTTCTGTCCTCCAGGTATGTGCATTATTGTAGTTTACAACTTCATCCTTTATTTAAATATATGTGTGTGTGTGTGTGTACAGTGTATATATATATATATATATATACACACAGCATATATGTATGTATGTATGTACAGTCCTCCACTAATATTGGCACCCTTGGTAAATCTGAGCAAAGATGGCTGTGAAAATAAATGTGCATTGTTTATCTTTTTGATCTTTCATTAAAAAAAATGCACAAAATTTTAACCTATCACCGAAGTAAAACAATTAAAAATGGCAAAAACTCATGTTGAAATAATTTTTTTTCTCCAATACATGTCGGCCACAATTAATGACACCCAGTTCATGCTTCCTCATCGTAGCAAATGTAAATGATGACATGTTTTCATTGCTGTCCGGGGGCGAACCCCGCGTTCGCATCCATTTGAGGACGCGAACGGAGGAGGAGGGATGCTTGTAACAAGATACGTAAGGAAAGG
>JAUYWG010000038.1:24501327-24516456 GCA_034779775.1 Enteromius afrohamiltoni
CATACATGTCACCTACCTGCCCATACTGCCGCAACATGTGTATATATCATAACATGGAAGTAATTAGTACTGGATGGACCCTGAAAAATGTGGCAACTGTCCCCATATACAGTATGTACATTACCGAGGGGCAAGTGCAACAATCATTAAGATGTAATAAAACTCATAATTTTTCAAATCTTTTTTTAGTTTATTTTAGACCAGAGACAGAGTTCATTGACCTAATAGCAATTTTTAAATGGCAAAACATTAAAGATTATACGGTAGTAACAAGCAGTAATGAATGAACCACCAAACACACAAACAGTAAAGAATCATAGCATTGTATTCACAATTCTCCATCTGACTCACAATTGTGGCAAATGTAAATGAAACCACCATCAGTGCAGGCTTCGTGAGCACATGACCTGCACTGACAACTTTGTAGCCACACCTCTCTATCGGTCTGGAGTATATCTTCTTTCTCAGAGTCACTATCCTCTGTATGCTTTTTCTTCTTGGTCTTCTAATTGTTTTCTAATGGTTTAACTAATTGTCATCATTAACTAATTGCCCCCCATGGTCCCTAATAATAATACATGGTAATACATGGTCCCTAAGTCTGTTAAGAGCTAAGAAACTGCATATTCAAACTATATAACTATAAAGATCAATACTTGAACAGTTTAGACAGTATGAAAAAAAGTCTGGTCATAAAAAAAGTACTTTTTTACCTCATATTTCAGTTCTCCCAGAAGGAATGATGACTTGTGGCTGTTAACTTCCAGAAAGAAGCAGAGGCCTTCTGAGCATGTGCAGAGGGAGTTTCATGGCTCTAGCTCATTCCTGATTGGAGAAATCAGGAGCAATGTTGCAACTGTCCCCACTCTCCCCTACACTGAAAAACAATTATTTATTTAAGAGCGTAGGTGTCACGCCGTCAGCAGTCACTGATCCCAGCAAAGCCTCGTTTACCCGTTCACTCTCACCTGACTATTGATTAAGATAACCTGTGGAAACTTACCTGCAAGAATTAAAAGCCTCCTTTGCCAGTAGCTCTATGGTTGAGCTCAAGGTAACTACTTGTTGCAACCTGCTGATGTCCTGCTCTCTGTTCCCCGCCACAAATGCCTCTGCCTGCACCTGTAAGAATACTTACCGTTCATTCCTCTGTCTTGTTGATGAGTTGCGATCGGGAGACCGCTGCGTGCCAATGCCACTGAATTACCTGTCACGTATGCTGTGAAACACTGCCCCTGCCTAAACCTGTGACAATACTTACCCATGTTGTGAAACTGCGATCAGGAGATCGCTAGAAAGACTGAGTTACTGCATTTACCTGCTTATTATTTGATTTACTGCCTTTCCTTTTGGCTATGAATGCCATTTGAATTTATGTTTAATAAATAACAGTGTTTCGCTCACCTTCTGTCTCTCTCCCTGTTACTGAGCGTTACAGTAGGAAAGTAGTAGAAGGAACTTTTATATGATGATCAGTCTGTGTTTTTGAGTAAATGGAAAGACCTCTTAACTAACAAATCTTTACTTTTACTAAAAGAACTGTGTAAAATAATTACTGATTATTTCAACAAAATGTTTAGCAGCTGTGTTGCTTTAGATTTTTTTAATTAAATAAATAGACCATAAAATAAATTTGCTGTACCTTAAAACACATTTTTCCCCTTGAATCCCATTTTAAGGTAAACTTTTTTTTTTCGGAATCGCATTTATAGCTCACATGATTGGCTCAAAGCATTCTGGTCTCATTAACAAAGGTCCTGCGCCTGCCAAGCAACTGCCAGCGAGATAAATGCAAATGCTAATGCTTTCTGCGGGTATTACAGACCTCCTCGGTCGGCCCCCATGAGGCCACCTACACCATGTAGAATAAAACTGCTTTTTCTAGGCCATTGATATGACTGGAGTCATGTCTCATGCGAGCTGACATCATTTTAAACACACTTTTTACCATTCATTGCTTGTGTAAAACATCTTTAATGAGATAAACATTACGGAGAGCTCCTTTAATTATCCAGTGGGTGTTAAACAATAGGAACAGATTTTATGTTAGTCTAAGTTTCTGTTTTAATGACTAAGCTGTGAAAAACGACAAAACTGGCACGCGTTTTCCTGTTCGCTAAATGTAAATATCTCAAAGGTAGCTTTATCTTAGATGAGCAGCTGAAGTTTTCTTCATAAGGGAATATTCTTTTGATCATCGCCGTTTCTTTTCGTCTTACTTCCTGAAAAGAGGGCATTCTGTTTCCGCACCAAACCTCTCTCGTTTGTACGACCTCTGCTCCCTTCTTCCCATCTCTTACTTTCTTCCCCTCTCTGTGGAGGTCCCATAACAGCCGAGCAACACTTCAAAAAGAGCTTAAAGCCAGCCAACAGCACACTCATTCTCCCTGAGACAGGAGGACCACGTTAAGATAAAAAAAAAAAAACGGAAGTTTGGAAGTGTTTGGGAGGAGATGCATGGATGCCAGTGGATTGCGCAGGCTCTCAGCCCAGTCCAGCACCGTTTGGCAGCTCCATGCATCTTCAGTAGGCTGCGCTTTCATGTGTTTTATCTCCCCGCATCCCTCCTGAGCGCATGGCTGTGTCGGCTGGTGGCGAGGCCAGGATGTAGGAAGCTGAGATGCTTACGAACAAGCTTCAGAAAGTTTGTAAAGAAAGCCTCAAGGACACAACCTCGCCCCTGGACGTGCCTTGTTCTACTGGCTATTGATCTCAGAAAATAAAAAGTCTGTTACTTTTTCTCTAAAACACACCAAGGGTGCTCCTCCCTCTGTAGTGGTTTGGCGGCGTAATCTGAATCTTGTTGAGAAGGTCACTACTGTCGGACCTCTCTGTTCAAACACACGTTTCTAAAATGTTTTTTTAGAAATTATGCCTTTTTGTTGTTTTAAGAGTTTTTTCATAATACAAATTGATAATACAAATCATTCTTGTTCCTTCCATTCTTGTTCAAGTACCGTACTTCATATAACTTTATATCATCTATCTATCTATCTATCTATCTGTCTATCTAATAACTATAATAATTTACTGGCTGGAACATTTTGCACGTTACATTTATTAACATGCATATTCCCAATTAATTGATGCCTATAAGGGCAGGATGTGTGTAAACAAGATGGCAGCTTTGCCATTTAGTCCGTTCTCATTTATCCAGTCTATTAGAAGGGTGGCCGGCAAATGCAGAAGAGATTTGTTTTTTTTTCCTCTACAGAGACATCAGTTATGTTATTGACTTTGAACATTCCCAAGATGCCCGCATGCAGCCTACAGGCAGAAACAGCCCAGAGCATCACACCATCACATCATCCGAGCACAGCACTTTAAACAAGCTTCTTACATCTCTGAAGAAAATATGAGTGCTTTTTGCCTGTGCTGTGGGTGCTAAGATTCTCAGAGTGTTTTTTAGCTCGTTTCTATGTGGTTGCTAGGGCATTCCTTGATGATTTCTACGGTATTCTGTGGAGTTGCTTTCTGCTGCAAGTCCAAGTATTAGGGCTAAATTTAAAATAGACATATTTGAAATGCATATAAATTTTTCATTCAGTTTTAACATAAGCATATAGGCTACACTTAATGCAATGCGTCTTTGTCAATCATATAGTACATTATTGAAACAGATAAGATTTCTGTATAAGTACTGTATAAGTAACTGAATGTGTTTTAAATGCCCAATAGACAAGTTTAAATATTTATTATTATTAAATACTATTTCTCTGTATCTCATACATTAATGCATTAATAATGCATGTTCCACCACTAGACATAAATATTAGAATGCTAATATTTTCACCAGCTTAAAAGTGGTTTTATATCAGTTATTTCTATCTTTTGCTTTAGTCTTACAATTAATTTAGTCATTAACTGTAATAATCGCGACAACAGCCAGTGCTTCACATGGAGATGTCAACTCACCGAATAAATCCAGGAAACTAAGAAAACGTCTCCAAGATGCTTCAAGAAAGTTTAAAAGTTGTGTAAAAATGCTTTAAAATGAGGATGCTGTCAAAAAGATTCTTTATCAATTAACATGTATTAATTAACATTAGGTGTGAGCATCCTTTGTGTTTAAAGCAGATTTTGTCCCGGGGCACATGTACATAGTGGACCAAAAAAAAAAAAAAACCTGCTTAAATTGTATTCATTTATTTTTTTCTGATATCAAAACTTGAGCAAAAGACATAGATATGAGCTCAAGATCATACTTAGGCTATGTGGTTTGGAACACTAGATCAGTTCTTTAATATTTGTTATTATATAATTAAAAACAAATATAACTAATATTAGAAAAAAAAAAAAAAAACCAAATGAAGAAATTTCTCATTTTCATTTTTTTAATTATTATTAATAAAAATGTTACAATTCAAATACCAAGCACAGCCTAGAATAGAGTAGAATAGAACAGAACAATGCTGAAGAATCTGGTGAGCTTTCAAGTAGTACTTACTCAAGAACAAGGAAGATTCAGAGGTCACAATCTTTATTACTTTGAAGCATCTTGGAAATCATTATCATTGCGGTTGCCTCCGAGGGATTGACCGTGTCACTCTAACTGGCTTCTGATGAAAACCATCCACTAAATATGCTCTTTAACTACTTACATATTTTAAAAATGTTTTTAACTTGCAGAGAGCATACTGCAAACTTGAGGCAATGAATAAAATATGTGAACAGGCACTTCATGCTGTTTTTCTAATTTGTCTTAGTATCCAAAGAAATTTTCTGAAGCCAGAATCCAATGTCTGCCACTGCAGGAGCCCACCAGCAGACAGGAGCCACGGGCTCTCCACATTGCCCTCTAGAGACCAACATATAAATTAAGAGCAATGATGCACAGTCAAACCTTCCAGACAGTCCCTCTGGAGGGCCATTCCATTCTGTACGCTATACATGAATGAAACATGCCCGGTGAACAATAGATCCTTCGGTATGTGTTCTAATAAAGCCCAGTGGAATCTATTGAGTGACCTTTTGGATGCTGCCCCGTGCTGTGGAGGTTTTGTACAGATGCCTGAATAGGGTTTACTAAGAGGTTCCGTTTGCTTTTTGTGTTTAGTGGGCACTGCCAATACAGGGATCAATACAGACCGGAGTGAAAGGGAACCCATGCAGGGACTCGTCCGGCTCTCCCAGAAGGCATTGTGTGCTTACTTGGACAAATTTCATTATAGGCTTATGCAACAACAAAGGTTTAACAGGGTGAATTTCCTGAAAGCCAGATGTGTCCGGAATAAATTTTTCTCTAAAATTTCTAAAGTAATTATTATCAATAATAATAATAATGTTTATATATACTTTGATGATTTAATTAAAAAATATTATTTGTTATTAAAACAGTTATTCAGTTATTAAACTGAAAAATTATAGTTATTAACTGTAAATAAAATATTATTGAAAATGACACATTGAATTCATACAGTACAGTCATTGTTTTACAGCATTACTCGACAGGAGTAAATAAAAATAAAATATTATTTATTATTATTATTTATTTATTTTTTAATAATTATTAGTTTTATTTAATGAAAAAGTCTCTATGTATTTGGACATTTTTAGCACAATTATTGTTAATTAAATTAAAGTATCTATACATTCCAATATTTGTTTCAGCTCATTAAAAATAATAAATAAGTAAAATTATTTACACACCTTCATGATGATTAAGCAATTAATCGAATTTCAGGAGGAGCATGCACGAACGATTGCAGCTGCCACCAATCTCCTTATTACTGATTACACCGCGATTATCCTCGGCATCTGCGTTTTTTTGTCTTCCTCCGCCTCCCCTTCCGCCACCCGAGCTGAAGCCGACCCTCGCGAAGGGTCCCTCGTTTTGCCAAGTTCTCCATTTCCTCTGGGGGGCACGCGGGGACCAGGCCGGGCTCCGAGCTTCTGTTAACACTAGCCTCCTAGAGGGTTAAACCTCCTATGGCTAGGAGGCCGCCAGGCTCCCTGCCTGTCCCCCAGACAGTTCGCCAAACAAGCTATTTTATCGCAGAGGAAGTGGGTATTTTTTTTGTACTTCCTAGTCCCTCTTTTCCATGCAATTGTGTTAAATGGTGGATGAGTTTCAGAATAAAACTTTCATAAAAGTCTCCATATGACTACAGCATATAACATAATAATTCAGTTCACTGACTCCACTTGGTGGTTAAATGAAGTGAAGCAAAGTGACTTGTGGCCTGGTATGGTTTCCCATACTTGGAATTTGTGTTCTGCATTTAACCCATCCAAGTGCACACACTCAGCAGTGAGAAGTGATCAGCCACTCACACACACACACACACACTGTGAACACACACCCGGAGCAGCTATTGTATGACTTCAGAAGACTTAATGCATGATTCATACGAATCATGCCCATGACATTTTGGAAACTTTTTTTAAAAACTTGAACACCGCAGTCTCCATTTATTGCAGCAAAGTCCAAATTATGAATCTATTATTTTTTCTATAACTTTTCCAATGAATTGATTCAGTCATGGATCATACTGATTTTATATTATTTTCAATATACAAGCTATTGTATGACTTCATAAGACTTATAACTTTAATAATAGTCCAACAGACGAAATCATAAATACGTAATTTTTTGGAGTTAAAGATTTTCAATGAAATAGCTGATTTATTCATAAATGGGATAGATCTGGTTCAACTACTGAGTTGCACTGGAGCAGAAGATAAGCAGTGAATAATTACTTACGTTTGTAATTTACAAAGCTTTTATATACTTTTTTAAAATATATATTTTTATATACTTGGGATGACTTGGAAGCTTGAACGCCTCAATGACCATTTCTTGTAGAAATGATTAGATTCAGAGTGATTCATTCATGGATCGGACTGATCTGATTCAACTGCCTCCAGTTGCACTGGATCAGAAGATTAAAAGTGATTAATGACTTAAATTTTGGTTCTGAAGCTATTGTATGACTTCAAAAGACTCACAACTTTAATGATAACTTTAAAATTGTTTTTTAAAAAAAAGTTTTTTGTAAAACATGGTGGAAAAAAGCAACCAAAACTAGAATATGTATGAAAAAGGCGTAATCTGTGTTCCACAGAAGTCAACAGGTTTGGTCTAAATATAGAATATTTTCAGTTTTAGATGAATTAGTCCTTTAATTAAAAGAAAACATTATAACAAAAATGTTTATGGCATGTTTTAGTAAAACTCCTTTTTGAAGCCAGTCAAGTGTTTTAGTGTTTGCTTGTTTATGTGAAAGGAAAGACAGCATGCATTGGAGCATTCAAGCTGTTATTAGGTTTTCAAACCTGGAATTTATGTTGTCAAGATAACATAATACATAATTTATGCCAGGCTTATCTGCCTTAATCACACTAAGAACGAGCAAGGCATTATGGATAGCTCTTAACCTCTGACATTAAGCTCACAGCTGATACTTCCCGCCAATGGGCCGGATCTAAAAAATGAAAATCTCTTGGAGGAGTGTTTCTCTGTCAAAGCAGGTGATGCACCCAGGAGAGCATCACGAGCAGTGAAGAGAGACGGAAAGAAGCCCCTTTCTCTTCTTGTCATTCAGCGTTAGACGTGGGTGACACTGTGAATAGTTTACTCTCTCCCACTGAGATATGTCAGTATGTGTGTGTGCAAAACACGGGACACCTGCCACTATGCGGAGGGGCTAGAAAACGCCTCAAAATCTGGGCGTTGGAGGTTGAGAGTCCACTGGTCATAATAGGCCATCAGGTCTTGATATGTGCACCTGGGTCCTGTAGCAGGAGCTCCGGTCCACAGCTGGAGGAGACAATGGTGTCATTACACCACCCAAATCCATCACAGCCCCAGATGACTCATAATAAGACTTGTATGTCTCAGAAAGAATGCATATGTTTTTTACTAAGTGCATTTGACGAAAGAGGCATGCGGAAAATCCCTGCTAGGGAATCGAACACCTGTTTGCGAATATGTCAGAAATCTGGGCAGAAAAGCAAAGATATCCCACCCACGCTGAGACAGATTAATGTGCGGTGGATGACTTCCACCATGCCAAGCACCTTTTGATTAATATGTTTGCATTGCAAAGCGATATGCATTTCCACCAGGATGCTAAAATAATAAGCATCTTTTTTTCCTGAGATGTTGGCGTGCTGTCTCGCGCTAGAGTTTGGGATGCTTTCAGTCTCTTTTTTTGGACAAATCTGCCTTTGAGTTTAAGAACAGCAGCAACTCACCGCTTATCAAAACGAATGTGAATTTTTGAAGATGAGTTTCCATTAAAGAAATGCCAAAGGGGATGGGATCCTTCCCAGCCCTGCGAAAACATTAGTCACATCTCTTCTTGTTTCAGGGAGGTCTGGGAATCACGTCTATCATGGTTGCCCGTGGAGAAATACATGCACTGAAATGAATGAGAATGAATGAGAGGAGTTTTATGATACTGCTTGATAGTGCTGTGTAAGGGGGCGTTTGTATGGAGGATGTGTTCGTTTAGTGCTATTTTTCACTCGAGATGTGTTCCTGTCTCCCTTCTGTGCATGTTTTTTAATTGTGTGTTTACATCAGGGCCAGAAATTCGAAAATGCCACTGAAGTGTTCATATATCTGTAAGGGCAAAACCAATGATTCATTCAGGAACTAAACCATTGTGATGGTCTTTATGAATCATTAGTCACTGAGACATTGGTTTAGATGATTCTTTCCAAGTATTCACTCAGGAAAGACACTGTGTCTGAATACCCTGTAAATCCATATTGACCTTTTGTAGCCCCGCCTCTTTTTAGCGCTGGGTTTATTCGACACAGTCTCACGACCAGTTTGTAAGTATTCGGACAAGGTGGCTAATTCGTACAAATTCGATCTCCCTTTTTCACAAGTTTGTCTAAACTCCATGACGGGTAGGTTTAGGGGCGGGGTTAGGTGTATGTTATCCGTGCAAATTCATACGAACTGTCAACTCATAAAATACGTACGATTTACCAAAATTCATATGGACAAATCATAAAAAATCATACCTTACTCCACTGACATTTGTTAAGACATTTTCTTTAAACATTACATTGCAAACAATGACTTTGGTTAACTCTACAATACAAACATAAAAATTTACCAGCAAAATTTCTCAAATAATTACATCACAAGAAACACTAAGACATACATAGAGTAATAATATTTGGAATAATAATATTTGAAATAATTATGAGACTTGTAAATATATAATCCTGGTTGGATTTAATGAGTAAACGTTTCGATTTAAATGTTATTTGAGTAATTAAAAATAAGTTTTGATTTGGTTATATAGGGTTAAACATAAAAACGGTCACGCAAATATGCATGTTAAGCAAATGTCGCGCTTTAAGACATCCTGTCAGGTTAAAAACAAGCAGATCAACTTTTCAAAACGCGTCAAGAGTGTTCCAATCCGTTACGCTCCGTCTAGTTGCTGAATGCAAGATCGCGCCCTGTGTTAACGCCTCCCAACACCTGAGGCGGGAAATACCTTGTGGAGAGCAGTAGCTTACATTGAGACTAAATATAGATCCATCGCAAGGGAACCCGGACACCGCGCCTCCCCACGCGCAGAACAGCTCGTTTATCTGCATGCTGTGATTAGCTGAAAAGTTTGATTATATCGGTGACGTATTTTCATGTTTTTAAAATATTCGGTTTTTTGCCACTGGAAAAATACATTAACCTTCAACTACATACGCGTAAAGCGCATTTTTAACTCATTGTTTTTGGCAGTGCGCACACGCTGTCCAACAAGTGCGTGCTCGAGGCTCAGCTGCTGTGTTTTAAGAAGCGATTGAGGAGAAAACAGTCATATGGAGATCACTGTCTAACGACCTGGAGATCGAATCGATCCACGCAACCTCGCCAAACCCGCACATACTTTGTCGCATTGATAAAAATGCGCGTTTGTTTGATGCGCGTCGTGTGAGCTGGTGGATTATGTGGATCTGCTAGTTTCTCCGCCGATGGAGCCGCCGTAATTCACTGTCTTTGTCATTTTAAGAACAAATTAAAGACCGGGCGGTTTTCTTATATCGTGAAGATCCGAACCCAAAAGCCTTACATCTAAACCACCAGTGACCTGTGAAGACTTGTAAATCCCTACACCTGGTTTCTTGGAGAGGGCTGCGCAATTGCGCACGCTGCGAGAGTACTATCGGACCTTTCCATGGAAATCCACTCCACGCGTGATCTCCAGTGAGGGTTTCAGTCCGATCTGATGTGGGGTAAAAAGTTGTCGTCTGGACAGTAAATCTCATATATGAGGATCAATACACACGTGCTGGTCAATATAAATCGCAAAAATGCCTATGCATCCGGTGACTTCCACTTTGATGTACCGGGGGATCTGCACCATTCCTGATATCCTGTCTTACCGAGCACCGGTCAACCTGCCTGAGGATGAGGTGGAAGGTGAGTGAGAGGGTCCTGTGTTGTTTGAAGCCCATATTCTGTTGTATTTGATTAAAAAACGGATAAATTCTTACTAATTCTTGCATTGCTTTAGTGTATTTCGACCTGTTCTCCGGTCGGTGTTTTACTCACCTGTTCTGTGATTTTTTTTCTCTCCCTCTGTATCTGAATGACCCAATTTCACTTAAAATACGTTATAAGTGAACAGTTAAGAGAAGCACTTATTTTTTCTGTACAGTTAGAACAGTTTGATAGGATTCAGCACCACGAACAGCGCAGTTCACTTAAAACGCATGGAAATCCCGTTACCTGTTTCTCTATAAGGCGGATAAATCTCATGCTGTGATTTATGGAAAGCAGGTATATCAGAAACCAGCAGAAAGACCTGTGAGTGGTTTGCTGCAGTTCTGCCTTCTCTTTGACTCTAAACTTAGTTTTTCAGGATGTGTCCGAATAAATTAGAAGTGAATCCAAATATATATTGGCACACCATTCTAATCCGTGAAGAGTTTACTTGTTTACTAGTAAGAGCGTACTTTTGTTTTTAGTTTCTGAACTATAATAAACTTAATTCGACATAGTATTTCCAAAGCACAGTTTCTAATTTCTGTCGGAAAGTTTACTCTGATGTGTATCCCACTGTATATAATAATAATAATAATAATATAAAACAGAAGTAGGTTTCTATAAGCCAGCAAAAAGACCTGTTTGCGATCCGCAAGACTAATGTGGACCTCTCATTTGCTGTGTGTCAGTGACAGAGTTTTTGATACCATGTCATAAAACCCAAACTTAATTTTTGGAATCTGAAACACCATATGCAAATAGACTGACTGAATATACCAACTGCAAAGAATATCCCTAACACATTTTGGATCCCTGCATGTTTTGGATGACTGTCTTAATTAACACACTTGGTTTAAATGATCAGTGAATAAATAGTGGCATAAAGACCTGAATTGGTGCGTCAGATAGAGAGGCATTCAAAATGTGCAGTGCTGCGGACCTCCAGGATCAGTATCGAAAAACACTGTTTTACCTCGATAAGTCCATTAACTAAATGAAATCACTAAAAATAGCATGTCCAGTACAAAAAAATGTAAGAAGTTTTTTTCTACAACCAAGCAATACTATAGGTAGGTTACATGTGAAACGCAAACGATAATCAGCTCAATGTATTCAGACTGCATCAATCTTTTCATTCAACGATACGCATATTGAAATAAATGTGACATCAATGTATTATTTAAATGCACAAATATAAATGTTTGTAATTGTGAATGTCAAAATGTGCCACCAAAAACATTCTGATTAGTTTTCCACTAAACCTTACATTATTGAAATCTGACTAGTGTGATTGTCAGCTCAGTTCAAAGTGTCTTTCCAGATCAATCTTTTGTGATTAAGCTTTAATTAAGTATCTCAGCACCTCATTGCAGTTCCATTCATCAAGGGAGGTTTTCTATCAGTGCATCTAGTTAAATAAAATATTGGCCAAAATCTCAAGGCTGATTCTCATGCTCTTTAACCCTTGAAAACCTGCTAAAACAAGCTAAAGAGCAAGACGTGAGGGGCCACATATGGATGTTTTCTGTAGTACATGATTGTGTGCGTTCTGTACATGCACAGATATGCATGTGTGGATGTGACAGTCAATCTGTTTGCAATGTTCACAAAGAAAACCCCCAGATCATATGCTGTAGTTTGTGTAGCATTTGCACAGAGATGGAAAACAGAGAGTAAATATGAGGAGACAGATCACTGGGTGGTATCCTCATAACAGTTGTGCTTTTATACAGATTTGTTCGGCAAATATTGCTCATGGACTTGTTGGTGCGGTTGTGCTCACACTTATAATGTAGGCCATGTTCATTGTTGTCCTTAGGATATATAGTTGTTTATTTGTAAATCTTGAATTCGAGCCAGATTTTGATATTTTGCTTTGAACTCGTATGACACGCTGGGGGCAGAAACTGAGATGTAATTTGTGAGCTAAGATTCGTGCATCTTTATTTTAGTTAGCAATATTTAATCATAAACCCGTCCTTATTCAAAATGAAGAATGAGGATAAGAGCCGCAGCCAAAGCTCGAAGAATTCATTATTATTCTCAGATGAAGATTGCTTTAAGTCTGGTTCATCTAAAATACATTATCTCCTGACTGTATGCTCAAACACACTGGACATCTTAACCCACTGATAACGTCCTTTAAAGGATTACTTCACATAAGAATGAAAATTCTGACATCATTTTCTCGTTCCAAGCCCTTATGACTTTTTTCTTGGTGGAACACTAAAGGAGATGAATGGAGAATGAAGCTTTCAAGCTTTCCAATTCATTCAAATGGCTTGTTGTGTGCTATATTCCCAGTCTTCCGAGGCTGTACAAAAGCTTTGTGTGAAGGACAATTTGCAATATGAGTCATTATTCACTGATGATACTCAGTTCCAGTGGGCTGACTGAATCAGTCAGTGAGTTGAATACAAGAATCAAATGAGTCAGATTAGTGAATGAATCTTTTCTACTTGTTTAGTGAACTGGATCAATTGATTGATTAAAAAGATCTTAAAATGCACTGATCTTATAGCCATCCAAGATGTAGATGAGTTTGTTTCTTCATCAGAACAGATTTAGTATTGAATCACTTGCTCACCAATGGATCCTCTGCAGTGAATGGGTGCCGAGTCCAAACAGCTGATAAAACATCACAATAATCCACACCATTCCAGTCCATCATGAAAAAATGCATATTTATAAAACACAAATTCACTATCAAAAGGTTATGAAAATTAAAAAAGTTGTCATTAATCACTTAACCCTATGTCTTTCCAAACCTGTAAAAGCTTTGTTCGTCTTTGGAACACAATTTCTGATGAAAGGCTTGTGACTGTTTCATTGACTGCCAAGTAAATACACTGTCATGGTCCAGGAAGGTAAGATATCATCAGAATATGCCGTCTGCCATCAATGGTTCAACCGTATCATTGTAAAGCTACGAGAATTCTTTTTGTATGAAAAAGAAAAAAAAAATATGACTTTATTCAACAATTCAGCATCGTAACATCAAAGTAGTGCCATTTTGAAGATTATCCACTGTTCTGTGTCAGTCGCAACACAGATGTCCTGTTTTCATTCAAATCAAAGCGTAAATACAAATAGAAACCAAATCCTTGTGTCACGGCTATCACAGAAGAGCGCATGTAGTTTGCGTCCAGTGAATATTGAATTGTCAAATAAATGAGTTATTTTTGTTTTCTTTCCTCACAAAAATAATTCCCGTAGCTCCATAATGTTATGGTTGAACCACTGATGGCAGATGGAGTATTCTGACAATATCTTTCATTGTTTTCTGGATCTTGACAGTGTTCATTACTTGGCAGTCAATGGGACAGTCACAAGACTCTTGGATTTCTTCCAAAATATCTTCAATTGTGTTCTGAAAACAAACTTAGCTTTTACAGGCTTGGAACAAGTTATATCAATAATATTGCTTTCTTCAAAAAAATAAGTACTTTGTCTGAATAAGGGAAAAACAACACAGTCTCACTCCAACTCGTCACATTTTGACGCTTGGTCAAGACCCTTTTCCATCACTTTTTGAAGTACATGGTACTTTTCGACGTGAATGGTCCTTCATTGCTTTCAGTTGTTTTGCTTAATGGAATGGCTCGCGTGCATAAATACATTTTATTTAATAAATAAATAATAAATTAATAATAATAAAAAAAAAATATATATATATATATAAAATACATTTATTAAATACTTTTTTACTTTTATTGGAGCACCGAACCTAGCCTAAACCTACCCACCTCTGAGCAATATAAACACACACAGGCAAATGCAGTCACAGGTATTTATTGCACAAACTAATCATAAACCAGCAGTATAAATACACTACAAACAAGCCGTGTCACATTCCAAGTCTTCTGAAGCCATAGGAAGTCTTTATGTGAAGAAGAGAGTAAAACACAAGGTTTTATTCACTAAAAACGATCCCGCTACGTTCATGCGCTGTCATCTCAATTAGAAAACATACTCCCATTCCGTAGCATGACACAATCGATCACGAGATACATAAAAGCCAATGGCATTTCACAACCAATGTTGACGTAAGGATTCTTATAGAGGCTTTTTTTGAAATTGCGCACAGACTGCAGCAGCACACAGGAAGTTCACTGAAGACAGAATCTATTCGCGTCTATTCCTCTCACAAATCAATTGTTTTGCCTCAAAAGACTTGGAATATTAATATTGATCAAATAAATTTTGACGATAGTTGTCAGACGATCTGCCAGCTATACTGTATCTTGTGTTTTATTGACAGATGTTAGGTTTAGGGACAGGGTTTGGTTACATGCTCATAAATGTGTAAATAATTTAATTTAAATAAAACTGTTTTGACTGTTTACATTGAAAAATCACACCCCTACATATATGCAAGAATGGCATTGTTTTTACCCAATCTATCTTTTAATTACGACCTAAAAAAAAAAAAAAAAATTGTGTCAGTATATTGACGCTAAGAGTTTCCTATGTAAATCAACGGAGGACCCTTCGCGTCGAAAAGTGACTAAAAAGGGGTACCTTGAGCTTCAAAAAGAGAAGCAAAAGGGTCTTAACCAGTAAGTTGGAGTGAGACTGTGTTGGGAAGAAATATGTACAGATTAGTGCTGTCAAATGATTAATCGCGATTAATCGCATCCAAAATAAAAGTTTTTCTTTACATAATATATGTGTTG
>JAUYWG010000038.1:24531110-24545113 GCA_034779775.1 Enteromius afrohamiltoni
ATATATAAATGATAAAAGCACATGAAATTAATAAAACATAAAAACTAATAAAAAAAAAAAAATAATTGTTTGTGTAAATAAATTGAAACATGAATATTTTCATTTCAAATCAAATTTCAACACAACATTATGTATGGCGTTATTATTTTGTTTTTTCATGTGCAAAGTATTGGTACTTGAAATAAAGCAGCTATTTTTTTCTTTATAAATAATTTAGTTTTAATCAGGTTTGCGCCACAAATACTGTCAGTAGAGCTTCCTTGTATGAAACCAAACACATTCCTTTAGCTCTAGAAATGTTTTCTCCAGGAGTCAAACTAAAGAATCCCCAAAACATTTACAAACAAATACATATGGTAGGTCAGAATTTAATTGGCAAAGAAATTAGGTTTCCTAACATATCTAATCACTGCCAGCAGGACAGCATCTGGCAAGGCGTTGTGCTCTGGCATGGACTTCCCCAATCGAAGTGTTTTTTACTCCAAGGAAACCTGTGGCAATCCCTTAATCGGATTGCTATCTGTTCCTCACAAGAGATTTGAGTTCACTCGAGTTCTTGTTTTGTTGTTGCCTCATACCACTAAATTTGCAGAAAAACATCTTCCGTGTTATTTCAAAGACAAAAAAAGTGTAATTCTATTTATGAACACTGCATGTGCAATGGGCTGAAAGTTGTAATTATGTAAATTATACCGCAGGTGTGGGTCAAGGCACGTTGGTTCGTTGTTGTATTTTGAGCAAAACAGTAAATAAAACATTAGCTGTTCAAATCTAGCTGGTTGATGGAGATGAATGATGAACATTGTGAAACCAAGTCATTTGAAAACAGAATCACTGATGCATCTTTGCAACATGCACAGAAATTATTAATTTTTTATCCATTTATTTACCAAAACTGGAGTTTTTCTCTTCAGCAAAACATAATCACCCTTTTTCCTTTTCCAAAAAGGTTATGTATTCTGTCTGTTCAGTTTTGTTTTGTGTCTTCCTCGCCTTCCTTATTTGGTCATGTTCTTTTTCTTGTTTAGTTTGATTAGTTAACTCGTCTCCTCCTGTGTATGCTTACCTGTCTTCAGTTCTCCCTAACTGTGTCTGTGCATTCATAGTCTGGTCTGCCCCATTCAGTCTGTCGGTCCTAAATGTTGTTTAATGTAATGTGTGTGTTGAAGCCACTCTCTGGAAATTAAAAGCTTTTTGTTATATCCTTTGTCAGTATTTATTTCTACAACCACAACATGTACTGTAACAAACATGAGGATGAGTAAATGATAAAAGAAATGTATGCACCCAATAAATACAAATTTGCTGAAAATGTACTCCTCATCAGGCTATCCAACATGTAGAAAAGTTTGTTTCTTCCTCGAAATGAATTTGGAGAAATGCAGCATTAAATCATTAGCTCACCAATGAATCCTCTGCAGTGAATGGTTGCTGTCAGAATGAGAGTTCAAACAGCTCATATAAACATCACAATAAATCCACAGTACCACATGAGTTAAATCAGAAGTGACTCTTTAATGAGGTCTTTGTTTATTACAAACAGATGGAGCGATGTGGTTTACTTGTGGATTACGATGTTTTTTATGAGCTGTTTGGACTCTCATTCTGACGGCACCCATTCACTGCAAAAGATTCATAGGTGAGCAGGTGACGCAATGCTAGATTTCTTCAAATCTTTTAAGATGAAAAAACAAACTAATCTCCATACTGCATGGCCTGAGGGTGAGCACATTTTCCGCAGTTATTCATTTTTGGGTCAACTACTCCTTTAAATATTCTGAAAAGCTGTATTTTTTAAATTACATTGTTAAAAAAACTTGCCACACTGGATCATTTTTAGGTGCATGCTTGACTTTCATAGATATCATCATTATTATTTTTATAGAAAGTGCTATTTTTATGAGCGGGTACAACTTTTTGATGTGCTGTGACAAGCGCGTGCTATCATGCTGGAAGGGCTGTGGTCTAATCACAACCCTTACAATAGTGGGTTGGAACAGTTGTGCAGTTGCCTAGCAACAGGCAGAGGTGGGTTTCCCAAAAGCTTTGTTGCACAGTGAACATGGTTGAGTCCTTTATAGAGGCTCGGTAGTTTCCCAAATTTCCCTGTGATTTCACACATCATTTATGGTGTTTTTATGACATGAGTTTGTGATAGAGACATGATTCTCTATTCCAAACAACTCACAAAGTACAAAATACACACCGTCATGAGTTCTTTACACAGTGACATTCCAAGGATACTCATCTCATTTCTCATTAATTAAGTTGAATGCTAAATGTTAAACAGTCAGACAAAACGAATGCTTATACAATTTTAAAAATGACTTTCAGAAATGTTAGTGATGTGATGCTGGGGAGATTCTGTAATATATTATAATATATTATATAAATTTATTATATAAATAATGAAATTATAGTATATATACTTAGTAGATGACACAAAAGAACACCTGGAGTTGTTCTTTACATCATGCCTCATTGCATTTATGGAGATTTAACCAGTAGATATCCTCAGTAGCTGTAACAAAGTACAGTAACTCATTCAGTTAATAATAAAAAAAACAAACTCACTTCTAGCTTCATAAATCGGTATGAGTATGGTGTCAGTATCATAACTATAAGTATGGTGTGAATGAACAACTCTTTATCTCGCTTTTTTTACGATACAATTTATTGCAAACCAGCATTAAAAAGAAAAAAAAAAAATACTATATATTTATATATCATAGAAACTTAGTATATTTAACTTATAGCAAGATTTGGTAATTCTGTATGTTGTTTGAGGGTTGGGATCCACCTTCTCAGGTGTTCAGCGATCTAAGATGATTTAAGGGTTGGATCCAGCCTGAAGCTTGTAAAACTCCTGGTTACCATAGAATGTTAATCCCTTGGCAGAAACAGAGAAACATTAACATAGCTGCTGTTCCAATCCAAGCAAAAACTGTTTGTTCAATCTAAGATTAAGAATAATAATGTGTATAATATGTGTAAGATATAACTGCAGTACAAATATTATAAGATGCATTATGCATTAATTATAGTGTTAAAGTATCTGCTTCAAATAACTTTTGTGACAATAAAATATCGAAATATGGGTGAAATAATGTTCCATCGTCGTTTAGAATGAAAAATGAAAATTCTGTTATCCTTTACTCACCCTTGAGTAGTTTCAAAGGTTTGTAACCAGGCTGTTTTGGGTCACCATTCACTTTTACAGTACTTTTTTTTCCTATTATGGAAGTCAAATGTGACCCAAAACTGTTTGGTCACACACTGTTTGGTTGTGTTCAGCAGAACAAAGCAATTCATACAGATTTGGTACAATTCAAGGGTGAGTAAATGATGACAGAATTTTCTTTTTTGGGTGAACTATTTCTTTTAACAGATATATTTATGGAAAAATGGAATATACAAATTTTCTCCTGTACTTAATAAAGTATATAAAAGAATAAGTGTTAATGCCAGATTTGTATTATAATTCAAATAAATGTATTGCTGAAAAAATGGGAACAATATTGTGGTTTAAAGGATAATGGCAAAGATTGGAGAGCATTTTAATGTACATTTTTTGGTTGACACGATTTTTTATAAATATTTTAATAACCATTATTGGAATCAGAATGGTTAAGTTCTTAATTCCTATCTCTAATGTTAATGTGTTTTCTGATCTACTTGTTGAGCTTCTTGAATAATGAGTGTGTTAATAATCATTAAAATCAAAAGCTAATGACTCTGAATATTCTGTTTGAGTTTTCCCTCATCTGGTTGATAGAGCATCCTAGAACTGTCTTATTTTTCTTTAAATCTTTTCTTTTTTTCTGGCCTCCAAATGTGTTGCTTGCAGCTAAATTGTTTTGCTTTGAAATGAGCAAATTAGAGCCCACACTTCACTTCCGTTTGAAATCTGCTTACTTCCATCGTAATGCAGAGTAAAGTTGCTTTCACCATCTGTTGCTGTTGGCTTATTTGGACCGCAGTGTCGTCATTTCTTGTATTTTTCCCACATTTCCTCGCTAATTTCCTTCACTCAGGGGAGCGATAGATTTAATGTGCTGTTTTTGTTTGGACCCCATGTCCAAATAGCTATTTATCAAACCTACAGCACAGTGAGCAAAGCACAGCAGCGAATATTCCCGTTCACACTCCGTATTGAATATATTATCTGGATTTATAGTAATATCTCGCAGCCAGAGTGGCTCATATTTCATAATTATGAATATGGCAGCATGGCGTGACAAGTGGAAAATTGCAAACGACTTAATGATGATGTATAATGCGTATATGGTGAAACAAGTAGGCTCAACCAACCGTATGCATTTCTGCATTTTGGCGTCTTTTAACAAGCCTGCAACGGAAATCATCCTGTTCCTTTGTTTTAAATCAATCAAGTAAAGAAGGATTGCACTTTGCTGAAGTTGAAAGTGAATCGTTGTGCGAAAAATCAATATACTGTGATGATTTTAATATCTGTCTCTTATAACAATGTTGCAGAGTAATAGTTTTAATATTAGATGTATAAAGCGGCGTCTAACAGATCTGTGTGCTCCTTCCTTCCTCAGAAATCCGGGAGGCGTTTAAGGTGTTTGATCGAGATGGGAACGGCTTCATCTCAAAGCAGGAGCTCGGCATGGCCATGCGTTCTCTAGGGTACATGCCCAATGAGGTCGAGCTGGAGGTCATCATTCAAAGACTCGACATGGATGGTGAGGAGACACTTCCACAAGACTGTGAATGGAGTGCCATGCTGAAAAACAAGAATAGATAGTTGCTCTCAGCATGGGATATCAGCTGACGTGCTGAAAACAATGGGAAATTTTTACGGGGGAAAAAAATCTTGCAGCAGTCGTAGTCCGTTTTTTTTAACATGTTTTTTTTATTGTGCATTCCAATCTCAGTCAAAGTAAAGTTTATTTTGATTAGGCAAAAAAAATAACAAAAAACACAGCTAATTAACAATAAAAACATGATAATAGAAATATATATGTATGTCATGGGTTGTCAGCAAAATAATCTAAAAAGGAGTACAAAGGAGGCAGATTTACACCAAATGATGTTTGTAAACTTATTTCGGGAGGAGCACATGCAGGTAATCCTTAGCCCGCTCATCGCTAATCATCTAATCATCCTATCACCCTATCAGAGCCACTTCTCCCAGTACCCCCATCTGGTATACCACACATAAAAACTACACACTATGAATGATTAGTTAAGCATTAGTAAGCATTTATTTCATCATAGTGCAGTTATAAATGCCCTGTTCTTATATATATATATATATATATATATATATAAAATGTTCAATAATTGTATTTTCATAATTTATTAATGATCAGTTTATCAATTTTTTAATTATTACGTTATTTACAAGAGCTAAGAGCAAGTAAATGATTCATAAATTATTAAAAGTTACATTAATAAATCTTATTATTTAGACACATGATAATAGTTGTTCAATGTGTTAATAAATGCTTTATCAACACATGTCCCTGCTGTAATTCGTGATTAAGTTCCGACTTTGTTTAATTTTCTTTCTTCAGAGGAGTAGAAAAGATGTTTTAATTGTTTAATTTCAAAATATTGTCTTTTGTGTTCTGCATAGACAGTTTGTAACAACAAAAGGGTTTTAGGGTGAAGTATCTCTTTAAAGGGGACCTAAAACAGGCAGGTTTGGCCAATCTCATGTTAATCTTGAGTACTTATTGAGTAGTACTCCATCCTTCATATCTCCAAAAATACTGTTCATATTTTTTTCATATATTTTATCATATTTATAAAAGAAAGATACAGCTTTACGTATCTCTGAAAAAAGCCGAGCTCTGTGGGTGGAGCTAAAGAGTGACGAGCATTTGAATGTGATCACCTACAAAACTCAGACATGATGCCGTTGATGACCAGGATCTTTTATTGCTGGAGTTCCATCCTCGACTACATCAAGACTACATCATTAAGACAAACGATCAAAAAAAAAAAACTACAAATCCAGAATGTCCAAATTGAAACCCATCAGATGCATTGCTCAGCACTGCAGAGATGCCAAACAAAGATATTGATATTGACATATTAAAAAAAAAAGCTAAGCAACTGTAACCTTTTATTGCTCCAAACTATCATATTCCTCACAGTACACGGAGACATAAGGATTATGCATGGGCTAATAATGAGAACACTGTTCACAGTAGGCGTTTTGAAGTCTGACAGTAATTGTCTTGAAATTAATTGAAGGCGAAAGCAGTGCTTTGATGGCTGTAGCAGCGGTGCTTTAAAGAATGTCTCAGAGTGGGTCTTTCAGCTCGACAAAACCCACTCCATGAAGTTACACTCAATCTAACACTTACAATATTGAAGCTAGCAAAAAGAGAGAGAAATTAATCAAACTAATCCAACAATGCACTAATTAACAAACCATTTCATGACCAGCAATCTCAGGCAAAGTTTAGGAATTTAGCAAAATTTAAGAATTAGGCAGTGACTGTTGAATATTTGTGAATTGCCTTCCAAATCGGCATAAAACAGAACTGTATTATTAAATTATTAGTCAAATAATAATCATTGCCATAAATGAATATTATGATTATTAGTTTAAATTATTTTATTGTATTTATTGTTTATATTGTTGTTATTAAATCATTATTAAGCATTTATTTTACTTGATTACAATTTATTGAATTTTTTTGTTATTCATATAGGTAAAATTGATATTGATACATTAATCAGATTTTTCCCATCCCATTTAGATTGTTTATTAAATTTAAATTTAAATTCTACGTCACCTTGATACTTCTGTGAAAATTCAGTTCAGATGCAGGTATTCTCTGTTCAGAAAATATCAGATTTCTGTCCATTTCTGTACCTGTTTTATATTCTAGAGCCAACATGCTGGAACTTGATGTGGTGCTAGAATGCATCTGATACTTCACGGTCTGTTTTTTAGGTGACGGCCAGGTGGATTTTGAGGAATTCGTTACTCTCCTGGGGCCCAAACTCTCAGCTGCCGGGATGCCTGACAAGTTCAACGGAACCAATTTTGACTCTGTGTTCTGGAAGGTGATTATTAGCCACTTCTCTCTTATTCCAAGTGACAACAGGCACAAAGTCTGCTGCTTCTGTCTGTCCCTGTCACACACAGAAACAAGATTAGATACACTTTCAATGCTCGCTATGAAATCCAACAAACAGACATGAATTACCTTGAATTGATTCATATGTAGGGCCTTCTATCCTTTAAACATGAGCTGATTTTACATTTCTGAATACAATTAAATGCAGTCATATGTGACATGATGACTTTAAGCAATATTTATTAATACGTTTCATACATCTCATCCACTGCATGTTTCTGAGTGAGATGAGAAGAATATAATTTGTACAGGCCATATGGTGATCCCCCAAAGGGTTTGTTTCTCTAATCGCAGCTCGCTGCTGGTGCATTTTTTAGCAGCGCGTTTGACCCCAAATAGCTACGGGGGTCTCCCTCTCTTGAACATCGCTCTGTGTAATTATGGGTTCAAAAAGCTATGAATAAATGTGTGCACTGAAATCTAAATCAACCCCATCTACTTTTTAACAAAACATTCTTAGTCAGAAATTCTTCAGGACGTTGTTTCAAAAAGGTTTCAGTTAATTCTTAAAAGACAAAATCATATTGTGTTCTGAAATGACACATTATAGACATGAAATGGGTTAAATGTGTTGTTTCATTTTGACTTGAAGTTTGATCAAACTTACAGTGGCCGAGAGAGCTCAACGTGCTGCAAACTTAAGAAAACGCATGTAAACAGAAGAAAACACATGAAAACTGCATGTGCAAAAATCTCACAACGCAACCAAACACATAAACACACTGCAAACAGCACGGACCACAACGGCAATGTTTCAGGGGGACCTCAAAAAGTGACAAACCCATCTGGGACCTGATTGTTTGTTCCGTGGCCTTTGGTCAGAGTTTTGATCAACCTGTTGTTGCTGAACTAAAGATGAGGGTTTTTTGGTGTTTATTTTAACAGCCTAATCTTACAGTCTTTTGGATTATTAGACTAATCTGACGAATTACACACTTAACTGTCAAACATTATTTTAATGCTATGTTAGCTAGAGTTACTCTCAGATTGGTTTGTCACTTTCTGAGGTCCCCCTGAAACATTTCCGTTGTGGTCTGTGCTATTTGCAGCTCGTTTCTGTGTTTGCAGCGCATTTGTGTGATTGCAGCATGTTTTTGCAGGGTGTTTCTAGAATGCATGAAGTGATAAAAATGTAAACCTTGCTTTGCCTAAAATCATGCATTTTGACTGATTGAAGAATCACATAAAGAATTTTAGAATTAATTATTACAGTTTGGTCTCTGATTTTAGTGTGATATGCAGAAGCTGACTGTGGAAGAGTTGAAGAGACTCTTATATGACACCTTCTGTGACCATCTAACTATGAAGGACATCGAGAATATCATCATGACAGAGGAGAATCACATCGAAAATCCGGAGGACTGCCAGGTTGACATTGACAGTAAGAATTTTTCCCCTTAATGCACAACTCTAAATGAAATACGAGTTGAATTACTGCCTTGTACAAATAAGCATTTCATCATAAGGTTTAATTGCATAGGATTTATAGAGGTGCTAAATTAAGTTACCCTTTCTGTCGAATCACTTCTACGTTACAGATGAGAACTCGCCAGAATTGCCTTTGAGCTTTTTACAAAAGGCCAATGATTATCGGCGTGCATTTGATTGTGCTCAGGTGCACCTCATCACTGCGTGAAGAGGGCACGAGCAGAATTCATATGCAGATTTCCGCTTCAGAGCCTGCGCCGTTCTGAGCTATCTAGGAGACCCCCTCAGTGAATTCTTGAGAACGATGGAGGAAGTATCCTACCTTCAAAGAGTTCCTGCGATCCTGCTCTCTCGTCTGACAGCGTTTCTCTGGGCAGCTGTCAGCGAATCCTGCAGGCTGGTAGCATTTTGAAAGGCTTATTATACCAGTCATCTTGCAAATTCAGTGAACAAAGACCTCTGAGTCCTCTGAGACCTCTTTCAATAAAGCTGGTTGCATTCGAGGGTTGAGCATATCAGTACAATACCCTTTGGCTTGTCCCTCTCAGAGGGTGTCCTCTCCCCACTGAGGCGGCAGAGGGGCATCCGCATCCTCGACTATCTTGGCGACTGGCTGATAATAGCTCACTCACGGGATTTGTTGTGTGTGCACAGGGACACAGTGCTTTGGCACCTCAGCCATCTGGGTCTTCTGGTCGACCGAGAAAAGGGCAAACTCTCCCCGGTGCAGAGGATCTCTTTTTCTCGGTATGGAGCTGGACTTGGTCGTTCACTGCCCGCCTCTCTAGCAAGCACGCAGGCCACGCTGAACTGCCTAGTTACGTTAAGGCAAGACAAGCGTTCCCTCTCAAAACTTTTCAGAGGCTTCTGAGGCATATGACAGCTGTAGCCGCAATCACGCCTCTGGGCTTGCTTCATATGAGACCGCTCAGCACTGGTTACACGATCGGGTCCCGAGATGGGCAGCACTGTGGCACACTCCGGATTGGCGTTTTCCGGCAGTGTCGCTGCCTATTCAGCCCTTCCAGGAGCCGGGGTGCTGTATACAACGGGCAAGCAGCCAGGCATCCAGCTGCTTTGGCATATAACAAAATTGCCTTGAGTTGTTGGCCGTGCAAGCACAGGCTGGTCCGGACGGACAACACAGTGGTCATTGCGTACATAAAAACACTACACTCCCTGTCACAACTCGCATGTCATCTGCTCCTGTGGAGTCAAGCGGGTGAAATAACTGCGCGCTGTCCATATTCAAAGGTTACTCAACCGTGCAGCCGATAAGCTCTCACAGCAGTCCACCCATCCTGGTTAATGGCGGCTCCACCCCCAGGTAGTCCAGCTGATATGGAGCCACTCCGTAGTAGCCAAGATAGACCTCTTCGCCTTCCCTGAGTCTGCCTATTGCCTGTTGTTTTCCTTCCACGAGTCCAAAAATTTGCTCGGCAGGGATGCACTCGCACACAGCTGGCCCCCGGGGCTCAAGTATGCCTTTCCCCCAGTGAGCCTCCTTGCACTGACCCTGTGCAAGTTCAGGGAGGATGGGGAACAAATCCTGCTGGAAGCAGCACACTCCTCGTGG
Organism: Enteromius afrohamiltoni; assembly: GCA_034779775.1. Lineage (NCBI taxonomy): Eukaryota > Metazoa > Chordata > Actinopteri > Cypriniformes > Cyprinidae > Enteromius > Enteromius afrohamiltoni. Next base: position 24,541,236 of record JAUYWG010000038.1, read on the forward strand.
CAGCCTCTCCCTGAATATCCCCTGGAGGAAGGACCTTCTCCTCAGGGGATAGGGCACCATATGGCACCCGCACCCACGGGATGCACAGACTAAGGGTCTGTTCGTTGACTGCTGCTCCTCTCACGAAGAAGACCAACAGAGATGCACGATCGCAGTTCTGCTTTCTTTCCTGCAAGAGAAGTTGGAGCGTAGGCTGTCCCCTTCTATTCTTAAAGTGTATGTCCCTGCCATAGCCGCATGTCACGATGCAATGGAGGGCGCACCCCTCGGTAAGCACCAACTCATTGTTCGGTTCCTTGGAAGTGCGCGTCTGGTGATTTCCCCGAGACCACATCTCGTACCCTCTCGAACCTCATCTTTGCCAGGTTTACGACCTCCGATTAGAGCCCGTGTCTTCTCGCGTCCTCACTGAGGACTGCAGGTGAGCGAGAGGACCGGCTGGTGCCGGCTTGCTGCGCCTCTCCTACGGGATCCGTGCACTATTTGTCTCAGTGCTCACTAACTGCCCCGCAGTTTGGACCTAGACGGAGTAGCTCCAGCTGTGCTTCCTCTGGGTCTCCTTCGCCCAGTAGGTGTGGCAAAAATTTCTCAATGTTCCACAGTCAGACAGAAGGCTGTGTTTCCCTTCAATTATATCCATAATCTTATCAATATATTGCATTTTTATTATTCCACATGCAAAAACTGTGTGTTAAGTCATGTGCTCCGTTCCCCCGACCATCTGCTTTAGTACAACTGGCAACCCTGTTGGGTCCCAATCTGGCCCCCAGGGTGTCAGAGAAGGTTACGTGCAGATCCTCTGCTGTGGAACTTGAAAAGTATCTCGCCTGTCGGCGGGGGGTCTATGCGTAACGCGGCCTTACAGTCATGGCCTGTTCCATGGGTGTTACCATCTGTAACGTCGAAGTGATTTGACTGAAAGGGTAACGTCTAGGGTACAAACGTAACCCACGTTCCCTGAAGGACACACTTTCTCCTGGCACGACTCTGAGGTCGCGCTGACGCTGGCTCGGCTCTTCAGCGAAAACCAGCATGTGCATTCCGCTCGTGCCCTCTTATACTAATGCAGTGATGAGGTGCACCTGAGCGCAATCAAATGCACGCCAATATTCATTGGCCTTTTGTATAAAGCTCAAAGGCAATTGGTCTCTCTGGCAAGTTCCCATCTTTAACGTCTCTGTTCCCTCCTTTAGGGGACGTGGGTTACATTTGTAACCTAGACATTTTTTGTTGGATGAAGACCCTCCAAAATCTTAATATTGTGATCTACATATACTACTGTGTACTGCTTGAGTTAGTATGATTTAACCTCAAATTCTATGAAATTATAAATACTTTTATTCAGCACTGACACAATAAATTAACCAAAAGTAACAGAAAAGACAATGTTATCATAGATTTCTGTTTTTTTTTTTTTTTTTTTGACTTTCCATTTATCTAAACATAGTTTCCACAAAATGTTAAGAACACCAGATGTTTCCAAGATTGATAATAACAATACATTTTCTTGAGCATCAAATTGGCATATTGATAATAGATTCTGAAGGATTACATGACACTGAAGAATTCAATGATGTTGAATATTCAGCTTTGCATCACAGGAATACATTACATTTAGTAATTTGGTTAATTTGGTAATATGGCTGGTTTCTTGCAGCCATATTGCAGCCTACAAATTGATTTAAACCTTTTTTGCAAAGCATCCAGTTTGCTGTATGTACACTTGTACATCTTTCAACTAAATTTTCCTCCAAAACTTGTCTAAAGCCCTGTTCACACCAAGGATGATAACCAATCCGAATCCATTCTGCTGTAACAAGCATTTAAAGCAGCAAACACACGCGTGCTTAGAATAAACAGATGATATCCTTTGGTGGTTTGGATGCCAATATTGTTATTTTTGTAGTTATGTTTATAGTTATTGTTCTTGCTGTGAACAGGGATTTAGACTATATTTCTCTTGATCTTCTCATATATTTCTCTCTGCTTTTTCAGCGGAAAGTCCGACCCAGCAGGTGAAGCAAACATGCGTACGGAAGAGTCTGATCTGCGCCTTTGCGATTGCTTTCATCATCAGTGTCATGCTTATCGCAGCCAATCAGGTGCTTCGCAGTGGCATGAAGTAACCGAATGGACCAATCCCAGCTCAGATTCAATTCAATATATAACAGTGACAAAAATGGCAAAAAAACAAACAAACAAAAAAAACATGCATTCGCAAACTGGAGCAGCTGAAAAGTGAAATATTTTTGAGACGAGCTACAGCTTCCACTGGAGAGAATTATTCATATTTGACAGCAAATGTAATGCACTCAGATATATAAACGCACACACATTCTGTGTCTTACCCAAAAAAGGTCTGATAAAATACACGAAAAGAGTGAAAGAAGAAGTTTATGCTGTAAAATGCCCCCTTCAACCACTCTCTCTCCCTCTTCAGTATGTTTTGGGTGACTTAAGCCGCATGGACATCTTCAACCGAGGATCCTACTCTTCGATGCATGACGATGCATGGATTTACAATAGCCTGGATGTACCAGTAGAGCACAGCTGTGCATCCATTCACCTATATATTAGACCCCAAAACAAATTTTCAGAAGAAAGATCCGTCTTACACGTACGAAGAGTTGAATATGCAGCGGAGGCAATTTCTGACATCTTTTACATCCAGTATACTGATCCCTTTGCATGATAATAAGGGCTGTTTAGGGCATGCTCATGTCATGCAATGTTAGTCTTGTGTTTGTCGAGTAACTATTGTTGGTTTTTAACCTGTTGCACATGCCTGAGATGATTGTAGTAATACTCCATATGGCCAAAGGGGGCGTGAAACAACCCAAAAGTGATACTATACCACTAGTGACACACCTGTAGAGTATTAAAAGGATAGATCACCCAAAATTGATTTGATCAACTTCAGGCTATGCAGATTCCAACACGTACTCGGATTTATGGGTGCCGTCAGAATGAGAGTCCAAAAATAATCCACACCAACTATTAACATCTTTTAGAGCGCGAACCATTGCTTCTGGCTGAAGTAAAAGTCCATAATCTGTAATATTGTTATCTCTTAAGTTATTTAATCTAAATCAGGAGAGAGGCATGCACAGATCAAACACTGATCATAAGTGAAATCAGTGGAAAACATATCAAAACATATACGTCAGTGGATTTTGTTGTGAGAGGAAAACAAGGGATAGTTTTTGTTTACCTGAATAAAGCATTATTATGGACGCAATTTTTTTGTGATGTATTTATCAGCTGTTCAGAATCTCATTATGACGGCACCCATTCACTGGAGAGGATCCAAGTGATATAACTATAAAATGTCTCCAAATCCAACACAGTCTCACGACCAATTTGTATGTATTCGTACGAGGCGGAAAATTTGTGGTAATTCGTATGACCTCACTTATATGATTTGTCGAAACCCCAGTGACGGGTAGGTTCTGAAGAAGAAACAAGCCAATTTAGTTTTTGGGTGAACTATTTCTTTAAGTGTTTTACAGTACATGAATTAAAACTATTTTCTTTTCACCTGAAATACACTATGCATTTTCAGGATAAATGTTTGAACGATCAACAACGCTCGTCGGTGTAACTGTTACATTTTGCGAACATTTGCACTGTAGTTATAACGTAGAGTCGACAATTAGGAGCTTTTTAATTAAAATGACACGACTGGCGTGAAATGATACCAAATGATTATGTTAACGACACATTCTAAAAGGAGAATTTGTTTTCTGACATATCAGGAAATGAGTCAATGGTTGTTCTTTTCCGGGAACTCCACTGCGTCCAGAGACGCTATGGGGAACACCTTCATGCGTGACGGCTCTGAATCTGCTGTACCAACGTCCAATGAATGGGCACGACGT
>JAUYWG010000038.1:24558580-24572818 GCA_034779775.1 Enteromius afrohamiltoni
ATAGGTCGGGACAGGCGGCAAAATGGCGGAAACAAACAACAAGCAGAAAATCAAACACGGGTAGACAGAAACAATGGCTAATACTTGTAGGGTATATTTAAAGATGGGTACTTTTACTCAAGTAATTTTTTTGTTAAAAAAATTTTACTTTTACTTTGTTACTGTGGCTTACGCTCCTCTCATTACATCAACTTAACCCAAGTTATAAAGGCTTCCATTTATTCCAAACGCGCCCTCTACTTTTCTTTGGGCAATGAATGATGCCCATTTGCAAATGATTCATTCTTTTTTAATCGGTTTCTGTTTAAAGGCTTGATCAAACCAGTTGGCAAATGAATCAGTTTAAATGATTCGTTCAGTTTCCTGCCACACACGCTGACTCGTCTGAAGCAGTTCTCATTCAGAGTTGTAACAGAAGGTTTAAGAACATCAACAGCGTTGAAGACGTGGCTTTGGATCCACAGTCAAATCTGGAAAGGCTATTGTAGGCTAGCTATGAAGATCTTATTAGATGAATACCTTGTGTGCTGTCTACAATTCCACAGTTTACGCTATTTGTTTACGGTACAAAATACCATTACCTTATACATTAAGTAAAAAGTTTAATGCACTGAATAAGCTGTCACAAAGTATGAAATGAACACCTGCCAAACCCGCGTTAGCTCTGCGCAGCGGCACGCGACATGTTCCCTTTGCCTAACGTTGGTTAGAGACAAGAATTTACGCTTACAGAACATTTGTTTACATTTTGCAGAACAGACGGAGGAAGATCCATAAATGTGCATTTGTTTCGTTATGTTTAGATAATCGGTCATGTAAAGAGTTTTCACTCTTCTTTGTGTTGGAGGTTATAAAGGCCTACATATAGTCTATAATATAATTCATATACTTTAAAATATAATTTTAAAACAGTGATGCAAATTTGAATTTTCACCAGCTGTTACTCCAGTTTTTAGTCATATGATCTTTTAGAAATCATTCTAATCTAATGATTTATTGCAGTGTTGGAGACAGTTTTTTGAAACGTGAGGGCAGTTTTGTAAAAACCAGGGTTAAAGCTCTCATCAGGAATTTAAGTCTGGTCCTGATTTGGGGAATGGAGATCCTTCCAACAAAATCTTCATTTTTGCTCATGTAATGATAATCGTGTCCTGTGTCTCTGACCATTATCTTGTTTATTTGCCCAATATTGACAATCTCCTTCCGGAGTTGGGATTCTCAGTACTTGTTCTGTTGTGTTAATGTTCAAGCTGTCCTGTGACAATGTCTGTTGGATCTGCTTGTGAGTGGTAAGCAACCGGGTATCATCAAGTCGATTTATGACTTCCTGTTGTCTTGAAGCCTCTTTGTGGCATTCGGCTCCTCATGTTTCAGTGTTCCGATTGAATATTAAGTGGCTGATTCCCTCTGATGCACTACATAGCAATTACTTTTACTGAAGTAAATATTTTTTTAAGCATTTTTACTTTTACTTGAGTACAGTTTTTGTTTACTCTTATACTGAGATCTTAATCAAGCCTCTTAGTAATAGGCTACACTGTATATAGGATTATAGAAAATTGTGGATGAACTGGGATGGGGTTATTCAAAGGCACATGTCCATCAAAGAACTAATAAGCCTCAGAGGGAATAATTAGTGAAGATCCTTTACATACATGTAAGTGCTACAAGTGCCTATTTATAAGAGCAAAGTTCAAAGGAAATGTTCATTGCAGAATACAAGAGCACCACATGTCATTTTTCATCAGGATTCTTGACACGGCACTGTAAGGACACGTTCAACGTATTGAGCATGCTTGTGTATTCCCATTAGAGGCTCATGTTGCCTTTGAATTATAAGCAATAATCCTGAAAGTAAAGCCCTTCATGGATAATTTTCCCATCCTTTGGACACTCAGTGTCTGCAGTCCCCGAAGCTTGACTTCAAGGTTGTTTTGCCATGGTGCTCCTGTCGACAAGAACCTGAGCTGTTCTTGTCTGCAAATTTGAGAGTCTGATTCTCAGGACTCAACAGGCTCACTGTTCTCTCCGTACGGGTCTGTAAATGGTTATTTGCTTTAGTCTGCTGTTGAGCTAACATGTGTGAAGAAAGAGCGTCTGGGGGTTAACAGCTGATCCCGTATGAGCTTTGCAGTAGGATACGGCTCTTTCATTCCAGTGTACCGCTGCGTGAGGAGCATGTAGACTCGCTCCTGCAGTGGTGGAAAAACAAATCATATTTTATATGTGCATATTGCTTTTAGGATGCTGATAAATCGTGTTCTGTTTGATTTTTCTTATTGTAATTTTCTGCTGGTTTTCTCTGTCAAAGGTGATATTTTCCCTTTAAGTTCCATGTAAAAATGACTCCTTTTTTTTACTCTGTATGGGAATTTACAGTGACTTTCAGCAAAAACAATTTGTTTTCAATGAGAGTTGGTGATTTGAGCAACAGTCGTTGAGTATATGGCTTTGATTTATGTAAATTAGTAGCAAGTAGCTTTAGAATGACAAAAAGCTGTTTTATGCTATTCTACCTTTAAAATATGATGTAAATTGCATTGATTATGATTGGTTAATCTCAATACACAAAATACTGGTTCTTTACTTGTTAAACGATTCACTGGGGCGAATCGTTGCGCGGCTGCCGCTTTCTCTCATAATGGAAGCGTATTTTTGAGGTTGAGGTGGTGCTAGTGTCGCAATCTCGGGGCGGACGTTACCATAGTTACAAACAACAAGTCACATTTGTATTTCCCAAATAAATTAAATAATTATCCCTAATTTCATTTATCCGCCTCAGCATAAATACCATCGTCTCACTCTTCTCGCTATCTATGATCCCACCTTCTTCCTTCACACCTTGAAGGGGGGTGAACGGGACCGGGCCTCGCTCCGAGCTCCGCCCTCGCTAGGTCTACTATTCAGCAGGGCTCGCTCCCCGGACAGCACGCCAAATTTGCTTATTTAATTTAACGAAGAAGTGCGAATTCGTGAAATTACCATTTCAAATATGTTTAAATAGAAAACAGTTATGTTGAAAATGAAAACTGTAATTACAGTATATTTCACAATATTCATATTTTTACTTGCGTATTAGCCTAGGTGAGCATAAGAGACTTTCATTTGAACAGTAGTATATATTTTAATACTGTGATGCCTGAATTCACTTATATCATGTAAAAGGATTCAAGTTTTGATTTTTTATTTTACTATATCAAAATAGCATCAAATATTGCTCATAAGATGAATGTCTGTGCATATATGGAAATGAGTATTGAATAGTAAGAAAGCAAATTCATTATAATCGATAACACTTTTTTAAAAGCAAGGAAATCCTCTTTTTAATGACACATGCATTTAGAACAAAAAACAAAGCAAAACAAACAAACAAAAAAAAAACATGAGAGAGTTCCCTTAATAAATAAGACTTGTTTTAGTCAGAGACTTAGAAAGACAATACTGTGGTTGTCATTATTTTAATTAGCACTGAACTCTTTGTTCATTCACTACAGGTATAATTGGTGTCAGTTGAAAGGCTTGTATCTGACATCTTCATAATTACATTTCAGTAAATGTATCAATTGAGCTATGGAATTATAACAATGCATTGTTAATATTTATGATATAATTATTTCATTGCAGTCTCACTACTGACAATCTCAATTAGTTCCAATGATCGTGCTGTAGAAACACGCTGTCACCCTGTGTTAAATGTTCCTACCGTATCACTGATGGATTTGAGTTTGATCTTTATAATGGCGGTTCGATTAACTCAGGTCCTGACTCCTTCTCGAATTGTGTCTGTTCTCCAATACTGACCTTTTCCCCCTTGCCATACCCACTTCACTGGTTTTTAATTATAAGAATAAAACAGGGGACATTGTGACATTGTCTGCAAAAGGCAGCAATCAGCACCTCATCACAAGCATGCAGTAAAATGATGAAGAAATTATCATTTGCAGTCAAACAGTCTTCAACAAAGTTCACCTGATTTGAATGTAGATAACATTTGTGAAGGACGTGGTGAGATAAGATTAATATTTGATGTAGTTCTATTACAAAGTCTTCTTTAGCTTTCTCTCGTTTGTGTTACAGAGGAATATAGTTCATTCAAAAATGTAAGTTCCAGCTAAAGTGAAACTGCCACATATTAATGTAGCTCCATATCTAACGTGTCTTTGGATGGAGCAGACAGAAGTGTAATTGATTTATTCACTAATAATTCTCCTCTCCAGCGAGCTGCTAACACCTTATTCAATACGGCAGGAACATTTTGTTGGACTGGAGAACCGGATCATACTGTTCAAGGAAAAGAATCAGATCTTTAATTCTTGTTGACTCAATGATCCAGTTCCCAAGTTGACGGCTCACTGGAGGGGAAGATTATCCGTGGATAACAAAGCTGGGTCTGTTTCTAACACAAAGCTGTCATGAGGACTTGAATTATAATGCATAAATGGTGCGCTCAAAATATTTAGTCTTGTGTAGGGTTTATTTTAATTGCGTATAAGGTAACACATACATTTTATGCATATTTGTCAATCATATGTTATGGTTTATGTATTTGTCAGCACGTTCAATTACGTATTTGTAAATCAATCTTACTTTAACTCTATAAAGCCTATTTCATATACTTTACTTATATTGTTTGTAATGCTAGATTGAAACTAGCTTTCATCATAAAATTAAGAAGTTAAATATAAAACACATTTTTTTAAAGACGTAGATTGACACCACATTTTTATATTCCTTTTATGTCAATTCTTTCTGAAAATATGAATCAAAGCTGCATCAGATTAGTTAAGTTTGAATAAACTCTTCTATTTCAATAAATTAGTTTTTTTTTGTATTATTATTATATCCTGACTTGTTTTAAAACTAGCCATATTTGAAACATGTTTACACTTTTTAACGGATTACGTTTAATTGTTTTCACAATTAATATAAAAAAATAAACACATTTAAAATTATGATTGTTTTTGACAGACATGGTAACTGTAATGTATAAATGCAACAATAAAATTAACAATAAATGACTTGGTGCTGTCAAACGGTTAATCACGATTAATTGCTTGTTTACATAATGTGTGTACCGTGTATATTAATTATGGATATATAAATACACACATGTGCAGTATATATTGCCCATATACATTTGTATAACCTTAATATAAATATATTTAAAATTTAAACATAATTTATTTTTCTTGAATATATGCATGAATGTGTGTGTAATTACATATACATACACACAGGACACACACTCTTAAACAAATAAACTTATTTTGGATACGATTAATCATGATTAAAAGTATGCAATTTCCCTTTCACACTGCATGAAAAAAAGCTTAAAGGTTTGGTAGTGACTAAAATAATTGCAGAATTTTATTTTGAACTTTCCTTCAAGATGTCTGCATGTTTTATTGTGTGTGTGTGTGTGAGTGGATTTGTGCATGTGTGTTCTGGAGAATCTATCAAGTCCAACTGGCTGCAAAATGTCCCTGGAGCATTGAACAATTTCATTTCTCATACTCTAAATTACATTTTTACTCCCCAAGGTCCCAGAAACCTCACCTGGACACAATGAAATAAGCCAGTACAGCCATCTGGATTCCACACAAGGTGATGATGATGATGATGATTTATGATATTCTCTATCTATAGTAAACAGAAGCTCCAACAATAAGTGCCGCATCCATTTACTGAGGTTACTAAGGCTTTGAGCGGTTTGCAGTGTGTTACTGTGGGGATCTGGGCGCTTCTCTTGGCGTTCGTTTACCTGAAAGCATTGAAAAACTTGAGAATAGAACCCTTACAAATTGCACTCAGACACATTTTTAGGTATGTAAAAATGAACCTAAGTGGGTAGAAGCATTTGCATGGGCCTTCCAGGTATATTAAGGGATGTTAACCAACCTGGTCTCATAAAAATACGTACCTCTGTGCACTTTTTGTGCAACACCATTTTATGTACCTAACTGCATGTTCTGGTGCAGTTTCAAAGAGAAATGTCCATTGCTGTTTTTTTTTATGCTGCTTTGTACATATTGGGACGGTTCAGAATTCAAATATCCAGGGACTGTCTCTAAAAGCTAATGCTCTATTATGTTGGAAATATGCGCTACACCAAATACAACCAAAAACCTACCCAAAAACAAATACAAAACTGATAGAAAAACAGATTCGTCTTTCAAAACCCATAGATATGAAGCGAGATACTTTATAAGTGATGCTAAAATCTTCCAGGCATTTTAATATTGTCATAACATGATATTCAAGTAATTGTAAAAAAATACGCTTTATTAATCAAAAATCTAAATTTGTGTAAGGTTTCAGAGTTTTACTGCCTCTAATGTTCATTTCTTTTGGAAACTGCAGTGATATGTACTTACTGGTATGTATTTTGGGTCTCGCTAAAAAGTGCAGGTACATTTATACTATGAGACCAGGTAGATATTAACAGGCAGACCCATTCTAAGACTCATGATGCTGTTCGCACTTTTTCAGGAGCTCATCTTTTCTCAGTTTCAGGATAAATGGCTGTGCCTCACATCTGCATTGATAATAGGCCAACCGTATGGTGAGAAATCAGGCTCTGGCCTTCATTAATTATTCATACAGGACCTCTCCAATTTTTACCGTGACTCAATTAGTTTTTGAGAGCCTTCTGCCGGGCCGGGGAACAGGGTTCTGTAATTAAGTATGCTAAGTGTATCCATGATGTGACTTATTTGAGATATTGCAGAGAGGGGGGAAGAACATGTCCGGATGATTACAGTTTCAAATATACACGCTTGGGGGGCGCCGACTGTTCTATTGCTACAGGGGACAGTAGTCATCGCTATGCAAGGTTAAATATGAAATGTGTAGCAAGCAGTGGCTTGACAGTTAAAGTCAAAAGGAAGTCAGAAGTGACTCTGTTTACTTTCCTAATACAAGTTTGTAAGTTTGTTCATTTTGAAAATTAGGACATTTTCTTTTTTCCCCTATTTCTGTCACCTGATGGGATTTTCTGTAATATCATTGATTTGACAGCACTGGCATGATAGTGTGAGAATGAAACTTGATCTCAACTGAGCTGTGTAATGAAGCCTATGTGTTCTATAGAGCTACTAGCGGAATCCAATTTATCCAAAACTGGTGAAATTTTGAAACATTGATAATTTTAAAAAATGCATAAATGTATGACTTTAAAAGGAGAGATTAGTTGCAGCAGTACATGACAAAAGTAGATTGATTTCTCCACTCTAAACTGTTTCTCACGCACACTTTCAAAAAAGCAAAAACAAATTGTGTCGGGCAGAGTCCCAAAACACGTAGCCAATCATCATTTAGGGGTGTGTCTAAAATATATTAAAATAATAAATAAATAAATAAATATGCATCAAAAAGAAGGAGCCTAAAGGCCTGGAAATAGATGCCAAGGTTGAGTTCACAAAATTTATAATGCGTGTTGGCGTTGCTTTAAAGATACTTGTGTGTTATCTTCGCTTGTTTCCGCCATTGTCGTTGCCATGGTTGCGTAAGTAGTTAAATATCAAAGTAGGTAGAGAGATCAATAAAGGGGCAAGGTCCTGTTGGGGTATGGGCGTGTTTGTTTTAGTGCTTTTAAATATCAGCATCGTTTGGCATAATTCGCTCAGAGCACCTTTAATTCAAAGTGACTTACATTGACTTCAAGGTGAACATAATGTCTACTTTGGCAATAAAACTCATGACCTTGACGTTGATATTGCCATGCTCTACTTAGTGATATTACATTCGGCTTATGATGCTGCTAAAGGTTAAACAGAAAAGTTTTAAAAAATGAGTTCAAAAGAGGTGAACCCCTGTGAATTATTATTTTTTTTATTGCATATAAATTAAAAGAAATAAATAATAAAAAACATTCTAAAATAATTTCATTTAATATTTATTTTTAATGTTCTTTTATTTTAGTGTCAGTACACCTATTTATTTATTCAAAATTGTGTTAATGAAGAATAATTTTCAGACGTAAAAACGTAAAATCGGGATTAAATCTTTTTTGTTTTGTTTTTGCTCGTTAACTTTGGGATATGCTGAGGAGGTGAGTGCTAACTTGCAATTAGGAACAGGCTCCATTATGGAGCCGCTTTTTAAAATCATCCTATACATTTTTGATAGTCAATTAACTTTTAGTTTTTTTTTTTGATAAATTTCCTGTTTTGTTCAGGAAAACAAAAACATTATTTATTGAAGTATTATTTATTAAAGTAAATAAGCTGCACATTTTGTTTCATGTTGACTTGTGTTCTGTTCTATTCAAACATGCAATCAACATTTCACACAAATGTGATTAAAAATAGAAAACTAACAATTAATTATTTTCATTAAAATATAATTAGCCATGATGGACAGGCCTGGACTAAAGAAAAAAGAGAGGGAGAGTCTCATTTGATGCTAGGAATGCAACCTGTTAGTGATTTCCTACCTTATTTCCCTGTGCAGCTGACCTCTGAACCTTTTGTCACAGTTCCTTGAATGCTCCCACATGGACAAAAAGCTACTTAGAAAACAAACTCCTTAGTGTGTCTTAAAAGGGGTGCAAAATAAGACTCCGTCTGACCTGTGGGTCATAAGTGGACAGGTGCTGTAGGGAACTAGAAAGGTTTAATTACATCTGATGCCGCAGTGGCATTAGAGCACCTCTGGCCTCCATTACATCACTGCCTTTATGTGTCAGAATGAAAACCATGTGATGTTTGACGCAGCGGCCCACCAGGAGAATGCTTGAGCCGATCTCTGGACAGGTTATACATTACTGATTGTTTAGCTCCAGGAAACAGCTGTTGAATGACAAGTATTTTTCTCCAAGGAACACAATGTATGTGCTGCCGAATGCACAGTTGAGTTATTGGCAATGCTGCATGACTGACTATAACACTTTGATTTTCTCATATTAAACTGTATGTATGTTGACTCGGGAACCCAGCAGTTTCTTAAACAGTTGTTGATGTTTGTTTACCATCTCACAAATGTTGCTATTGCCTTTCAGATGAATGTGAAAGTTTCTCTGTCAAACCTGACACAGTTGACAGGCGAATCTGTACATGCCTTAAAGGGGTCGAATGGCGTACATGCACTTTTTCAAGCTGTTTGGACTGAAATGTGTGTTGGGAGTGTGTGTACACAGCCATCCTAGAATGATAAAGATCCAAAAGTATTATTATCAAATTAAAAGAAGAATAAGTTGCCCCTTCTGAAATCAAGTCATTCTCAAATGACATCACACCGACAGAAGCCACTCCCACAATAGTTGATTGACAGCGGCGTGTCACACAGACTGAACTGGTGTCTTACCTCAGACCCGCCCTTCCTAATAATGTGCTAATTAGCAAGTTTCACTATGAATACAGCTAAAAAAAAGATCCTCTGAGTGCGCCTCAGAAAAGAGGGGCGGAGTCAGCGGAGCTCGTGAAGATTTAAAGGGGAAGTACACAGAACAGAGTGATCTCCAAAGAGCTGTTTTTGACAGGGTAAAATGAGCTTTTTTTACACTATATTTGAGAAATTTTAAAGCAATCTATATTACAAACTTTCCATTAAGATCCTAAAGAATCATATCAGCTTGTGGAAAATTTCTTTTGTATGACCCCTTTAAAACGAAGACATGGGCTGTCGTAAACCCGGTTGTTTGTAAGATCTGGGGCAAGCTGCAAACCACACTGATATGATGCATATACTTACAATGCAAAACCTTACTCCTGGGCAGAGCCCCGCTCATTTGTGTGCAGCACATCTTGTGTGATTGTCTTTATGAGAGTGTCTGTGTTGGTGGAGATAAGTGTTATGTGGGATTTGTTTGGTAGGTATAGGACACTGAAACAAAAGCCTGCTTGGCATGTGCATTTTTTCCCCCAAATCTTAAGTAGCCTCAAAATGTAATGGCACTAAATTTAGGCATTGTTTAACATCTGTTTTATGGCATTTACGCTGAATAATGAATGACCTGTGGCTGTGCGTGTCTCGTAGAAACCATTAATGTTAGGTTTTGTGTCATGCAAATGGGTTGGTTTTTGAATAATAACGGCCTCCATGAACATGTCTTCACCTCTCTTTAGTCAAATTGTTTCTAGAACATGGCCTATTTTCTCTCAAAAATGTTTGCAGACATTAAACATGAATAGATTTTATTTGGGTAGAGAAAAATATTCAGGAACCCAAATATGTCAGAAGGAATATTAAACAGTCTGGAAAGACATGACGTCCTGAAAACGGTAAATGCAAATACTTCATGATAAAATAACATGTCTATGAATTTAGCCACAGGGATGAATATATTTAAAATGAATGCACGGATGTTACCTCATAGATGGATACATGGATAGATTCATGGCCCTTTTTTGTCTCATTAAGATAAAAATAAAATGTCTAATAACTATGGTAATCTATAAATATTTAATAATAAATAAGGCATACACAACTTTTTATCTCAATTAATTAATTTATTTTTATTTACTGTGTTTAATCATTTATTCTTTCATATCACAATTCAGCAGACCTTTCAGAATTGTTTATATCATGCAATTCTGAATTCAGAATTCCATATTAGGGTTGCATTGATTTTAAATTTATTTTTAAACTCAAACATTTTTTTCAATTCTTTAAGGTTTCTGTTTTTTAGACAAAAAATGTTTTTTTTTATCAATTACCTTTTTTATTTTATTATTCTGTAGCAGATTAACTTCCATCATTTTATTGATATATATTTTTATGTTTTATTTAATTTATTAATAAGACATGTTATTTAACTATTATTATGTGCTGTCAAACGATTAAACACGATTAACTGCATTTAAAATAGTTTTTGTTTACAAAACATATGTATATATAAATACACACACATACATGTATATATTTCAGAAAAGTATGTTATTTTTATATATTTATTTATGATATAATTTATATGACATGTAAATACATCTAAATCTATACGTTTAAATATACACCGTATATGTGTGTATTTATATATACATAACAAACATGCACAGTACACAAATATATACACCATTATACAAACAAAAATATTTTTTGATGCGATTAATAATTAGCTTTAAAATATTATATACTGTATATTACTAAAATATTATACTTAAATATCATGCTTAATAAATATTATACTCTTGCCAAATTTTGTGAAACTAATTCTCTTGTAAACAAAGCACATAAAAGTAACACCATTATGAATAGCATTTAGTGATTTAAATATATTAATTCTGATTGCTCTTTTACTGCAGAAATTCCGTTCTGAAGGAAGATTATTTTACTTCTTTATTTATTTGACAGTTTGTTATATAATTCAAGTAACTCGGCAATACTTTTTGGGGCCGCACACTACAGTATATGCTATGTATATAATTCATGCATTGCTTCTTCTCTGTCTCTCTGTCAGTATAGAGCTGAGTGACAACTGAACGCTCCGGAACATTTCTCATCCTGTAGTGAATGTCAAACGTAGTGTTTTATTCAGCTGCTCGTCAACACTGAGGCTAAAGTCATTAACCGTGCTACAAGTTCCTAACTGGCCCAGCGCTCAAAGCTGTCACAGAATCCTGAGATTAAACACAAACCTCTGCTAAGCCAAATTCATCAACGTCCCGAACTGCTGCTTATACCACCTGTAGGGCTCCGTTATTTCAGAATTGCCTCTGACACAAATGGCCAGACAAATTGAAAATGTGATTTTCTCAATTGGTGTCTGGGCAGAGAGGCTGTGTGGATGCAGCTAGCTAAATAAAACTCAATTCTCATGCCAGAGATGAGCTCTGCTCGCTTTCGAGGGCCACGGGTTTGCATTACATTCAAGTAACAATAACTGGTTGAAAAGCACACATTGCATTGTCAGGTGCTCTGACGCAGGAATGCAACACTAGCAGCATACTGTGCAACAGCATTTTAAACAGTGGTTTGCTGCATTGTCGTCACATGACCTTACTATGCCACGTATTTATTCAACTCCCAGTCTGGACATTAAAATGTAGCCAGTCGATATAGCATATTAACTGAAAGAAAAGAAAAGGAAGTTGTTGTTTTTTCATTATAGAGGTGGGGCGCTGTTTTTCTTCAGGCTTCTACAATAATGATTGTTATATTGACTGACTGGCTATTCATTGTTCTGCTTATTAAACTGATTCTTGTTAGCTTGCTTGCTAGGTAGCTAAATAAGTTAATGAGAATGAAATCAAACTTTAATTTGTTAAAACATATATTTACTGTGTTATTATACAAAAGTAACCTGAAGTATTTACTAAAACTTTTCCCTCAATACATTTCTAATTTGCTGCTTATTAATAGTAAGGTAGTTGTTAAGTTTAGGTATTAGATGTACAACAAGGTCATGTAGAATAAGCAGGGCTGTACATTAACTTTTTTTGCACATAGCACTGGTGTCACAGAAGTTCAAGATTTTGTAGCACAAGTTAAGGATGCCATATGGCAAAAAAGAGGAAAATGCAATAAAGGGCTATTTTTTGTTAATGGATAATCTAAACAAAAAGCAAATACCCGCAGTTTTCATAGCTTTGATACTACTCCAGATTCCCGCAGATTTCGTTCCGCCAATCCCGAAGCCAGTTCCAGTTTCAGTTTCCAGGAGCTGTGTTTAGTAATGTTGGTTCTGGTTTCATGGCAGTCAAAGATCATTGCGGTTCCCAGCCCGCACCAGTCGGGTCCCAGTCCCGAATCCAGTCCCGTGTGGGCCACAGACCGTCCTCCCCCAGAGACACATGTCAACCCAGGCTTGGTACCGGAGGGAGACCTCCCCAAGAATGTTTTGGGCAGAGTGGGGGTCTCCACCATCTGCTCCGCCCTGGTGAGCGTCTCTGCTGTAGTTCGTGGAAGAGCCTGTCCCACCTTGGGTCATCATGTACTCTATGTTGTCTGGGAGGCCTCCCGAGACTCCACCATATACACCTCCCAGACACCCATCCATCCCACCCCCTGCATGGGGTTTGTTCCGCCTTCTTGCCACCAGCCTCCTATAATATTTTTCTGTTGCGTCTAGAAGCCGCTCCTAGGGGGAAGGCTCTGTCACGCCGTCATGTGTCACCTGTCTCTTTGTTATAATTTGTTCCACGTGCTCCTTGTGTTTTGTTTACATTCTGTATCCTCGTGTTTTCCCTCATTTGTAACTCCGCCCCTTCATTAGTGTTCACTCCCTGCCAGCCGTGTGTTTCCAGGTGTTCTCTATTGTCTTTGATTATGTCCTGTATGTAAAGCATTAGCTGTGTTTCCCGGTGTCTATATTAGTTTGAAATTCTGCTCTACCCTCTAAGAAAAAATTGATCTCGCTCTTTTGCTATATCGTGAAACAATCGAAGGGGTTGTGATCAGTGTTTCTACTATCATCTACTATCATTAGCTATACTAATCGTCAACAACAGGTGTGTTTGGAGAACCGGAATAGCAAGCTCATAGTTACTGCGATGATTTGATCTTGGATGTAGTTAGCGAGGTACGAAGAACGGACCCCTGCACGAGTCCTTTCCTCTCTAAACTGTTTACTTTTACTTAAGACATAACTAGCTGTGTTTATATGTAAACCTTGTGTGTTTTTGACAGTATTAGATCCAAAATCCATCAGATGCGAAAGACAACTTAATGTATAAGATGGCTAAACTAAAGGCATTGTTTCAAAATGTGAATTTTTATTTCATCCTGCATGTAAGGCAGCGTTTGTAAGATCAGAGCTGCTTTGTCTACATCCGTTAACGTGGAAACCTGTTGTTTCTCGTGCTTAAAGCACCTCCTGCTGCCAAGAGAATGAGTTTGCATTTTCAATAAATTCTTCTGATCTTTGCAGCAAACATATTTTACTTGTTATCAAAAAAATAAACTACTTTAGAAGGACTTAGCTGTTGTTGATTCTTTTGTGATGTTTTGCGGAAGTTAAGTTAGGGCCGCGATGGTGCGCATGAGCAGTAATGTTTATGTTCTCGTTGAAACCGTCTATAAATACTTTTGTTTTGCATCAATTTTTTTTTAAGTCACTCAATAATAATAAAACAATAATGAGAAATACATTTTGATTAATTACAACCTAGTTTATTTGCCTCACTAGAAATTGCAAATTGAAGCATTTATTTCAGAGCTTTTGGTTTGATTTATGCAAATTATTTTCAAATTTAGTGTCATCTTGCTATTCTGTGCAGAAAAATAGCATTACCCTTTCAGTCGAATCACTTCGACGTTACATATGGGAACTCGCCAGAGAGACCTATCTGCTTTGAGCTTTTA
>JAUYWG010000038.1:24572918-24588087 GCA_034779775.1 Enteromius afrohamiltoni
TGGCGAGTTCCCATATGTAACGTCTCCGTTCCCTCCTTCAGGGAACGTGGGTTACGTTCGTAACCTAGACGTTCTGTTTACATGTTGCATAATGCAAAAGTAGCATGAAGTGTGTCTCCCCAAACACAACTTATGATATACTTTACATGTTGATATTTTAACATTAAAATTGCACAATACATTCCTCATGAAATAATAATGAAAGCTGTCCAATATTTTGGTATTATGTTTCACTCTTCCTATGAAGTCCAGTTCTAGAAAAAGATTCAGAAATGATATTTCCACAACCGTTAATAAAACATATCAATCATGCACAGAACAGTCCGAATGAGTTTCCCAAAGGACAATCTATCCCAAAATGTAATGAAGCCATCCACACAATGGCATCCATCACTTTCACATTATTGCTTTTATTTTACAGATGTCATGTACAGCATTCCCTGAAGAACAGCTAGATAAAATTGAGGGAACTCCCTTGTTGCATTCGACAACAGCCACTGCATCTGTCCCAGGAATGCAGTTAATCTTTAGATTAAATGGGGGATATTTTAATTAGGTTAATCTCTAAATCGAAGGGACATGTTTGCTAGGTCATCTCCTACATTTTAACAGAGGGACGGAGATGGATCCCCTTAAAATGCAAAGGCGATTTTGCTCTTTATCTTTTCCCTGCAGGCTGAATCAGAACCTGTACCTCTCTCTCTCTGCGGTGTATCTACCAGCCTCAAATGCTTCAGAAGCGATTTGCTACACAATACAAAAAGACTCATGAAAAAGCAAAGCCATGGCTCTATACTATTATTACCACGTTACTGCACATAATATATATTTATATTATGAAAACTGTCTGTGCGCTTTATTAAATTACCTCTCAAAGGCCCTTTTGTGGTAATGCAGCTGCAGCTAATGAGACATCCGAGGTCAAATGTTTCCAGTCGTAAATGCAAGATATTTTGACCATATCATAATTTAAAGATATTTTGATCCTACTTTAAAGTTGAGTGTAGATGTAGATTGGTGATGCTGTTGAAGAATTTGCTTTGCTTTTACTGACAGAGGTGTATTTTAAGCCAGTGTCAATGAGAAGGCAAACTGGCACTTGTTTTAAATGATGTTGTTTATTTATTGCAATCTTTTGCCGTCTGCTTTATTATTGGTTTCTTATTATTTCATAGTTGTTTTATGGTTTCAATTTTTGCTGTATAGCCTATCTATTATTAATGGTAAGTGTTTGTGACAGTTCGATGAAGACCTTGTCAGTGTCCAATTGGCATTTTTACAAATGCCACTGTATACTGTACATTCGGTCAGTTTCTTCTCATACTTGCCTGTTTGACAAGAGAAAGTCTTTGAACATCTGCTGTGATATTGTAGTGTATTACCATGATGAACCATGGTCTGTTGGAATAATCAATTCTGACTGGCTATAAGGTGCCCTTTAAAATAGTTCAATACACATACAAATAAAAACATCCATCTTCTAGTCAAATATTGCCCCGAAAACATTGTTTGGCAAAGCTAGCTATAAGCGGGTTGATTCATGGCTAGGTGTGATTTAAGTGATGTTGTAAATAAAGTTTCGGGAGGAGCAACGCTTAGCCACGGCTGGTTCCGAATGATCTCTAATCAGCCTAATAATCATTATTCAAACCCGACTCGTCTGCCTTCACTTCCATTGTCTACTTCCCTTCCATATCTAGCTACGCATCCCTCCACCTCCCCTTCTCCACCTTCTTTTTGCCCCTTCCACAAGGGGGCAAGTAGGGTCCGAGGCTGATGCTGAGCCCTGCCATCGGTTACAGGGTTATAACCAGTAGGGCTCGGAGTCCACCGGCTCACACCCTGGACAGCACAGAGTTAAATCCACTTTACTGAGATTCTTTGCTTCCACATTTACACAAAAGTCCTTGAATGCACCTAGTCATGGGTTATTCCTTAAACAGAAAGCTATCTTACAGTGTTTTTAACTGATGTTAACTGAGGGCTTACGAGAATTTTTTTTTTTTTTCAGTCAGTCCTTCAGTCCTTATTTTTTGATCTTTATTGTTTCCTATTCTTTTTAATTTGAGAAATTTAGATGGACACAGATTTTAAAGGAAGAGTACACCCCAAAATTAACAGGTTTTTTTTCTTGATTGTATACCTACATACATCTGTATGACTGTTCTTCTGTGAAACACAAAAAAAATATTTGTAAGAATTTTTCTCTCGTTTTCTTTTTTCTGTACAATGTCATGGGTTCAATCTTGTTTCAAATGGTCTTCTTTTGTGTTTCGTATAGAAGAAAGAAATGTCTAGGTTATGAACATAACACACATTCCCTGAAGGAGGGAATGGAGACATTACATATGGGAACTCGGCCTATGAGCCTTTTACTAAAGGCCAATGAACATTGGCATGCACAGATTGTGCTCAGGTGCGTGAATGTGTGAGTATAAAAGGGCACGAGCACAGTGCACATGCAGGTTTTCGCTGAAGAGCCGAAGCCGGCGTCAGAGCGACCTCAGAGACGTGGCGGAGAAAGTGTAACCCCCCAAGAAGGGGGGCAACAGAGTTGCTTTCAGTGGTGCTGAAGCAAGTGGTTGAGGGTGGAGCACATAAATAGCAGAAATTTTTACATGTGGAATAAAAAATACAATATATCGATAATATTATGCATATAATTGAAGGGAAACACAGCCTTCTGGTAGACCGTGGATATGTTTTGTCGCCACACCTCTGGCGAAGGAGACCAGGGGAAGCCCAGCTGGAGCTACTCCGCTCTAGGTTTGACTGCAGAGCAAGGAGGACTCAGGTTATGCACAGTTAACGGAACACTGAGAGAAAATAACGCACGGATCCCATAGGAGTGGCGCAGCAAGCCGGCACCAGCCGGTCCTCTCACTCACCTGCTTTCCTCCTGAAGACGCAAGAAAACACAACCTCTATGCAGAGGTCTTTTTTTGTAAAACCTAGCAAAGGTGACGGTGTCGCCCAGCCTGCAGCTCTAAACTATGCTAAGAGGCGTCGTACAGGATGAAGCAGCACTCTCTGAGTGAGCTCCCAGTCCTAAGGCAAGGCTTCCCTGGTATAAAGGGAATGGCTTTAACCACCCAATGAGCCAACCTCTGTTTGGAGACAGCATTCCCTTTCTGCTTTCTGCAGTAGCACAATCCGAGCTGCCAGAGCGTCCGGCACTTGCGTCAGATTCAGCCACTAAAGTCGCTCCTGGACCACCGTGATGGACATCACCTTACCAAGGGCACGCGCTGCGACCTTCATCGCTCTGTGTTCCTGCATAGTCCCCTGGTCCGGCCCTGCACGGGACTATGTGGTGCATCAGAATATCCGCACGGCTGTTACCCCGGACAGAACATTCTGAACACTCACCCGGAAGTCCCCCAGGCGCCTCGCCGCAGTGCGGTGAAGGACGTGAGGGGAGCTGTCTCGCTAACGAGAGGCAGGACTTCAATGTAGCCATGGTCATACACTAGCAATGAACGCATTGACCGTCCACAAAAGCTGTCTCAGTCTGTCTCACCCCAGACATGAGAGACAATGATCATGTCAATCCAAGAGGTGAGGAAACTTTGCATCTAGAAACGCACGGCCGGTTTGACATTCCAAAGAATGCTCCACCAATCGTGGGAAAATTCGCTCTTTCTCCCGGTTGCCCAGGGAAAACCTAACGCGGCAACTCCGTGCACTCAGAGGTCTTTTGCTCACTGGATATGCAAGATGACTGGCACACAAGCTTTTAAAAAGGCTACCAGCCTGCAGAATTTGCTGACAGCCGTCCAGATGAAACACTATCAGACGAGAGAGCAGGAAAGCAGGAACTCTTAAAATCAGGATTCTTCCTCGATCGTTCTCCAGAACTCGCAGAGGGGGTCTCCTGTAGTAGCTCAGACGGCGAAGGCTCTGAAGTGAAAATCTGCATGTGCACTGTGCTCGTACCCTCTTATACTCACACAGCGATTGAGTGCACCTGAGCACAATCAGTGCACGCCAATGTTCATTGGCCTTTAGTAAAAGGCTCATAGGCAATTGGTCTCTCTGGTGAGTTCCCATATGTAACGTCGAAGTGATTCGACTGAAAGGGTAACTCGTGTTTCATGCAATACTGTACATGTTTGAAATGACATGAGTGGTAGTAAGTGATGACAGTGAACTGTCCTTTTAAGAGCCATATGTACAGTACATACAACCCAAATTCCAAAAATTTTCTGGCTGTTTTTTTTTTTCTTTTCAATTTTATAATGTGTTCACAATAGAACATAGATAATCTAATGAATGTTAACCAGGGTGTACCATCTCCTCTTCTTTTCAAAACAGTTTTGCATGTCCCACAGGACATGATGGACCATGTTCACGTATGTCTTCCTTTTGTATGATAGAGATTTAGCGAATTGTGTTTACCAACAGTGGTTTCTGGAAGTGTTCCTGGGACCATTTAGTAATGTCAATGACAGAATCATGCTAATGAGTGATGCAGTCGTCTGAGGGTCTGAAGACCATGGGCATCCAACAAGGTCTTCAGCCTTGTCCCTAATGCCGAGTTCAAACTGCACGATTTTCAAAGTAGTCGCGTCACAGATCTTTACACTCTGGGGTAGCATTCCGTCTCTGCTGTGTTGACACTGCATGATAGATTACCAACAGGGGTTTCACGCAGCATGACTTTACAATAGACAGAATCGCAGACAACTTTATCTCACTGCCAAATCCACATGAGAAGTGACATGGAAACAACTCAAGGTCACGTGTGCAAGACCGGAGTTCTCACGTGAGACTTGGATAATTAATAGATATAATAGCAAGTAAATGAGGCTTGCCATGCAAATTTTACACTACAGATTTCTCCAGTTTCTTGTGATGATATCATGCAGTGTAGATGATGAGATTTTTAAAGCCTTTGCAATTTGAGGTTGAGGATTGTTGTTTTTAAAGAATTCACCAATCTTTTTACGCACTCTTTCACAGATTGAAGAGCCTCTTATTACTGTACTTCTAAGAGACTCTGCCTCTCTTATGCCAAGATCAGGCTTCACGATTTTATTCCCGATTTTGATTGACGAAAAATGCCAGAGATCACAGGCAAATCGCACAATGTGAACTATCAAAGATGCGATCTGAGAGAATCGCAGACGTGTTGCCGACACCAGTGAGATATTTGGCATGCTAAACATCTGGACCTGTCTGCGATTCAAGATCATGCCATGTGTAATGTGTTCCGACTGCAAATTATATGGCAAATATATATATACATATTTTGCTTGCTATCATTTTTAATAATAAGTAACTTCATTAGTTGATAGATTTTCTCTCAGCTGAGTCTTTTCTAAATGTATTGCATTTTCTGCCAACTTTTTTGAGACCTGTAGCAGGAATCAAATTTGAATAAATAAAAGTGTACAATTTATCAGTTTAAACATTTGTTATGTTCAATTTTGACTAAAACATTGGCTTATGTGATTTGAAGGTCTTTTAGTTTTCATTTTATTCAAATAAAATAATAATTAAAAAAATAAAAAAAACATTGCAACATTTCCGGAATTCGGGTTGTAGATTCTAATGACCTCTGCTGTGGTAGAGAGAAGACAAGAAGAGATTAGAGAAAACACAGATCAGAATTTAAGTATAAGCCAGAGGAGTAGGATTTCTACAGTGTAAGTTCCTCCAAAGGTTTCTTCCTCATCTCATTCAACATCTTAGGGAGGTTTTTTTTCCCCTGACTCTGTCGCCCGGGGCTGCTTACTAGAAGGCTATTGTTTGTAAAGCAGCTTTGGAACAATATGTATTGAGACTAGCACTATACAAATTATTCCATTTGAGACGAGCGAGAGAGTAACTAGGCGAAATTAGAAAAAAGAAACCAAATTGAGATATCTTGTTTTCTTTGTGGTTTTGTTAACATAGGCCTATGATTCAAAACAATTATATCCTAATTAGCTGTTCATTGTTATGAATTTATTTAACTATTCCACGTATTTTATTCAGTAGTCTCTGCTGTAAGGTCACTTTACTAAAGATTTGTCAGGTACACACTGTTAATATTGTGAAATGTTTTTACTATTTAAAATGACTGTTTTCTATTTTAAAATACTTTAAAATTTAATCTATTGCTGTGATCAAAGCTGAATTTTCAGCATCATTACTACAGTCTTCAATGTCATGTGATCCTTCAGAAATAATTAAAATAGGAAATATTTATTATTATCAATGTTGTAAACAGTCATGCTGCTTAAAGTTTTGGGGAAAATAAAAACAATAATTTAATATATTTTTATAATAATTTTGTACTTTTTTTTCATTTAATTATTTTTTTTTTATAATTTGATCATTGGATCCTTGCTTGAAGTATTACACTCTTAAAAAATAAAGGTTCCAAAAGGATGTTTTTGCAGTGAAGCCATAGAAGAACCACTTTGGTTCCCAAAAGTACCTTTCAGTGAACAGTTCCTAAAATAACCTTTTTGAAGAACATTTAAAAAAAATAACCTATTTTGACTATAAAGAACCTTTTCTGCATTTGAAGGGCTCCGTGGATGTTCAAGCTTCTTTACAGAACCATTTATGCCAACCTTTATTTTTAAAAGTGTTATCTTTTATATGATGTTTAAACGAGATCCCAAGTCTTTCAGCAATTGGCAATATTTATATGTACGTATTTTTTGTGTAATTCTTACCTTTATTTGTCTGTATTATTTTTGTTACAGAAAACAACAGCCAGCCAGCCAGCCAGCCAGCCAGCTATGACAATGATGTTTTTACACCTGAACCACTGAGCTTAAAAGGAAATAAACCTTTATTTGAGACTTTCATAAGAGAACTCTGAACCTCTGCAGAATAAAACCCACTTAATTTGTCAGTTTGGTTTGCGATATAGAAAGCTCTCTGCGTTTGAAGCATGCAGCATTTTTAAATGTAAACAAGGATAGAGAAAAAAAAATGCTGTGAGAGCAGTTCTCAAAAACCAGTGTAAGCCTGACTGCTAGACTCTATCTTCTTAATTGACTGCGTTGCAGATCCAGATTCTGTTTAATGCAAATGAAAAGCAATAGAACACCTGGAGCAACTGCCAACCAGGCTCTGAACACAGGAAAGAGAGATATTTATGGGGAAAAAATCTGTAAGAAACAATCTGAAACATCATCCATTACGGAGAATAAGCAGAAGTGCTGACAGAAATCATTAGAAATGAAATCAGAGGCGAACGTCTAATCTCGCCAGTGTTTTTGTTAGCATTATAGTGTTGTTCCAGCATATGTTGACAGGTCTCCCATCTGTTATAGTAATAATTAGATGTGTATCAGAGTTCTGCACACTGACAGAGATTCTCTGTCTCTCTAGGAACTGCCAAATTACTGCTCAAATGTAAGACACAAGTCAATATGGTGCACAAGTTACTTTTATCTTCTTGCTCATGAAAGCCCCTCAGATCTCCAGAGAGTGAAACGCGCGTGTGTGTGTGTTAAACCTCCCACCTGACAGAAATTGTTAAAACAAACACATCATTTGGCTAATGATCTGTAATAATGAATAATGAATTTGGATAATGTGTATATATGCGTCATGCATTATAATCAGTCATGTGTTCACAGCTGTAAATGGTTATTGCATTAAATCAGATGGTTTTATGTGTCATTCTCATAACTGATGAATTTTGCAACACTGATAGTTTTCTGCTTATTACTGTAAAGCTGCTTCGAAAAAATCGAACTTTTATAATGCATTATGCTCTGTAAAAGTGTAATAATTAGGCTGTTGGTAAAATTAAAATGCATTATGCCCGATTGCAAGTTTTGCAAACATGTGAAGCATTACATTCCATAATCCGAATGATGTATACCTTGGATGAAGGTATTAATACATGGTTCACGTATGTTGGCTGAATTTGCATTGCAGTCAGTTGGATTTACTTACATCGTTGTTACATGGTATTTCATTTTTACAAATCAGTTCATTGAAACAGAAGCGAGTGTAAGAGTAAGGCTGATGTCTGTGTTCTCTTGGGAGTTCGGGCTGATGAGTCATTCTGTGATTGTGTGTTCTGCAGCAGTGTGGACTGGGGAGGGAAACAGTCTCACAGCGCCATCATGTGTCTACTTTTTATACCACACATGTTTGCATTCATTATTGTGTTTGCGTTATAATCCCCCGGGTTTCACAGACAAGGTTTAAACCTAGACCTGGACTACAATCTGAGCTATTTAAACTGAACGTGCACTAAGTGATCTTAAGGAGCAGTTCATATGGGTTTCTACAGCAGAGTGTAAGTTCCTCCAGAGGTTTCTTCCTCATACCACTAGGTAACATATTTGCGTAATCCCCACCTGCCCACGAAATACGAACAAAGTCTGATCTGGCCATAAACACTTCCACTAGTCAGTGTATACACGATGTCAAGAAGACACTGTAAAAGCAAGTGTGATTTGTATTGAACTTGTTTTTTTTTTTTTTTTTTTGTCTGTTTGTGGCGACCAATCAAAACAGACTTGGCCAACTGACCAATCAGAACAGAGATGGCTTTCCAGGGGGTTCCAGAAATTAAGATCTGAATTGACTCAAATGAACCATTTCGAAATCACTGCATAATGATTCTAATATTAAATGCATATTCTGAGAAAATGATGATGTTTTCTGAACTTTTAAACCTGTTGTAGGACACTTTAAAATACTGTCCTAACTGAAATATGGCCTTATCCTGGCTTATCCTGTCTATGAAAATGGTCCTATATTATAGAGGCTACAGTTTATCACTGATATATATATATATATATATATATATATATATATATGAATAATTCTCTATTATAGATCAGTGATATATACAGTGATGTAATAAGTATTTTACTTATATGTACATTTTTGATAAAAGAAAATACAGTAAACACAGTAATAATCGTAAAATTGGCTGATTTGTTTTTGAATATATTTTGTTCCTCAAAAAAAAAAAAAAAAATTGTTGGTATTATTATAAGTGTTTTGAAAACAGTTAAGCTGCTTAGCGTTTTTTTTTTTTTTTCTTTCTGGAAACCATTAAGCATTTTTCTGTATTCTGTAGCAAATAGAAAGTCCAAAAGA
Organism: Enteromius afrohamiltoni; assembly: GCA_034779775.1. Lineage (NCBI taxonomy): Eukaryota > Metazoa > Chordata > Actinopteri > Cypriniformes > Cyprinidae > Enteromius > Enteromius afrohamiltoni. The sequence goes on from JAUYWG010000038.1 coordinate 24,581,985, forward strand.
ACAGCATATTTGAAATAGATATCTTATTTAAGAATTTGTGCAGTCAAATTATTCATCAAGATAAATCACATAAAAACAAAACGTTTGTTTTGTTTGAATACTATATGTGTGTGTCCTTTGTATATAATATATAATACACACATACAGTATATATTTTGAAAAAATATTTGTGTTTACATATTTATATATTTTATTATAAATAAACATATTTATATTTGAATATATACATGCATGTGTATACATAATACACATTTCACACACATATATCATGTAAACAAAACCTTTTATTTTAAATGTGATTAATAGAGATGAATCATTTGACAGCACTAGAATATAAATGCATCTACTGTGACCTTTGATCATTTTGAATTCATCCTCGCTGAATAAAATTAACTTCTTTCAAAAGAAAAACCTTTACTGACCGCTTGTCTGCTTTTTCATTTGTAATTTAGTGTCATTCCTAATCAGATGCTTTGTTTCATTACTATATTAGTGAATTTCTCAGTGAGGGTTTTTCACAGTGGGATCCTTTCAATAAACAGTTTAAAAGTTAAAATCAGTCTTCATTATGTTGTTGATTCAGTTTACAACAGCTCAGGGCTAGAAAGAAATGTGCATTTGTATAATTTAACCTATTATTTTAACTTTAAACCTGTGAAAACTAGCCCCGCCCCCTGGATTTACTTTGGTAGATTTACCACATAACGTACAGTAATTGCGTAATGAAAAGTGCACTTATTGCTAAAGGCCAGAGCTTTATGTGTCAGTGTGGCTGAATGTCCCTCACAGGCAGCACACTCCGGCCCCCGTACACCAGTCCAAACATGGGCAGCGCTTCTGCTGTGTGGAGATCCTGCACGGGGCCAAACTGTCTCATGTGAAACTGCTGGGCCAGTTTACGAGTCATGACACGCAGGGCCAGAAACGAGGCCAGCAGCTCGCCCAGCAGAAAGCTCAGATAGAGAGAGTGAACGGCCCGCTCCAGAGGAAGAATGATGGTGTCTTCATCAGTGATGAAGAAGAGGAGGATGGGCAGCTGGAAGAGCAACGAGATCAGCCAAAATCCAGCCAACTCTGGAACCTAAAGAAAAGAATGGCGTGAGTGGACAGATGGAATTAAGGATTCATTATCTAGTAAACATTAACACTAATATTAATATTATTTATTTGTTTATATTCAGTTTCTATTTAATTAATTAGTTTTATCAGTGACTTATTTATTTAGGTTGCTATTTAAATTTTATTTATATTTCATGCTTTATTTATTTATTTTTATTCCTTTTTATTTGATAATTTGTTTTATCATGTGTTCACTTTATTCATTTATGTATTTATATTTCATTTTTATTTATTTAGTTTTATCAGCTCTGGCAATTTGTTTGTGGTTATTTGTTTTATATTTTAATTTGTTTTATCAGCAGTGGACACTACTTTTGTGGATATTTATTCTTTTTTATTTTTTTTTTAATTTCATAAAATTGCATATCAATTTGGAGTTTGAATGCTCTGGCCACTTATCTTATGTAGTCAACTTACTTTAATTTGTGTGTGTTGTTTCATGTTTAGACATTATTTAGATATTTTTCAATGTATTTAATTATGAAAATAATTTTAAATTTGACTGTCATCATTTTAATGATGATAATGAGGGACAATTTGTATAAATTAATAGTAATTGTTTAAATATTGCTTCGTGACTATAATATACTTTTAGGACTGTGAAACAAATAACGTGTTTCATCATGTCCAAAATAACTGACATTTATGCAAGGGTGTGTATTTCTATAAACATACAGTTTATGCTTATTATGTAAGCACAAACTTTTATTATGGATGTGATTAATCACGTCATATTCATTTGACAGCCCCTACACAGTTTATAATGGTCCCAAGTAAACATTTTTACTTTTTGCCAGACGTAAATACTGTTAAGTGTGAGTAAAAGTAGCACTTATTTGAATTATTGAATTAATTGAATTTAAGTCCTCTCCCACGCTTCCAGGCTGTATTATTAACATTTCTTGTGCTTTACCTTCTCTTTGAGATTCCCAACATAACCGAGATACATTCTCAACAGCTCGAATATGCTGATCAGGACCATCCCCGTCACCAGCAGACACTGATAATACACTGGAAGATAACAGAACTATGGAAATGGAGAAAAAACAGAGGTAAGACTAAAAAAATATCCACAACCCTATCTGACCTAAAAAAATTACAGCTTATTCAAACATTATTAGAAGAAGGTGAGCAGGTGTGTTTACATGAGAAGAAATAATCACAGCAGTACTTCGTTGAATTGCGGTGATTTAGCTGAACTATTACAGGTACAATATATAACAGCACTTGAACTTCATTGAGCAATTCACAAAGGCAGACCATCACCATGGGTACAGGAGCCGCTCTTATGTTTGAACACACTTTATCTTGCGTTGCTGTTAATGGCCTGCCAGCTGCAGCTATTACGGATGTGATGTTAACGCATTCATTTTAATAATCACTTAAAGCAAAGTCACTAAAACGCTCCCCGAAACTGAAAGTGTTTTCGGTTATTTCAAAATTTGTCGTTAACACATAATTTCTCTGGACCTCTTCAGCCCTTTGCATGTTTTAAACAGGTATGTCATTTGATTATTTCCCTAAGGTTCACTTATTATGCTGTTTAAGTTATAATGTTAGAATTCATAATAAAGTTATAATTTCTGCATTTTGCTGAAGTCCTAATTTAAGTTATAATTAAAACCATAAAAAAATTACTTGAGATAAAAAAAATAATAATAATAATAAAAAGCACTTAAAATTTATTTTAAAAAATACATTTTTATAACTATTATAGTTTAAAAAAACTATTATAGTTTTTTATGTGTTTTTCCACCTTGCATACATGTAAACCTGTTTTAAGAGACTCATAAAGCAATATTAGCAACCTTTACAGTTGCATAATAGGGGCACTTTAAGTACATAAATATGAAAATGTATTTGTAGTATACTAAGCATGAAATAAATGTAATTCAAATACATTTAAGTAGATTTATTTTTCACTAGGGAAGAGAAAATTTAATAATAAAAATCCAAAATATCAAAATCTATAAGAAGTTGTTAGGTATTAGATATGTTTTAATAAACTAAAACCATAAAATAATAAATTAATTAAGTCTATTAATGAATTAATAAATATAGAAACTATCTATATATGTATGTATATATATATATATATATATATATTTAAAATGAAAAGTTTTAACAAAAAACACAATAATAAATCAGTGATACTAAAATAACCATCATTCAGAAGAATATTTGAATCATGTATTGTGCAGTTTTTTTAAAGATCAAGGATCTTCCCATAATATGACCCCTATGAAGTGTTTGTTTATTGACAATATCTTTATGATTGTAACTGAATGCACCTTTAAATGCAGCATTAGCACCTCAGAGATCCACCAGAAGGGGAAGAAGAAGATGTTGAAGTAGAGCAGCATCTGCAGCGGGAGATGAGACGAGACCTCAGCACACACTAGACAACAGAAAGAGCATGCAACAATCTTTAATCAAATAGAATTACTTCTTAAATTATTCATGGTTATTTCCTTCATCGCCTGGGGTAAATTACATAACTTTTTTGTTAAGTAGGTTGAACACTTCTGTTGAGTAAGTAAAGTTTTGTTCTTTCATATTTAATTTTATTTTTTGTGTTTGATATAAAGTTAACCGATGTGTGTGTAACCTGTATAATCACGTCTCACCTTCATGATCCTGATAAGGGTCCCTGAAGTGTCCGCTGTCTCGCGTTCTGTTATTTATAAAGACAGAGCCGCTGATGTTAGCCAGACCCACTCTGAGGTTCTGAGGGATCGGTGTGTAAAACACAGGCATGCTGGAGACCACATCAAACTCATCCAGGCTTCAACACATCGCTGTGTGGCTTGAGATTAACTGGAGCCTAGCAAGCGCTGACCAGATTAAATCTGAGGAAACAGATGGAGTCTGACAGCAGATTAAGATGTCGCCCTCACCGTGAAAACCAAAGTAACTACAGTTCATGTTACTGCAGCAAAAAAATAAAATAATAAATAAAATAATAATTATAATAATCATAAAAAAGCATAAAAATGTGTTATAATTTTCATATTTAGTATTTCACTTGTTTTTCAGGAAAAACCTATAAACCATAAAGTTTATTTTTATATCTCATTAGCATTTTGTTATTTTTTATTTGAACCATACATCTGATTTAGTAAGTTTTCAGCTTAAAGCAAGTGCACTGTAGATTAAGTAAAAAAAAAAAAGTAATAATAATAAAATAAAAATAACAAACAAGTTTCAGTCACCTCTGTCAGCAGAAAATGTATACCTCCTTAAAAAATTACTTAATAAATTCAGAAAATATATATACATTTTTTTGTGTGTGTGTGTGTGTTCACCAGAATAGGCCTTTTTCACGCTCTGCGTTGGAAAACCGGAAGTTTGGTGTAGTTGTGTAAAATAACTTCCGCTGACTGTATGAATGGCAATGCCCACAGCACAGGGTTGTTATGATTTTTAAAATAAACAATTCTTCGTAGATGTTTAATCACAATATGTTAACCAGTTTTCCATCATTAATCGTGTATAATGAATTGAGGACAAATGTTGATGCACATTTCATGTTTTAAATGGGAGTGCTAGGTGTATGAATCAACAGTGGCCGAGAGAGCTCAACGCGTGTAAATAACATGGACCAGACAGAAATGTTTCAGGCGGACCTCAAAAAGTGATAAACCCATCTGAGAGTAACTCTAGCTAACATAGCATTCAAATAATTTTTCACAGTTAAGTGTGTAATTCGTCAGATTAGTCTAATAATATCCAAAAGACCGTATGATCAGGTTGTTAAAATAAACAATCAGGCATTGGGGCGAAATTGACTCATCAGCTGAAACGTCACACAAAAGCATGTATCTCAAAAGGCCACAGTATCACTTAACCGGAGTTTATGTATCTCAGAGTCCCCAAAATATCAGTTTGTGTATCTCGGAGTCCCCAAAGTATCACTTAACCGGTGTTTGTGTATCTCAGAGTCCCAAAAACGTCATTTAGCTGGAGATTGTGTATCTCTGAGTCCCCAAAACATAATTTAAGCAGAGTCTGTGTATCTCAAGAGCCCACAAAGTATCACTTAACTAGATTATGTGTATCTTGGAGTCCACAAAGTATCATTTAACCAGAGTTTGGGTATTTCGGAGTCCCCAAAACGTCAATTAACCAGAGATTGTGTATCTACAGAGTCCCCGAAAGGTCACTTAACCTGAGTTTGTGTATCTTGGAGCCACCAAAATATAATTTAAGTGGAGTTTGTGCATCTCAAGAGTCCCTGAAAGGTCACTTAACCAGAGTCCCCAACGTCCGCTTTTAGCTCTTATCAGCTTTATTATTGTTATTTTTAATCCCTTATATTGTGATAATTATTTCAATGACTGTTTTACTTCCTTTTATGTAAAGCACTTTGAATTACCACTGTGGATTAAAAATATAAATTTGGCCTATTATGCCTGTAACTCTGCACTAGCTTGTTTTCTAGAAAATACTGAATTGTAATTCTACTTCTATTTCTTGTTAGGATGACTCATTTGTAGCATGATCCTAAAAGTATACCTTAGTTTGTGTATCGTGTAAGTCCTTAAATTGTTCTATGATCAGAATTTGTGTTTGTCCACAAAAGTGACATAAAAAATACCAAAGTGATGATCAACTATAAGTGTATAAAGAGCTTCTCTTGAGGTGTCCTCAAAGGTAGGGTGCTCAGTCATATGTCCTCATTTTGTAGTTAAGGAGATATGTGTGTGTGTGTGTGTGTGTGTGTGTGTGCTGTCAAACCTTGATTAATTGCATCCAAAAACACATAATATACGAGTGTATGTACTTTGTATATGTATATAAACACACACACACACACACACATTCATTATATATTTATATATTAAGTTTTTGTTTACATAATATACAGTATGTATGCATGTGTGTGTGTAATGTGTATATTTGTTTATTTGTATTATGTATAATATATATATAATATAAATAGCACCTGCATATATGTTTAAGACAAATGCTATTTTATATGTAT
>JAUYWG010000038.1:24588187-24599540 GCA_034779775.1 Enteromius afrohamiltoni
TAAATATATTTCTATACATTATAAAATAAAAGAAGATAAATATTCATATACATGTAAGTATTTTCAAACTACTGTATGTGTTTATTTATATATACATAATAAATACACACAGTACACGCACATAAACTGTGTAAAGAAAAACTTTTATTTTGGATGTGATTAGACATAGCTGTTTTGTATGGACCCAAATCCGAATATAATACAATTCTAATTAATTAGTTTATCCTTGACAGCTAATTTTGAGGAGCAATTTTGTTTAGAAATGCAAAACTCCACAATTAGGTTTCTCATTTATTCTGACAGCATTATTTTCTTTAATAGCCATCTTTCCCTGGGTTTGTTGTGTAATTGCTTTTCTTTGTGAAAACCAAGTAAGCTCATACATTTTAATGAAACGACGCCACACAAGTCAAAGATGTACGAGGTTTATTGTAGATGTGTGTGATAGAATAGGACTGCCTCCAGCCAGCGGTGTGTCGGCGCAGAGTCCGGCCGTGTCTGAGCGTTGAGACTCTGCGCGTCATTAACGGCGGGCTGCAGTCCCGGAGCTGACCAGCGGGGGTCAGAGTTCGTCCCGAGGCGCGTTCAGAGGAAAATGTTTGAACTCCTCAGGGATCTCCTCGCCTTTCTGTGACCTCTTATAGAAACCCAGAGAATCCAGCAAGCTGCTGATCTCGTCTGCCTTCATCTTCTTCACAGGAACAACCTGAGGTCAGAGAGTGAACGATACTAAACACACTTGGAAATTCTATAATTGTTGAATTATAACTGGCATATAGGCTAGGCCTACTACTAAATAAAATAAAATTATTTACTTTTCTTTAATTTTCTGATATATTTTTTCATAAGTTGTTATTATCAAGTTTTGTTTTAACACTCACTCTTTTGGCATTTTTATAGTTTTTGTGTATTTATACACAAAAAAATGTTTACACATTTATTGTTTTGCCATTTTTATTTATACAGTACTGTGCAAAAGTCTTAGGTCACTCAGGTTATTTCTGATCTGATCATCATCCAGTCTGTGACAAACTGAGACAGACTCAACCCAGAAAAACCGTGGAAACGTCAACAAGATGAAGAAAAAAAACCTACCTGGAAAGCTCCAGTACTGTTCAAAGTTTTAGGCACTTAAAAATGCTGTAAAATGAGGATGCTTTTTAAAAATAATGCCATAAATAGATTTAATTTATCAATTAACTTCTATTAACTAAATCAAATAAATATTTGGTATTGCAGCTTAATATTTGGTAAAACAGCCCCTTTTCAGTTTTTCAGGTAGCTTTGGAGGCAGGTTTTTTTTTTCTTCATATTGGAGATGTTGGCACAGTTCTTCTGTATTGAGTCCGTCTCAGTTTGTTCTGTTTCTTCATGTGATTCCAGACAGACTGGATGATGATCAGATCAGATCTCTGTGTGGAGCACTGGCTGTTGTCAGACAATAATCTCACTGCATTATTACAATTAATAACAAAAATAATGTTTGGAAATGTAAACTGATATTTCACACGCTACTGCAAAAGATATAAATAACCGACTTAAAACCCTTTTTTGTTGGTGAAGATACTAGTGACCTAAGACTATCACTGATTTTGTGATGGTTAGTGACACTTGCTTGAAAATGCATAAATAATATTAAAAAAATACAGAGATATGAAAGTTTTTTTCAGCAAGTAACAAGTACGGTAAACATCTAAAGTCTCCCTTGTTAAATGGACAAAAAATTATAATGCAATTGGTGAAAAAAAGTACACTTGCATGTAAAATAAGCACATTGTCTTTACCTTCACTTCCTCATCCCTCTCATTGTAAAAGATCAGACGGGGGTTTTTATCCTCTCCTGAATCGTATTCTAGGTTGTGACTTTAAACAGCAGGTTAAGGTTAACGGCAGCAGGCAAATGACCTCTGAGGCCATGAAGCGTATGATTCCGACCTCTGAGTGTTTAAACATATGGCAGCACAGAAAACAGCACTCTGGGCCTGTAAAGATTTCATTAACATTTACGTCTCTGTCAAACGCCACAACTTTCTTTAAAAAGACTAATAGCACTAAACTGAAAATACTGGAATTACAAGAAAATGAGAGTCATTTTTGATAATAATTTAAGGATACTACAATGCCCATCGCTCCATCAGGAAATTGTAGAGCTCTGGCATCTTCTTTATGGATCATCCCACTACACTGGGAGCCTGGAGGGATTGAAGAGAGGTTATCAAATGAAGAAACACTTTAAAAACAAGCATTTTAACTCAAGTGATTCTATTTTTTGTCATCATGTGTTCTTTGTGAACTTGCCATTGTATAATATGCAGTATTCTGAGTTATTTAATATATAAAATATTATAAGCATTGTTTTTCAAATAAATGCTGTTTTTTTAACTTTCCATTCATCAAAGAAAAAGAATATACCATGTTATGTATTTATAATATACCCATGGTTTACACAAAAATATTAAGCAGCATAGCTCTTCTTGGCATTGATAATAATAATAAGTTGTTTGTTATCAAACCAGCATATTAGAAAGATTTCTAATATGGATCATGTGACACTGAAGATTGGAGAAATGATAAAGAAATCCCAGGAATAAGTTACATTTTAAAATATATTACAATAGAAAACAGTTATTTTAAAACAGAATAGTAATATTCTACAATATTTCAGTTTTTGTCTTATTATTATTTATGTAATTTTTTGTTTACAAATAAATGCAACCAAATAAATGCACACTTTACTTTAAGGTGTCCTTGTTACACCTGTGCTTTATACATTATTATAATTGACATGAAATGTAATCTCTTTAGCTTAGCTTATATTTTAATGCAGTCTGTCTCATGCCAGACAACAAAAAATATTTTTAGAGTTAACTCTTGCATAGATCAAGAGTTCAAGCATGTATTGAGCACTCACCATAAGTTTTCCTCTGGCTATAACAAGCTTTTCCTTCTCAGCGCTGCTTTCTGAAACATTTTCAGCACTTCTTCCCATGGCACACAGAGTCAGAAAGGCCAAGAGTGTGTACCACATACTGCGGCTGGCCATTTCCAAAAAGATTGAGGTCCTTTGGTCAAATGAGGGTCAATACAGTAGATATGGGTTGCTCATAGGTATCCACGGCCATGTGTCGGAGTCTGATTGGACAATTTTGGGGGGTTTTGTTTCAGAGAAATTGGATAAAAAGCTTAATATGTGGAAATGGTTATTTTAAATCTGCTAATTCTTACCAAAAGGGACATAAAGCTGTTGATTGTTTGATAAAATCAAATGAGTTGTGAAGTTTGTTGTATTTGAATGTTTTTTTTCTCAGTATGAAGGAGTTGAGACCACAGAGCAGCTGCGCCTGTGTCAGATTCTCTCACAGTCTGCTGATGAATAACCCGAGTCAGAACACAACAGCTGCTGTTTGACTATACTCTGATCAAGCAATGTTTAAACTTAGTCTTTTACATTCTTCTATGAATTCATTGTGCTCATCCATGTTTAAGACAATAATAACAAATAATATAGAATACACTGTTAAGTTGATGAGGGATGATTCTGGAAAAACATTTGTTCATATTTATTTTAGTTCACTTAATCAGTCCATGTTATAACACTTTTACATTTTAGTCGTTTTTTAGAATTTATGTTACAGCAACAGGTAGAAACACGTAATCATTCAATAGTAAGTAATAATAAGTTACCCTTTCAGTTGAATCTCTTCAACGTTACATATGGGAACTCACATGAGAGACCAATCACCTTTGACCTTCAAAGAAAAGGCCAATGAACATTGCATTCAGGTGCATCTGACAGCGTTCACTGGGCGGCTGTCTGTGGATCCTGTGGACTGGTGGCTTTTTTCAAGGCCGGCTGTACCAGCTTTTTACATTCCAGCGAGCAAAGACCTACTGAGTGCACAGAGTTGCCGCAAAAGGTCTTTCCTTCCGCCTCCGCCTGCCCGTTGTTAAGGGCGTCCCCCTGCAGCACCCAGACCTTCTGCTCTGTTCCCCCTGAGGAACATGATGCCAGGTTGGCAGCCCAACTTCGAGCTGACCGTGGGTGCGTACCACCCGCATCTCAGGGACAGGCCAAGAACACCCGCAGGTCTGTGAAGCGTCCCTGACACAGGCAACCCGGAAGTGGTGGAGGTTGCTCTTCGGGGGATGATAACATCTCAGTTGTTGGAGGCCCTCAGTGGAGGGCCGGGAGCTTCTGTGCACTCAGCTGCCGTCGATTAATCGTGCCCAAAAAGAGCAGTGGGTTGAGACCCATCCTGGATCTATGAGCTTTGAATCGATCCCTTCTCAGGTTGGCATTCAAAATGCTCACCTCGAAGCACATCATAATGTGCATTCTGCCCCAGGATTGGTTTGCAGCCATTGACCTGAAGGACGCATCCGCATTCTCAACTATCTCGACAACTGGCTGATAATAGCTCTTTCGAATTATCTGTTGTGCAGGCACAGGGACCTGGTGCTTCGGCACCTCAGCCATCTGGGTCTTCAGGTCAGCTGAGAAAAGAGCAAACTCTCCCAGGTGCAGAGGATCTTTTTTCTCAGCATGGAGCTGGACCTCTTTGGCACATCAACTGCCTCAAGTTGTTAGCCCTGTTTCTGGCCCTGCTTCACTTTCGACCGATGCTGCACCACAAGCACTTGCTGGTCCGGACGGACAATACAGCAGCCGTAGTGTACATCAACTGACAAGGTGGTCTAGGCTCCCACTGCATGTCACAACTAACCTGCCATCTGCTCCCAAGTACACATTTCCCCCAGTGAGCCTCCTTGCACAGACACTGGGAGGACGAGGAGCAGGTTCTGCTGGTAGCGCCACACTGACCCTCGCAGACATGGTTTGCTCATCGCGGAAGCCCCTCTCTGTTAAATCCCCTTGAGGAAGGACTTCTTTCTCAGGAGATAGGCACAATTTGGCACCCGTGCCCCGATCTTTGGAACCTGCATGTCTCCTAGACGGGACGCGTTAGACCTCTGCTGCCTCTCTTCGGCCTTGATAGAAACGATCACTTAGGCAAGAGCTCTCTCTATGAGGCAGGCTTATGCTCTGAGAGGACCTGAGCTCTGAGAGCATGCACGGTTGCAGTAGCGCTTTCTGTCCTGTATAAGAAGTTGGAGCGCAGGCTGCCCCTTCCACTCTCAAAGTGTATGTTGCTGCTTTCATGGCATATCAGGATGCAGTGGAGGGTAATCCCTCGGGAAGCACCAACTGATCATGAGGTTTCTTACAGGTACGCGATGGGTTACCCCCTCAAGACCACACCTCGTATCCTCATGGGACCTTGCTGTCGCCCTACGTGGCCTGTGGCAGGTCATATTTAAGTCACTTCAGTCAGTGGATTTGAAATATCTAACGCTGACTGCGTTGGCATCCATCAAGAGGGTAGGGGACCTACAAGCCTTCTCTGTCGACGAAGAGTGCCTAGAGTTCGGCTGATTCTCACGTTATCCTGATTCCCCGGACCGGCTACGTGCCCAAGGTTCCTACCACGCCACTGTAAAATAGGCGAACCTGAGTCCTCCTGCCTCGCAGTCAGAACTAATGGATAGTAGCTCTTGACTGTGCTCCTATTCGGTCTTCTTCCCTGGGGTCGCGCAGGGTGCACCTGAATGCAATCTGTGCACGTCAATGTTCATGGGCCTTTTCTTCGAAGCTCAAAGGTGATTGGTCTCTCATGCGAGTTCCCATATGTAACAGTTCCGTTCCCTCCTTTCGTTCGTAACCTAGACGTTTTTTATATTATCCTACATTTGTTTAAAAATATATATAATATTTGATATATATATATATATATATATATAAACGTTGTTATAACTAAATAAATTCATATTTCTATATAGAAATATTACATAATACTATATTAATATATTAATATAAAAATATATTTTATATACATTTTCTCCCATATACATTGTGTGTGTGTGTGTGTGTATATTAATTTGTGCCCTATTTATAAAAAATATTCTTGTTTATTTAAATATCTAAAATATCTTTTGGTATTCATATCAGTGTTGTATGATAAAACATTGCTTGATAAATTTCTAATTAATTTAAGTTGCTTTGGATGAACATGATAATAATATCACTGAATCCTTAAGAAAATAAGGCTATTTTTACTGAAGTTTCAGAATTTCTTCAGAATATTTTCAAAATGTTTTATTTAAAAATTTAAACTGACTGTTGTTAAAGAGGCCAGATCTTTTTTTTAACCACACATATTGAACCTTGGGATAAAGCAATTAATTATATAACGACTAAGCACATTGCTTTTCTGTTGTTATGAACAGATTTTGTTCTGTGAAGTTTAAATGTTTTAAAATTGTTCACTTTGGCTGACTTGCTAATGTACTCCAGCTTTTGTTGATATTAAATGCTGTAATATGTAACATTATACAGAAATGTGTAATCTTACACAGAAATGACTTAATATTTAATGCAAAAAAAATTGTGTCACCTTCTGTGTTCTCATCATTTATTCCCTGTTTTACTTTACAAAATATGGGGTCACAGGGCAACCCAGTGTCGAGGCAGTGCATGTGAGGACGTGTAATGTCAACTCAGCCCACTTCTGGTATGTACTAAGCTCCTTGGTCTGTGTATTTACATACAGTAGCAAACTATATACATACCCAATTGAATGACTTCTGTATGGGTGTATTCAGTTACACTGAACTTGCATAATACTATCCATTCTTAAAGGGGGGAGGGGGTGTGTGTGTTGATTTTAGGTCACCTATAGAGGGCGACCGTGCTACAGGAAAGAGTTCAGGCAGTGTTTTGGGTAACAGGGCTTTATGTTTCCAATGAAAATAAACCGTTCTGCATAGGAATGCAGCAGTGAAACCATCATGCTCTATCGTCCACAGACTGAGCTGGGGCCCCGTCTGTCTTTCTGTCTGTCTGTCTGTCTCTACAGTTGTGGCCAGGCACTGATGTGTCATATGACACATTCTTCTCCCTCTAAAAAGACCCAGATTTCCTCTCTGGAACTGAAAAACATAATATCTGCAGGCGACGCATTAGATCCAGTGTAATTCTGTGAAGATGTGTCTGAGTGGTCAGTCTGAGACTTGAGCTTCAACACTACTGTTGTCCTACAGGATCGTAGGAGTTTTTAGGCGTGTTTTATTCAATTATCCACATTGTCTCAGATGTTTCTCCTAAAATCCTTAATGAGAAGTGAAATAAGACACATGTGGAATGACTGTTAGAATGCCATAGTAGAAATATAGAAAATAAAGAAATACGTTTAAAATGTCTACAGGTTAATTGGAAGTTAAAAAATATAGATGTTTCATCAACATTAATATAGTAATTTATGATGGGTTACAAAAGGAAAACAGACGGTTTGTCTAGGTATATGTTTGGATTTTTCCAAATTTGAAAATTGATTTATTTTAAAGCCTTAAAGTTAAAATGTAAGGCAAGTGATTTAGTTAAATGATTGACATATGAGTCTAAAATAATCTTGCATTTCTCAGAATATCTTCTTTAGTGTTCCACAGAATATAGAAAGTCCGCACAGCTGTGGAACAAGTTGAGGGTGAGTAAATAATGAGAAAATTTTCACTTCATTAAGTGAACTATCCATTAAAAAGATACATTGAAATACCCATGATATTTAGTAATTTTAGAAAATGTACAAAACAACATAGATAAAGTCTTAATTTTGTTTATAAATATGAAAATGATAAAAAAAAAAAAAAAAAAAAAGTATGATTTATCAAACAGGCAACAGAAGGTTTAAAGATTTTATGCAATAGGTTGTTTTGATCATGTTGATAATTTAGAGGCCGTAGAAATCTGAGTATCAAAATGTGCTATTTTGGGTTAAATCATGTGAATAAAAACAGAAGTTTGCCATCAGTTTTGTCTTGAAACTCAGACACACACATGAGTATCAGTCACATGCCTCTGGCTAAACATCAAAAAGCTTTTTTACGAGCTCTTCCGTTCTCTCTCTCCTAAACGAGAGCACCACCATCCCTGTACACACGTCAACACACACATGCATTACTCTCGTCCGTTTCCCGGCATGCTGTTCTCCAGCAGCACACATAATGAGCAGGAGCCATTTCCTCCACCGGATCCTTTGGGCTCTCATCCTTGCCTCTGTTTTTTTTTTTTTTTCTCTTCTGTCTTTCCCCTCCCTCTCCGTTGTTTTTCTCCACACTCAGCATTTAGGTAGTGCTTCCCCCTGTTTCCAAAACAAGCATCGTTTGATCCTGGACGTCTGGATCCTCGGGGCATAGACACACACACACACATGCTCATATTTTGTTTCCAGCTTTCATCATCAAAAAATGATGGAGATTATTTATATTTGGCAATGCAGACTTGGTTAACCCATGATTTTAGGTTTCTTTTCTCTCTTAAAAATAAAGGTTCCAAAAGGGGTTTTCACAGCCATTGAAGAAGCTTTTTTGGTTTCACCCAAAAACCTTTCAGTCAACAGTTCTTAAAAGAACCATGTTTTTCTTAGTGTGAAGAACATTTTAAACATATTAAATAAATATTTTCCACCATAAAGAACCTGATGTCAAAGGTTCTTCATGGAACTATCGATGAAGAGTGATTTTCAGATCTGATTAGAGGTTCTAACCTCCAGAGTTGAAGATTATGGGAATTTCAGGTTTAGATTATGAGGGTAGATTTGCAGCTGACATCATGAGGCTGAATGTGAACTGGCTCGAGCTGAATGTCCGAAGCCGATCGCATATGAGATAATGGAGGGAAGGCAGAGAAGGAGAGGAGTGTGGATTGCCACCATTGCAGATCTGCCCTTGTGCTCTAATCCAACTCTCCTAATGAAAACCACATGCTCTGAGACACGACTGAGGCTCAGAGAGAGAGAGAGAAGAGGGGGTGTGAAAGAGGAACAGGATGTAGACGGCTTTAAAGATACTGACACGTTTTAATGAATCCAGACTTTGACTCTGAGATACTGAAAGTGCAGGGAGATTACAGGTCCACCTCTAGAAGAAGCTTTAGGAATTGTGAATTAATGCAGACAGGCAGGCAGATAACAGAAAAGTGTTACTGACTGGTCTTTACTACTTAGTTTGTTTTAAAACCAAAAACAGGCCTCTCCCGGAGCCTTATGGGATAGGAAAGTGTCCATGGTATGCATACTATATAGAATTTGGGTGGAAGCAAGTAGGTCATCTGCGTACTTCTCACCTACTGAATTTCGAATACTATAAAATCGGACACACTACTTGCCTTGCATACTGTTTTTCGTGTACTATTTAGTAGGGAAGTATACGATTTCGGACGCAGCATTGGTCAAATGAGGAACACAGAACATGCTGTGACACAAAGAAAATGCCCATAACTGTATCACCTTCATACAAAAACATGAATTTGTCCAAACCTCTCTGGTGATTGGTTGATTTTACAACAGTGTTTGTGAGCTTTTAAAGCCTAAACAGTGGCACATAGTGGCAAAGAATGAATTTGCATTTTCATTCAGACCAACTTGTTTTTCCAGGTCTGCCTGCAGAACAAGTGAGCGGGCAATATTCTAATGTTTAATGTCGACTTCAACATGAAATGTCTTGGCACTTGTTTTAAAAACATCTCGTTTCAGTGATTTTTCTTTTGATAGACAATAACTTTATACATGGTGCACTTTCAGATTTAAAACCTTGCAGGATGTTTTTATTCACTTAGAGCTGTGTTACACACTGCATACAAACTCATTTTATTTTATAAAGCTCAATATACTATTGTATTGGGTAGGTAAGGATGTAGAATATGGTCATACTGAATAAGTACTTTATGAGTATTATAAACAGCCTATACGTTAATAATGGGCATGCTAATCAGCAACTAGTTAATTTAGCAAGCAGCATTGATATATTAAAACAGAGGAGCCTTTGCACTGGAAATATAAAAGATGAAATGAGTGTATAATCTGTTTTCCGTTTTGGTCTAATATTCATCACTGTTGTGTGCAGTAACGGTTACAGAAGCAGCTCTCTCCTTCTCTTCTCCAGAGCCAGAAAAAAACAACAAAAAAATCTCTGCTCTGAAACCTGATCCCTGAATAAACCATACTACTTCCTCCTCTCTTAGAGGGAAAAAGAGGGGAGAGTGAGAAGAGGAAGAGAGAGAATATGGAGGGAAAAAGAGGGAAGGTGGGAGGGATGAGGAGGGAGAGAGAGAGAGAAGGTTTTCCGTTAGAGGCAGATCCTCTTGAATAAACTTGACACAGAAATATGCTGACAAAGAGGAAAAAAGAGAAGTGCAGACAACTGTTTGCTGACCCTGTATATCGTTCTCACTAATGGGAGACTTTCATCTCTTCATAGGGGCTTTGCTCTTTATACGTAATGGCTTAAAAATGGGCAAACATGACGATATGTGAGCCAAGTCTTCCATTGCAAATGTAACACAACTTCTATTACTAACAGTTATGGAGTGTGATGCATATTTTTGCTGATACTTTACTGGTGAAAAAAAACAAAAAACTTTTGAGATACTGAAGCCATATAAAGACTTGCATATTATGAGATTTTGTGATGAGATTTAGTTTTAGATTTAGTTGTGTCTCTTTTGAACTGGTTGGCCGACACCTGGCAATAATCCATAACATAATAGAATAACTGGCAGAACTATACATTTTTATTTTTGATGTAATTTAAATGATAAATGTCTACATTGTTAGCATTATAAAAACTGTGTCCTATATGGTGGGACTATGGAAGCCCATTTCCGCCACTGAATAAAAAATAAAAAAGGTTATTGCAACTTCTTATCTCACAATCTGACTTTTTTTTAGAATTGTGTCATACAAACTTTTAATTCTGACTTATTTACTCAGAACTGAGAGATATAAAGTCAGAATTGCGAAACATAAAACCAGAATTATAAAGTCAGAAATTGAGAGATATAAAATCAGAATTGCGAGATATAACGTCAGAAATTGAGAGACATAAAATCATAATTTTGAGATATAAGGTCAGAAATTGAGAAACATAAAATAATAATTTTGAGTTATAAAGTCAGAATTGTGAGATATAAAGTCATAATTTTGAGATATAAATTTAGAAATTGAGAGATATAAAATCAGAATTGTGAGATATAACGTCATCGTTTTGAGATATAAAGTCAGAAATTGAGAAACATAAAATAATAATTTTGAGTTATAAAGTCAGAAATTGAGAGATATAAAATCAGAATTGCGAGATATAACATCAAAAAATTGAGAGACATAAAATCATAATTTTGAGATATAAGGTCAGAAATTGAGAAACATCAAATAATAATTTTAAGTTATAAAGTCATAATTTTGAGATATAAATTTAGAAATTGAGAGATATAAAATCAGAATTGTGAGATATAACGTCATCG
>JAUYWG010000038.1:24599640-24630562 GCA_034779775.1 Enteromius afrohamiltoni
TTTTCAGATATAAAGTCAGAATTGTGAGGTATAATTTTTTATTTTTAATTTAGTGGTGGAAACAGGCTTACATATATGACAGCAAAGAAACACAAACAAAAAAACACTAACCAAAATAACATGAGAAAAATGTATCTTTATGTAGCTTTATCTTTAATGTTAGAGATTTTTTGGACACATTGATACTCATACAGTATACACACTTTACTGTTATTACTAATATTTCTACTTTTGTTAACTAACATTATAAATGCCTTTATGCTCACTTTCAATAAATGTATATAGTAATTTTCTTTGTATATTTGTGGTTGATTTCCAGATTCAGAACGAGCCCAATATGCTGCACCCTCAAGTCTCTGAGATGTTCTGGTCTCTGGAGGACATGGGTCTACTCTTCATTTCTGATTTTATGTGATTTCTGCATTCATTTCTGCAAACCTTTCCACGGCAGGCGATAATAACTCTAGTTTTTGAAATATAAAACACAAACTATTTATTGGATAATGACCATTTGCCTGCAAGAAAGCAAATTGAAATAGGAATGTAATAATCATAACAAGCTGGTGAACAGTGAGTAAATGGAGTGCAGTAAGTCATTTATTTTTAGCCGCATGTATCATTAAGTGTATGATGAAGTGCTCTGTTATCACCTCAGATCAGTCAGTCTTATATCACAGTGTGAGTCCGGCAGATTTAGCCCGTAACAGTATATTATACACACACATGATCTCAGTGCTGCGGAGCTGAGCTCAGCATCCAGCGGTTAGAGGCAGCGACACACGCCAAGCGCCTTTCCAGTAATAACCCACACATGGCACGGACACGTATGCTGCGATTCACAGACCTCTCAGGAAACTAAACGGACAAAAACACCACGGCAAAAACCGATGCCATTGTGTTTTCAACAAATCAGAGACCCACATACACATTTGTGAACACAAAACGTTCAGAAACCCCTTCAGGTCCCCAGATTATCACTGTACAACATCCACACACGTTAAAACATCACATTCTTACTTGATTTGGACAAGCCATGCAGCATAAGAAAGATTTATGACTTATAACTTTGAAATTTGGATATGATAAAACTATGTTGCATTGATGGTAATTTCCTCAGGAGTGGAAAATAATCAATTGGTAATTTAGGATATTTTTAACACAATAACAACACCTATTTATATTAAGTCTCTTTCATGGTTCATTTGTGATATGTTTACTTTATATTTCTTTAGAAATTATCTATTAATTTTTGACTGAAGCATTGGTTTGCATCACTGCATACAATATCAAATCATGTAGCATCTGCAAACAAATGATGCCAGCACCAAATTTCTCAACATCCATCCATCAGTAAAAATGCATAACATTTTAATATATCATTGTAATAAATGTTTTCTATTTGAATATATTTCAAAATGTGATTGATTTCTGTAATACAAAGCTGAATTTTCAGCACCAGTCTTCAGTGTCACATGATCCTAGAAATAAGTCTAATATGATGACTTGCAACAAACTCAATATATATATATTGTTGTATTATTATTATAATGTTCTCTCCTTTTTCTTAACAGCGATTCAGATTTACTAAAAAAAGATGCACAAGCTGTTTTAGAATCCAAACGTCCTATACTGACACAGGAAGAGCTTTTGCTTTCCCACCTAGAATATAAGCATATGATTTATGTTTAAGTTATGTTGTTGTCAGCCTTTATTATACAATCATTTACTCTCTGGAGTCTGTCGCCCGCTGGATACTCTGTTTCCTATGAAAACCTGCTTGAACAGGCAAAGCGTGTCAGCTTTCCAGAGGACCAGCATGGCTCCATTTGATTCTCATAACTTACAGAAGTATGAAATATTGTTTTCATTCTGGTTGCGGGCGAAAAGCAAGCAAACAAACAAACAAAACGCTTTTCTCAACTTCTTCTAAGTGTAACTCAATCCTCTGCTTTGCATTGCAGAAAATATTTGTCTTTTTTTTTTTTGCCTTAACACATAAATTTCTTTCTCCCCCTGCTTTTTTTTTTCTTTCACAAGAGCTGAAATCGCTACCAGATGTGGATGCAATCTGTCCCTGTTGCCATAGCGACGGCTGGGTTGTGAACACGGTTCGGTTGTGGGCTCTGATGGTTTTGCCGCTTTATTGTGCTTCAGCTTTTGGAGAGATATGTTTAGACTGGCACTCCATTTGTCATTTCGCCGCCTCTGAAATATCAGTTTTTCTGTCCGGTCACAGATGACAGTCATAAACCATATCTTTTTGAAAGCCATAAGCCTTGTTTTGTGAATACTTTCTGGAATACACTTTTTTTCCTGGAAGAATCACAGCCTAAATGACTTTTCCAGCACTGGAGTGCTGTTTCAGTTGCTCGTACATCTATTGTACCTAATTATACTAAGAAAATTATATTGGACTTAAGATGTGTTAGGATTTGCATGACTGTAATACTTAATTTTTCATAATGGCAGTATTTTTATACATCCTTAGAATTAATGTACATTTTTTATTGAAATAAAATAATTATATTTCAGTTTACTTTTATTTATTTATTTTTGGCGAATAATAATAAGTAATTTGAAAACATGTTCTTAAGACAACTGTAGGGAAAAAAAATAATAAAAATAAATAAATAAATAAATTGTATATATTTATGTATTCTTTTTTATTGTATTTCATTTAGGGTACTGGAATATTTATTCATTATATGTAATTATTACAAATATAATTTTAGTAATATAATTTATGTACATACTTTGTAAAATGAACCCAGAAATCTTTTTAAATTTTAATCACAAGTACATTCAGAAAAAAAAAAAAAAAAAAAAAAATCATTTTGTAGAATTGTATGTACAAAATCTTGTCTTTTGTTTTTTTATTGTAAAATTTTCAAACATTTTACTTATATGTTAATTTTTATAATATGTGGTTGAAAGATTCATGTGTATCTGCCACGTAACAGCCGATGAAGCTTCTATGGAAATAAATGTAAATACACCAACAACAAACCACAAACGTCCTGAAATGAAAGCTAATGTAATTCCGTGTTTAAATGAAGCTGGATGTCAGCAGTGGCATGACTTGCACACGTGTATGTGTGTCCGGATGCTTAAACATCTCTGGTTTCAATTACAGATCACATGATCTTCCTTGCATGTCTTGCCTTTTGCCCACGAAACCTTGGCTGCTTTCTTCAAGCCCTCCTTGCTCCCTCTCTTAAAAAAAAGACAGAGAAAATGAAGCGCAAATACGCAGCGCATGATGCTTTAACTCCAGGGCCCCATCGCACAGACTTCCAACTGTTCCTGTATGAAAGAGGCTGTTGTGCCAGTAGAGGAGCTCGCCAGTTGAGTCCTCTGGGCCCTTTAGAGTTTGATGAGCATATGACCACCGTTGCAACAGCTACCGCGACGAAAAAACCTCCCCATGATCCCCTGCTCAGAGCACAGAGGCAGCCAGCAGTCAGCGGAAACTGTAAAATATAATTTACTGTATAAACCAGAAAATGGATGGAAAAAAAAAAAAAAAGTGAGCGCAGAGTGTCATTTAGAGACATCCTGGATTGTCTTGTAATGAATGAAAGTTGATTCATCTAAACAATTATTATTATTATTATTTTGGTTACACCTATAGGGACCAATCCTCATTATTAACTTGCTTATATTTCCGTTATTAATATATTGACTTTTTTAGAATTTATAAAATATGCCCATATTCTACATCCCTAAACTTTACATTTATCTTACTAACTATTAACAAGCAGTGAACTAGTAGTTTATTAATGCAAAAGTTGTAATTAATGGTTTGTTAATAGTGAGAATTGGACCTTAATATATAGTGTAATATATATATATATATATATATATATTATTTATTTTTTTTTACAATATATTAAGAAGTTAACCTTAACCAATATTTTAGATCGTGTTTGAATATAATTGTAATGCAATTTTTTAAAATTAATTTTCAAATTCACAAAGTGCTTACATGTTTTATATTCTTAATTAAATGTAATTTTTAAATTGATTATTTTTTATATATTTTAGTATATTGTTCTTATTTAGAAAACAGGCTGTACATATATTTGTATCTGTTTATTTTTTTATTTACATATATGATGAATCCCATTAGCAACAATGGCTATATATATATTTAAATAAGGTTGTATAAGATTTCGCTTTTGTTTTTGTTATATTCCTTTTTTAGACCTTATTATGAGATATAATAAAAAATAAAACAATAAATAATTAAATATATGATTGATATGATATGATATTAAAATTTATTACACTGAAAGTTGAAGAGAGAGCGCCACTTGCTATTTGTAATATTTAGATTCATGAGCTACAGGTTTGCTTTTATTTCAAATACGGTAACTGAACAACCACACATCAACAACATAGAAAGGCAAAAATCAGGACAAAATGAATGAAGATAATGCATGTGATAAAGCTCCATATTTTAAGACTGAGCTTTAGTCAAAGCTCATGCCTTAGTCAGAGTAGAAAAAATCTGTTTCATACTCTCATAAAGTCATATACTGAAGATGGTAATGTTCTGAATTCGTGCAAAAACATGAAAAGTCGTTTTTTGTCATAGGTCCCAAGCAACAAAAGAGCAAAAACAGAACATGGGGTAACATGCATATATCTCTCAGTGATCTCTCACTGAACTCTGCATCATGCAGTTTATCGTTCATAAAAAACAATAACATCCACAGAGAAAGGTGAAAAAGATATTTTGAGAGTAAACAGAAAGACATTTAAACACTGGATCCAAATGTACCTGATGCTTGCACATAAAAAAAATGTTATCAAAATTGAAAACCAGTTCATTTGACACACATAAAATAAAAAAAGCAAGATATAAGTTGTATAAGCACAGCTTACAAATAAGGGTAAAAATATTATTACAAAATATCTTAGCATGTAGAAAAATATAAGGTACCATATGAGGGAATAGCAGTTATTGTACACCACAATCCAAAAGCTTTTCGTGAACCAAATTTTACATTTAACCCTAGTTTCTTTGTTAAAATACAACCATCCAATTCTTTCTGTTGGTGACATCCTAAAAAGTATTTGCAAGTGCTAAAGGGTGTTTCAAATAGTGAGCTTAAAAAACATAAACACACTGCAGTCATGAGCCATTCTTCTGTTCATGTAAGCCACAGAAAAATATTTTTGTTGGTTGCATTGAACTTCCTGCAACTGTATAGTCAAGGCACTCGTAGGTTGCTTTATACTGGCATCTTTAAAGCTTTACATTGTTTCTATGGCAGGACAAATAATATTTGATGGTAAAAGGTTGCATAAATAATGTTTGGCTATTTTTTTTCATAAAATGCCAATTAGCACTATAGTAATCCTGTAGTTATGCTATATAGACACATTCAGTCATGTACAGAAAAGCATATGAGATTTGCAAGGTATTAAAAGAATTTCTGAGTTTATGAATCATTTAAATGCTGATTTTTAATGCAAATAATGATTTTTTCCTGTATGTTTCCTATTTAAGTTCAGGAAGGACTGAATTTTATTGGATTAGAATTTGAAAACTCCCCGGTGTACAAGATCCATCTCAGAGGAGTAAATGTTGTATAACTGTACACATTTTCTGAACTTTTAGAACTATAATATCATAAACAGCACGAACGCCCAAATACAGAAAAAAGCCAAAAAACAAACCAAAAAACTAAGTTTTCATTTTATGGGGTCTTCATCTGGCCTGAAAAAAACCAAAATGCATTACCGATTATGGGTGCTTTATGGGAAAAGGAGAAACTAGTGCTAAGCTTCAACATCAAGAAGAGATATCCCTGTGGACTTTGCAAGAAATATAATTTGAAGCTTAAAAAGCATGATGCAAGGTGAAATACTGGTGAATCAATGACATGACATAATTTACAAGGTATTCAATATACTGATACAGCCTGAGAGAAAATTAATATTGGAATCACTCTTTCTGTACCTTTAAAGTACCTTTGGTTCATTTTTTTACATCTATGAATACAGTGCTAAATACAACCTTTCAGACACAAAAACCTGTCTCTCTTTGAACGCGGAGTGATACATATGTAAAACTGAGAGCATACAAGATGAGCTTATTACATTAAATTCATTTACTCTTCCTTAATAATACTGTACACAAGCCATGGCGTTGTTTCCGATTCCTGGTCTTCAAAGAGTTAACGAGAACCACAATCCTTCAAAATATTAAATCCTATAACCAGCTCGTCCATTTAAAACAAACAAACAAACAAACAAATCCATCCAATTCCTATATAATATTTAACAAATAAAAAAACTGTACGTTTATATTCTCAAAAATGGACGCACTAATGTGATCAAAGATCTACTTGACAGTCTGAGGTGGCATAATGGCCGTCTTTGGAGTGGTTTTGCCTTCCATCTCCAGTGTTCCCTCCTTTCCTTTCTTCCTCGGTGGTTTTTTGATGGGTGTTTTCTTTGGTGTGGCATCGCCTTCAACTCTGGTCCCATTAACCCCTAGCTTTTCTGGGCTTTTGGGTTCAGGTGTAGAGTCTGAAATAGGAGCCACCATCTTCTGGAGGTTGCTGGAGGTGGGAAGAAGGGGTTTGTTGGTTCCAGTCGTGGAGCGCTTGGTCTTTTGAGGTGGGGTGGGTTTCTCTCGGTTGGCTTGAGGTGTTGATACACCGTTGGGTTTGATTCCCACTGTGAGACCCTCGTTCCGATTGAGGCTTTGTGTCTTTTCCTTCAGCTGAGCCGCGAGCAGTGTGGCAGCCTCAGAGTTCATGTGCGGGTGCATGATCTTTGGGCTCTTGGGTGGATCTTTGTTGGTGTCGTTTGTTTTCTTGTCCGAGTGAAAGTTTCCAATCTTCTTCAAGGCGTTCTGGAATGTTCCATTGAGGTGCTCGATGGTATCCGAAGCTTTGTGGGATTTGGTTTTGCTTGGTGATTCAGGTCCATTTGCTTTCTTACCATCCTGATGCTTTTCACGGTTCTTGCTCGACTTCTCCTTTGACCGCTGCTTCTCATCAACCTTTCCAGAAGCGTCTGAGTTGTTCTTCTTGTCTTTTTGAGGTGATGGAGTCTGGCTTTGCTCTGTTGGGTTTGTTCCAGATGTTCCGTGGATCCAGGACACCTTCGGTTTGGTGGAAGGGTCTGGAGGACGAGGTTTCGTCTTTTCTTTTATCTTCTCTGGTGAGACACTGTCCTCCTCCTCTTTGGAGTGCTTGGAAAGGCGGGCAATATGGGCGTAAACAGCTCCTATGGTTGACTCGGAACCACTGGTGGATCCTTCGCTGTCTGAAGACTTCAGGAGAGGCTGCTCGCTCCCATCGCTAACATACTGCTTTGTAGTGTCTTTGAGGGACGTGTACTCTCCTGCGTCCTCATCATTGGGTGTCAGTGGTGTTTCTTGAACAGCGCTAGAATTTTGCTTGTCACAGCTCTCATTCGTAGTCTCTGAATAACACAAATGAGTAAATGTAAAGGGTAAGTAGAAGAGAAAGACATTTTTGATTAATAAAATATTAGTTCTGCTCATTAAACAATTCTAAAACCTTTATAAAATTAAATGAAAAACTGTCTGGCAATTTCCTGTGTGCTGAGTTACACAAAGGGTTGCTACACCCCAAAATGAAAATTGTGTCATTAATCACTTACCTCCATGTTGTTGGGATTCATCTTCAGAACACAATTTTTTATAAAAATGGGAGGCTTGTGATTGTCCTATTGACTGGCAAACAATTACCACAAGACGTCAGTGGTTCAACCGTAACATTATGAAGCTATTACAATACTTTTTGTACAGAAAGAAAACAAAAATAGATTTCTACAAACAGTGTATCTTTCTATTCCGTCTAACGCCGGTTTCACACTGCACACTCTGTTGTTGTAGGGACATCTGCATCCTCCTTAAACATTACAGTATTCCATGGATATTCTCTCACTAACATTGCTATTCCTGACTCACAGTCTCTCAGTGATATAGTTTCAAAAATGAAAGATACGATTTCCTGTGTTGATCCAGTTCCTTTTTGTTTGTTTAAATCATGTTTTGATTCTCTATGTCCTGTAGTTTTGAGTATTATCAATGACTCTCTGAGCACTGGTGTTGTGCCAACTGCACTTAAAATTGCTGCTGTCACCCCAGTACTGAAAAATAACAAAATGTACTTAGATGACCTGAATAATTTTTGTCCCATATCTAATCTCCCATCCCTTGCCAAAATCTTAGAAAAAACAGTGGCTTCTCAATTGCTTTTACATCTCTCTTCTAATCATCTTCTTGAGCCACTTCAATCTGGTTTCCGTAAACTCCACAGCACTGAAACCGCATTAGTAAAAGTCACTAATGATTTGTTAAGGGCTTCCGACTCCGGTAATCTATCTATACTGATTCTTCTTGATCTAAGTGCCGCTTTTGAGACTATTAATCATTCTGTTTTAATCAATCGACTGTATTTGGAGTGTCTGATATAGCTCTGAATTGGTTTAAGTCCTATCTCTCTGATCGCAAACAGTTTGTGGTAATGGGTGAATGCCGGTCTGAACTTGGTGCAGAACTCTGGTGTCCCCCAAGGTTCAGTTTTGGGCCCGATGCTTTTTAGCATTTATATCTTTCCTTTAGGCCATCTTATAAGATCACTGGGTCTTAATTTTCACTTTTATGCTGATGACAAACAGATTTATATTCATTCAAAACCAGATGCCAAAATGCCTCTTTTATTTCTCAATGTTTTACTGAGATAAAAAAATGGATGTCTGAAAATTTTCTCTCTTTGAACAGTAATAAGACTGAAGCAATGCTTATTGGTTCACCTCACCAGTTGCGCTGTACTCTTCAGTAGTTCCAAACTAAACTGAAAAATTTGGGTGTGATATTTCACGCCAACCTGACATTTGAACCACATGTTCGTAATTCAGTTAAAGCGTCCTTCATCCATCTAAGAAACACTGCCAAAATATGTCCTATGTTGGCTTTCTGTGTGGCTGAAAAAATAATCAATACTTTTGTGTTTTCACGTCTTGATTATTGTAATGCTCTGCTGACAGGAGTTTCTAAAGCAACTCTAAGTAAATTACAGATGGTTCAAAATCCAGCCGCTAGAATACTTACAAAGACCACTGCAAAGGAGCACATAACACCTTTTTTAGAAAAATTGCACTGGCTTCCTGTTAGTTTTCGTATTGACTACAAAATCGTCAAGCTTACATAAAAGGCCTTGCATAATTTGGCTCCCCAATACTTGTCTGAGCTTTTAACACCTTATACACCCACATGTGTTCTGCGTTCGTCTGAAGCAGGTCTTTTAACTGTTCCAACAATTAGGCTTAAAACCATGGGTGATCGGGCTTTCTCCTCATTGACTCCTAAACTGTGGAATTCCCTGCCTTCGAAGATCAGAAATGCTGAATCCCTTACTGTTTTTAAATCATCTCTTAAAACTTTTTTGTGATCAAAGTGATTTCTTATTGCATTTTATTAATTTTTGTATTGAATGGTTGTTTGTATTGTTTGTTCTCCTGTGTATTGATTTATTTCATTTTTATGCATGTATGTAAAGCGCTTTGAGAATAAGTTTTAAAAGCACTATATAAAATAAAGGTTAAATAAAACACACAATTTACAAAATATTTTTCCAAACTTCAATGGTCTGTTAAATGAATAAAACTAGAGGCATTTGTTAGCTTTAAGATGAGTTTTTCAATTCAATTATTCAATCCAAATACACTTTTTTGTTGGAAATCTTTCCTAATTTTGTCTTGGATCTCAAAGCTTAACCTATTCAATCTAGCATCTGCAGTATTCTTGTTATGGTTGAACCACTGATTGCAGATGGAGCATTCAGATGACGTCTTTCATACTTTACTGTACCTTGACAGTAGCAATTCTTTGGCAGTCAGTGAGACGCAAGTCACAAGCCTTCCGGTTTGCTGGTGTGGACGCAAATATAGTTATCGTTATCTTTATATGTATTGTGCTTGGTGTGAACGGGCCTTTAAATCTAGAAGTTATACAGCTGTGGCTACTGAAATATAGCTTTATTTAAGTCACGCTATACAAAATTAATTAGATTTAGGGTTGGGGTAATTGTAGACATTAATAATGCACAACTAAAAACACTGATTCAATGTGGAAACAAACAGCTGATGTTTCATGAGGGATAATTACAACAATCACTCAACAGCTTATTCAAAAACACTGTTCTCAGAACTGTTTTTGTAAAGCAAAAACACCATTTTAACTTATTTTGTATATAAAAAAAAGCAGCTCATTCACATAAATTCTTGTTGTTTTACTGATATCATTATTTTTGTCACTTGTACAAAACTATGCAATAAGGACTTTTTCTGTAACTTGTGCCCTTGTGTTTTAATAATATTTATTATAATATTATAATACTTATTAAGATTTTGAATGAGCTTTTATTTTTATATTTCCAGTTTTCAGTTTAATTTTTGTATAAATTTAAAAATAAATTTTAGTACACATTTTATATCAATTAACACATTTCTGACATTTCTCTACTGTATATATGCATTATTCAGTTAAACTTTAAGCTTTAAAACCAACTAACCAAGCAAGAATTCTAGATTATCCTAGACACATCTAAAATAAAATTGCTTCCTTAAATTGCTTTCATATCAGTTCTGCAGCAATCTCCAACACGGCAGTTTATGCAGAAAGTCCTGAGTCACATCCTGAAAGTGCTTCATCTGCTGACCATTTATAGCATTTACTGTTTTTGGTATCTCAATGCACGTGATCTACGCACCCAGAGGGCAACCATTTACCACAGAATGTGGTCATTTAATAAAATTGTCTGGAGATTTCTTAACTCCCTCCTCTGTTTTCCATGTTGCACAAACAGATGGCTTATCTGCACTAGTTCTCGCTCACCTTCATGGGGTATGCAGTAAACGGGCCCATCTTCGCTCGTCTCGAAAGAAGAAAAGGACTCCTGGGATGACCATGATGGAGAAGGCTGGTCTATTACAGAGGGCGGTTCGATAATGCTGCTGAAGGTGTTCTCAGGATCGTGGTGGGTGACTAAGGGTTTGGACAAGGAGAAAACAAACAGAGAGGTCAGATCAGTATAAGAAGGGTTGTGCAGGGTTCCACAAAACACAAAGGCTCTTTGACAACATATGTGATGATGTTCGGCTCTACAGTCTGCATTAGTGCCCCAGACAAGGGCAAATAATGGAGCGTGGATAATCCGTATGAAAGCCAGCATTGACAGCACATGAGTGAATTGCTAGACTTCAAAGACTCCTAGTGATGATCAGAGATCATCTGAAGAGCTAGGAATTTAACTGGGGTAAATTAGATCCTGGTAAGGGATAGTACTGCTAATTGTATTGATGGACCAACATTAACCATGTTGTTTAGAAGCAAAAAAAAAAAGAAAACCTAAATAAATAAATAAGAAAATAAAGCACAAACTAATTTTGTGTGGTTTTAACTGAGTGTGATTTGTACAATTATTTGTGAAATTGAAATTCTTAATATGTAACGCCTCCAGGTGTTTTAATTTATTTTTTGTAATTATCTTAGAATTCGTCCATTTCGCAACAAAACTATACACTATTTACAGTGAATATTATGCAGTTTTAAATTACTTTGACTTTTTAATATGTATGATTTTTTTTTATATATATATACTATGTATAATCTGATATCATTCTAAGGAGAAATACAAATGTAACATCATAACGAGATATAGTTTAATAATACTGTTTTTGAAACCATAGTTATAACAGCACTCACATCTAGCAATGCTTGGGAAAAAAGTTGTCAATTAAAAAAAAAGAAACCAAAATAGAATATAAAACAATTATCAAATTAGCATGTATCTTATTTTTATTCTTATCGTAATCTGTGTCCTAAACAGAAGTTTAGGAAAGAAATCATATGTGAGTGAAAATATTCAGATGCAACACCCCTTTGTAATATTTTTGTTTCTTTTAAAGGAGACACATTATGCCCATTTTTACAATGTAATATAAGTCCTCTGGTGTCCCTATAATGTGTCTTAAAGTGTTTCAGTTCAAAATTTCCCACAGATAATTTATTACATCATTTAGAATGCCTTATTTGAGTGGAAGCCGAACAAAGCTGATTTCCGTGCCTCTCTTTTTAAATGCAAATGAACTGCTATCCCCCCTCCCACCTCTTTTTCCAGAATAGAGCTGCACCATTAAAACATGATTATCATGTTTATAGTGCTAAAATCATGCATTTTAAACCATATTACTTTAAACTTCTGATATGTTATGGTTTTCTGAGTGCACACATCTGAAGCACATGGACAGAAAGTGGCGGTCAAAGGTATGTGAGTACTAAAGTCCTCTTCAACACACAAGTTTACATTAAAAACACACGAGCTACAAACACAGTTGGTTAGTCATGTCTGAAGGTAAACACCTGGGAGATATAAATACTACAACAAAATTACTGGGGTAATCTTTTTAATGGTTCCTTGGTTGGTAGATGCACCAGGGACCTGATTTTAGAATTTAAAACCTGGAAAAGTCAGGTGCCACATGCACTTTTATGAGCTGTTTGGACTGAAATGTGTGTTGGGAGTGTATGTACACAACCACCCTACAATAATAAAGATCCACCCAGTAGTTTTCTTTTAATTTAATAAAAATAAGTTGCCCCTTCTGAAATCAAGCCATTCTCAAATGCATGTCGGTGTGGCGTCACACCGACAGAGGCCACTCCCACAATAGATGATCGACAGCGGCGTGTCACACAGACTGAACCGATGTCTTACCTCAGACCCGCCCCGAGTGAGCTGTCATCAGACAGAGATGCAGAGACAAGCATGACTCCTAAGCGATTGAGGTGTTTTGTTGTGGAATGCATTAATGAACATAGCAGTAGTTATTTACTCTTGACATCAGAGTGACTGAAGACGCAGAGGATTAACGTTACGTTTGGTTCTGAAGGGAAATGCATCCTTGATCAACCGGAAAGCATTTATGTTCACGCAAATCATTCATGATCCAGCCTCACCTACAGAAGCAGTGAGTATAATGTCTTTTAATGAATCTTAGCAAATCGTATTTCCTAATAATGTGCTAATTAGCAAGTTTCACTATGAATACTAATTCTAAAGAGCTGTTTTTGACAGGGTAAAATTAGCATTTTTTTATTTTAAAACAAACTATATTATAAACTTTCCGTTAAGACCCTAAAGAATCATATCAGCTTTGTATGACTCCTTTAACAATGGCTCATCAGGAACTAAAAATGCTGTCTAATCATAAAAGTTTACAAATATACAGTGGTAACTTTTCGCCCAGCTCTCCTGGAAGTGACTTAGGTCCTAAAGAAAGTCACAGTGGTTTTCCAGAGGCCGTTTCCTTCCTCCCACTTATGTGATGATGCATTCATGCTGACTTAGAAAAGATGGTCAACTCAGGATTCCTGCGGTCTGCTGCTCAAATCTCCTTTCAGGATGAACTAGAGTAGATGCTAACCACACTTTCTTGGCCTGGTTACGCCTCTCTCACACTGCTCTTTTGGCTGTTTGACCGTGTGAAGCCATCTAGGCAAGATCAGAAGATCTCTTTCAAGTCAGCTTGCATTTAAAACGAAGTTCTTTTGCATTTTATACATGTCTTCGTATTATGCATGATTTATAAACTTAATCTGTCTCTGAAACAACTTTCCTTTCAGGTGACATCACTAAGCCCTTGTTGTTAAGCCCCTCCCCCTCCATCCGTCTGTCTCCATTAAAGCTCAACGCAATCCATTCAATTCCTGATGGATCAGGCATGTTAATTTACATTCTTGCTTATTAAATATCTAGTTTCATTCTGAAGTACATCAGCTCCATAAGTAATAAAGCTAAAATGGTTTTTAAATGTTGTTTCATCATATGGTTTCAAGTACTAGTAGCTTTTTACACTGAAAACTACTAGCAACAAGATTGACTGTACATGATGAAAGATTTATTTTCAACACTTGACAAACTCTGGGCTGTTTAGTTTACTCATAAAGCGAATAACACAATAATTCAAAGACTGAACTTGCATGTTGAGTTTTTGCATTTGTGTTTTAGATTTAGAAAAACTCAATCTTTTGCAATCGCTCGGCTCCAACGTTCTCCCAGGGTGGAAAAAGGCTTTAAAAGTAAATTTGCAAAAATAAACATTTCAACAGCACATAGCAGTGAAATAAAAATAAAGAAAGAAATAAAACTGCATTTTTGGAGTTTTGCCTTCAATGAAACAATTTACATTCCATACTTAATACTTCCTTCCAAACAGCTGTAGATGCTGGAAGAACTTTCCTGAAATGTCAAAAGAATTGCTCCTCTCTATGTACTGCTATTCATGTCACCGGTGTTCTGATCATGCAGATTCATGACGCCCCGGTGGGACTGTGAAATGGCATGACATACATGTTAGGAATACATGCAAACAGACTCAGTGCTGTTACTGACATTGGACAACTGCTGGTTTCTCAGGGACGGAGATTTAGCTGGTCTGCCTTGAACAAACGTGCATAACTGGGACGTCCCAGCTGCACAAGTCCTCACAGCTGCAGAAACACTCTGGTGTAGGGCAGCAGGTGGCCTGTCTCTCTGACGCCTCTCCAAAACCATGTTTATAGACTTGGACTTAGAGAAATGTACATCAAGAGCTAAAAAAGCTGTCCACAGGAACGCTGTGGATCATTCTTTACAGCATTTCTTCTGTCTAGGTCAAATATGTAAGAACATAAACATAAATTAGGCTGATATACAAGTAAAACGCAATTGGACAAATATTGCAAAATATGCAATTGCATGTTGCATGCAACCTCAAAATATAAAAAAGAAAAAAGTACTCTCAGGTTTTGTTTTTTTTTTGCACTGTGACGTTATTTTCATGAAGCTTAAGCCCCCTGCCCAAATTCTTAAAGGAACTGTATGTAGAATTGACATCTTGTGGTTGAACTAGGTATTGCAGTCCAAATTCAAAATACTGGAGAGGGGTTTTTCACCCGGCCCCTCCTTCTCAGACTTGACGCACACTCAGGTTGCCATGATTGACGACACTACTGACTTTGTGATTGGGAGATAGATGGAGGGTGGAGCTTCAGACCAAAGCAAAAAACATGACAAAATAAACATCAGTTGAGGGCTGAAATTGTGCTTTTTAATACACATATTATGTAAACAAAAACTTTTATTTAGGATCTGATTAAACACAATTAATTGTTTGACAACACTACTATACATGGTGTATTTATTAAAACTAAAATAAATGTGTATTTATATAATTTTAGATCGAATAAAATAAATTTACTAGTATTAGTTTATAACATTATTGCATATACATTTTTTTAAGTAATACATTAATATATACATTATTATACACTAGTAAATTACATTTAATATAATCATGTGTTTATTTTATAAAATACAATTTAAGTATCTGACAATATGGTAGGGATTGTATTGGGCCTAAATTAGGCTATGTTTATTTTTTATTATATTTTGTGTGTGCCCTTGGACGTATTCTTGGCAGGTATTGTGAGAATCATCCAAAGGCTACTTGATTCAAAACAGATTGACTGTAGAAATGTTTTTCCTAAACTTCTCATCTGAATTATGGAGGGACAGAATATAGGTCACAAGGAGATGAAGGGGTAAACATTTTTATTATTTTGGTTTTCTTTCTAAATCTGTCATTACCAGCTGTAGTATGACTGAAAAGGGCTCTAAAAGCACACTGTGGTAAATTTGGTCACTTCCTGTTTGAAGAACCCACAGCCCCCAGCTCGCTCTCCTATGAGGGTAGAGTTACAAAAAAAGAAAGAGGGGGAAGAAAAGAAAGGGAAAAATAGCAGACCTCACTGCAGCAGGCGGCCAATGAGGATAGCAGAACCGCTGGCTTGCAACAGGAAAAGGAGGAAGAGGAAAAAGAGGGAAACCGATAGTGATATTTTCATCCAGCTCCTCCCTATAAGTAAAGAGTTGGTGGGGGTTGGGAAGAGAACGGGGTCGATGTTACATCTGCGTTTTGCTATCAGTTCTTCCTCTCATGCTATTGCAAACCCCAATTGTTTACCAACCAAGAGTCAGCGTAAAAAAAAACCCAAAAAAACATTTTGCATTGATTTTGGCAGTCCCTGAATTCATTTAACCCTTTTTGATTTGTCAGATGAAAGAGACGCTTTACATGCATTCTCACTCAATTTTCACATAAAGTCTTATGATGAAAGGGCCGGTTTGTGTTCAAGAGCATATCCCTTTAGCTAAAGTGGCATCTTCTTACTGCATTTTACTACTTGCTTGTTCTTTGTTCTCTGTCCAGAGTTTTACAGCTTGAGGGGTTTTGTTGAAACAATCTGCAGGCTATACTCAACCCTAACCAACAGTGACATTATTGTTTTACTGAGGATTTTTCTTTACTCTGTTCTGACGGCAATGACACTTAACCTATATAATGTGGTAAATTAGCGTAGAACAGCATGGCTCAGTGCTTTCTCTCGGTTATTAAATAAATTACTGTGTGTTTTAATTAAAACTGTGCAGTCCATGTTCTTCATAAAATAACAATCCAGCTCTTGTTCACTTGATTGTCACCTCTGGTTTTTGTGATGAATACTAGGGATTTCACCATACTTTCATTTTTGCTTAAAGCCGTTTAGCCAGCTGTTTTGGTTTTTTATAGTGGATCCATGAAGTCAGTTCTCCTCAGGTTCTTAGCATACTAACCGCAGATATAGAGAATCACATTAAGCATGAACATATTCCACTTTTAGACACGTTTTTGTCAAAATATGTTTCATTTATATCTATAAACTAGCTTTTTTTTGAGAAAAATGTTGTTTTAAAATTGTCATTGTGCTGTTGTTCTTTATTTCTCAAACCCTATATTGGCAAATATGTTCACTTAAGTCTTATAAAGTCTTATGTTTTAGTTAAAATTTTCATATAGATATACAATTTCATATATATGCAATGATTTTTCAGACTCATACTCAAGTGCAAAATGCTAAAAGGAAGTAGCTGACTGAAAATGAAATTGTCATCATTTACCCACTCCGCAGCCAAATAATCTTTCATCTTTGTATCCAGACTGCTTTTTGTTTTTTATAAAACAAAAGCACAAATTTACCAGGAGCGTTAATGAACTCATCTGTAGCTCTCAGATCTCATTCTTGTGTTTTTTAAATTTGTTTAATGGGAGACTTATTTTGATATCATTAATTTACAGTAAAAAACAGCAGCTGTGGTTGCCAGAACTCGACCAAAAAAATTCTTTAACAACATTTTAGGTTTTATGGTTTTAAGTTACATTTACAGTTAAATACCGTAATTTCATTAACTGATATAATATTAATATACCAACCTATTAAAGTACTGAAATCTGTTTTGTAGCTTTGAAATACACTGATAAGCACCAAATGCAGGTGATGATGATAAAGTACCATGATGAACCAAAGCCCATCACAAGCAGCTCCTGAATATGAATATTTATAGTGTGTCATTCACACAAACACTAAACACCATCATGGTGAGACTCATTAAACTGAAATATGCAATAGACATTAATTTAACAAGACACAGTAACATGTAACAGACAACACTAATAAACATAATGATAAGAAAAAAAGCTAAAGAAGAAACATCAAATTCGAACACAATTTGAAATGCAATGTAGGGAATTCTGGAAATGTCAGTTTATTTTACAGGAATTTACCATTAACCATTTAACAGGTTTTAACTGTATCATTTCACAGTTGTTTACAGTTAAAATACCTGTAATTTTTACATCTGATTGCAATGTGTCAACTATTCATATACAAAGGACTATGGATATTTGAGCACTTGAAATAAAATGCTTTTATAAAATGCAAATCTAATGTACCGTATGACTTCAGAAGGCTTTTAATAGAAATACATGCATTCCAGGGAAAATGTTATGATCCTTTTTCTTTTTTTGGTTTTGGGAACTTAACAGCACCATATGAAAAAGTGCAGCTTCTGCATTTTGTTCAAGTTGTGCGTTGTTTTCCACAGGTTTGGAACAAGATGATGGTGAGCAAATGATGACCGAGTTTTTATTTTTACGTGAGCTTTCCCTTAAAAGTGAATCATTTAGTTGCGGAAAGCATGTGAATTGGTGCAGTTATTTGACCTCTCTTATTTGTGCATGCTAAAGCAAAACAGCTGTAAAACTCCACAGCAAAACTAACCCACATTATTTAAAAAGTCCAAACTCACTTTATTTAATATTTGGCGGTGCTAACTCAAGTCTGCCATGCCTCTTGCAATTTGCTGTCTGAGACGAATTCAAGTCCAAAATTAATATCACAAACAAAACTGCCTTGAAAAAGTATAATATGCTTTCATGGCCACTTTAATATTCTCCCTAAAACCGACTCCTGGCAGCCGCAACCAATACAGTTCCCCAACCAAAAGAACTCCACACAGGGGTTCCATCCTGGCAAAAACAGAGGAGTCTTTGATTGGGGAACAGTCAGCCCCTAGCAGTCTGTTTTAACAAGAAATAGGGAAATGAGGAAAGAAATGTGGGGAATAAGAAAATGAATGTCTCTTTGGGTACAGATTAATAAGACTCTGAGCTTCACAGGGAGCCAAGGGAAACAAAACGTGCACCCAAAGCATTCCATTCAGATGAGACCCTAAAGACTTTGTTTGGGTCAACACAGAGTGCCCTACAATCTAACTGAAGCTCTTAACCAGTAGCAGCATCAACATGAATGGCTTGAATTAGGATTCTTTCCAAACAGGTTCCCAAAAACTACCCTTTCTGCCAATGGTCAGACAAATAAAACTATGTTTTTGAAGAATGGCTGCTGATTAAGCTGGTCCTTAGCTGGTCATAAACTGGCATAATCTGTTGACATACTGGCCATGAGCTGGTTTAAACTGGTAATGTGCTGGTCCATAGCTGACCCTGAGCAGGAGCTAGTTGCTTAGGACCAGCTAAAACCAGCAGTCATGCTTCAAAACATACCTAACCAGCATATGATGTTTTTTTTCAACAGAGTCCTGCCATTGGTTGATCTAAAAGTTGATTTGACTGATTAAACACAGCAAAGATTTAAAGGCATCACAGAGTGGTTAGCAAACAAATGATTTGGGTAAAGAGATATCTCACCCAAAACATTCTAACTGTGTCACAATTTATTCATCCTTATATCATGAAACATAAGAATTTGTATGAATTAGCATGATTTTACCACCTCGAATACGTATCAATTGGTCGTGAGACTGTGTTGCCACACCACAACTATAACGATCAAGGAAGAGAGAAACAATGTCATTGGAATGATATTCAGAACGATTTTTTCCAGCTGATGAATGATACAAACATTGACAATCAATCAGAATCAATACTGCTCTCATGCACTTGAGAATTTAAAGCGGCAGAAGTGAGTGCGCTTAGAATAAACAGACGATATCATTTGCTTCTCTGGACGCAAATATATAGTTATCGTTATCTTTATATCATGCTTGGAGTGAACGGGCCTCTACACTGAGGGTTAGAAAACAGTGGCGAATTTAGTTTAAAACAGTACAATTTTATCATTCATAACTGAAATAAAGCAGACTTTAGACAAAGATGAAGCTTTCTACTGTGCATTCGTGTAAACTATGTAAAAAAGTATACTTTGAGGTTTACAATGCCGTCAGAACGCATCATTTTGTACAAATCAATTGAATTAATGATTCAGTGAATAACTCATTTAGACAAGGACTATTACCATACTTACTGAAAAAATAATAGTTTATTTTGTCAACATGTAAAAATGACACTGTCTGTTTAGGCTGAGGGAGTTCATCAGAACATGTGGCTAATATACTTGCTAAATATGAAATATATAAAGACTAAACATTAGGCACATCATTAAGTGCATCTTTCATCTGTTTCATGGATCTGTTTACTCATGACACACTGACCTAAACCATATGTAATTTTAGATGATGGAAAATGAAGACATACCAACGACTTTGGGTAGTTTCTGTCTCCTCAGAGGGATTCTTGGGAGTTTGGTGCTGATTCGACTGAATCCGCCGCAGAGGATTATTTTGGCCTTCTTGCTGTTGGTGGAGTTTTCCTGGTCAGGGCTAAAGGAGGAAGGGTGACGTTAGACCAACATTACATTGACAAGAAACGGTTGTAGATCGATTGTCTTCTAGCATAAACTGCATTGAGATTGTAGATATGATAGTTGAGTGAATTATAAATGGAGGGATTCATTTTCCTCACGGGCAAACTGAGGAAATCTAGGCTCAGTTGGTCTTACGTTCTTTAGTTTTCCAGCCATTTAGAAAAGGTGGAAAGTTTAAGAAAACAGCCAACTGTGATTTCTAGAACACGAGAGTCTTGAGTTTTCCCGACTGGCTGTGGAGAACAGAAGAGGCTTTCACTTCAGCGACCTGTGAACAATTCTGATGACAGGCTTTGTTAAAAGATGATTTTTGCCAGGGGTGTAAGAACAGAGCGCGTTTGAGGGAGACACAAGGGCCACGTTCACACCGTTGATGCAGAATATGGCTGTCGGTCTGGTTTTACAGCACCAAATACAGCAGTGTTCACAAACAGTTTGTACAGAGTGAGCAGAACCGCTAGACCACTAGAAAATACTTCATATTGCTATAATATTTCCAATATTTGCGGTACTTTAATTAAATGCAGCTGTGGTGAGCATGAGGTTCAAACTTCACACAAACTATCTAGACCTGGGAAAATTTCAGTTGTGTTGCTGTCTATAGAGGGTCAGATGGCTCTCCAATTACATTAAAAATACCTTAATTAAAGGTCTTACGGGTTTGGAACTACGTGAAGGTAACTAATAACAGAATTTTCATTTTGGGGTGAACTAACCACTTTACATTTACCTATCAAATCTGAGGTTTACTTAGTATTTAACTTAGTACTTCTGAGACATGTAAAAATCTTTCTGAGACATGTAAAAATCCATTTTATGTGCAAATGACTCATATTTGAGAAAATGTAATTAATGAGGCCTAATGTTTAAACTTCTAAGGTTGTCTTTGCGTGTTAAACTGTCATCGGAGAAAGTATTTTAACCTTTTAATTCAGTTCAGTAAAGAACTGGATTGTGAAACTAGTGTTGATTTGTACTTACTTGCAGTTGTCTTTGTTGCTACAGAGGAAGCAGCAGCACAGCAGAGACAGAAGAACCACCAGCAGGAATGTCACCAGCGTTCCTGCAGCTATTACTCCCATCCGCTGATTGGGATCTGAGAGAAAGACAGGCCGAGGGAAAGTGTAAAGTTTCCAGTTTAACTCAAAACTCACATGTAGCATTGCATTTTCAGGAAAGATGGAGGCTTCAGTGAAAACTTGGCTGGAGGAGGAGACCAAGATGCAACTGAGTTGTGCAGGACAACAGGTGAAACCTTCTCCTAAATGCTCAAAGTCTGAGAAGAAATTGAAAAAACTAAATTTATACTTCAAACTAATCATAATTTCAAGCTAGATTAATGCACAAGGCATTTTACATTAAACAGCTTTTAAATGGTTACATTTTGCCAAAAAGTAGTTTATTTACAAATCTTTTTAATGTAGTAATGCTGAAAAATTGAAAGTTAATGATCCTTAAACTAGTACCCAGCAGAATGCCACAATTGACCGATTAAAATCAAGAGCTGTGTCGTAATTTCAAATATTTTCAGAATAATTTAAGGTTGCATCATTTCAAATGTTAGATTAAATGAGTTTTCAATTTCCTTGAACTTCCTAGAACACTCTAGAGAAATGAATTAAATGTTCTTGCAGTTACTACAGGAGTTCAGGAGTTTAAGAGCTAGCAGTTGTGTCTTTTGAGATGCAGGATGTCTGCCAGTGGCTTCTTTGCATCTGTTGCCAAGAGGCATTATCACTGAAGCATAAAGTGTAGCCATTTGGCTCTTCCGTTTATAAATGAAGACAATGTTGGGACGCTTAATTTGGCACTGGTGAGAATGAAGAATTTCAGCTGCTGGCTTCACTGTATTCTTTTGTCTGGATCATCCAATGTTATTACCTCAATTATACAAACTGAAATAACTACTGGCCATGGATGATCCAGACGAAAAATATGGTGCATCCAACATGTTATGTCATTTTTATATTTTCGCAACTTCAAAAATGTCCAAAAGCGAAACATCCAGCCGGCAGGAATACCTCACCTAAAAATGTTAATTTGCAATACATGTACTCAACCTCAGGTCATCCAAGATGTGAATGAGTTTGTCTTCAGAGCAGATTTGGGGGAACTTTACTTGCTCTCCAATGGATCCACTGCAGTGAATGGGTGCCATCAGAATGGGAGTCTAAAAAGCTAATAATACATCCCAATCACTCCAGTCTATCAAGAACAATGGTATAAAAACAAATGCATCATTAAGGAATGTTAACTTTAAACTGCAAATTCTGGCCAAAATCCATAATAGAATCCATAATCCATAATACTGTTTCCCAGTGAAAATGTCCATTCCCTATTCATAAATATTCATACCCTCTCACATCAATAATCATCCAAACTAATTGTTTTTTTACTTATAAACGGTGCTTGATCTGTGCATATTTCTCTACTGATTCAGACGTGACTACTTTTTCATTGGAGTAAACAATATTAAGGTCAGAGGTTACCTGTGGATTATTGTGATGTTTTTATCAGCTGTTTGGGCTCTCATTCTGGCGTCACCCATTCACTGCAGAGCATCCATTGGTGAGCAAGTGATCAAATTCTAAATTAAAGTGCCCCTATTATGGGTTATGAAAGGGTGATATTTTCACATGCAGGTTGACATGCA
This sequence comes from Enteromius afrohamiltoni, assembly GCA_034779775.1. Lineage (NCBI taxonomy): Eukaryota > Metazoa > Chordata > Actinopteri > Cypriniformes > Cyprinidae > Enteromius > Enteromius afrohamiltoni. The sequence goes on from JAUYWG010000038.1 coordinate 24,622,428, forward strand.
TGCTAGGTCAAAAAACTCTTTATTGTCTTATAATATGCATTTCTAAGATAACTTTATACACGGTGCCATTTTAGATTTAAAACTGCAGGATGTGTTGATTCACTTACAGCTGTGTTACACACTGTATGAAAGGTAAATTTCACAGATCCATAATAGGGACACATTAAATGTCTTTTCTAAAAACCTCATCTACATTTTGGATAGCCTGAGGGAGAGTACATGTTCAGCAAATGTTCATTTTGGAGTGAGCTGCTCCTTTTTGTTAAACAGAAGTTATTTTTAGCTGAACCCAAATGTTCCTCTCATAATATTCCTTGTGCAAACATTTTCTTCTAAAAACCAAGTGAAAACAGTTAAGGCATAATAACTGATGACAACCCATTTGACTCTTTGATTTGTGCTTTATATTCTGTCACAGAAGTGTGGAGCTCAATCCGGGTGTGGGCACATCCACACATGTCCTGAAAGCACAGCTGCGTTTGAGGAAGACCTCATTGAGGTCGGCCACGGTGACATCATTACTGCCTTCACTCAGGTCCCTGTGAAACCTCTACTGACCCACACCTTTCCTCATTAATGTCTCTCTCCCTCACTCTCTTCCTGTAGTATTTCTCTCAGCTGTGTGAAACAACCTCGGCTCTCACTAACCCGACGAGCAGGCAGGAAAAGAGCCAAAAAACACAGCCGTAAAAATAAGACACGACTCTGGAAACACCATCAAGGCCGCCATGTTAAACTGCTGCTGTCTACCGCAGTGACCTACATAGTGAGGACTACGCAGGCATGTTACCAGTAGCAACTGTGTTTTTATTTGCCTGCATAAGAAGTTTCTCAGAGGTATCTGAAGAAAAACGAAAGATTTTTACTATAACTTTTAATAACTTTGAAGCGATATGGAAGTTAACGAGTGATATTGACAGTGATATTGAAGTAAATGAGCCTTATGAATACACTAGCTGAAAGAGTAGTGAGTAATGAATGGAATTTTGGGTCTGTGTCTCACGCAAAGCAATCAAACGGCTTCAACAACTTCGAAAAAAGCACACAAATCCTATGTATGTTTTCTTACCCCTTAGGCAGATATTTTGTGTTGTTTTAAGCATAAAGCTTACAAAACTTTTGCTTAACAGGACAAAAAGTACCTGTCAATGGGGTAAGAAAAATATTACAATAGTGCTGTCAAACGATTTGCGATTAATCGCCTCCAAAATAAAAGTTTTCATTTACATAATATATGTGTGTGTGAACTGTGTATTTATTATGTATATATAAATACATACACACATTATTTTTTGAAAATATTTACATGTATATACATTTATATTTAATGTTTATATATGCAGTTTATGTATTTTTACATATACACACACACACACACACACAGTACACACTTACATAACAAAAACTTTTGTTTTGGATGCAATTAATCATTATTAATTATTTGACAGCACTGTATGGTAACACTTTACTTACAGACTTTACATAAAATGCATTCCAAAAGCATTTGTAATACACCTTTATAATACATTTGTTTACAATTATTTATGAATTAGAATACACCTTATGAATCCCTTTATAATGTGTTAGATACATAAAAGGCTTTAGTTAACGCTTTATACTCTAAAAAAGTCTTCTTGTAAAGAGATATTTAGTAGTGCTCAAATGATTAATTAGGGTCCAAAATAAAAGTTTCTGTTTACATAATATATGTGTGTGTACTGTGTATATTTATTATGTATACACAAATACACACACATGTATGTATATATAAGATATATTAATATGATATATATTAATATATATATATATATTAATAAGATATATAATATGTTACATTTGTAGATTAAATATAATTATGTATAATATAAATTATATAAATATATGCATGCAAATATTTTCAAAATATATACTGTATGAATGTGTATTTATACATGCATAATAAATCTGCAAAGTACACACATATTATGTAAACAACTTTTATTTTGGATGCGATTAATCCTTCATGGATTCATTATTATTTTATTTTGAATTAAGAAATGATTGTATGAATTATTGTACTATTAAAAGTATTTCATAATTTATATTTCATAAATTATATTTCAAGTATTTCATATTTTATAATTTATTTTATTTCAATTTTTTTTTTTTTTTTAAAGCACTATAAATGTATTGTTTAATAATATAAATACGACATAATATTAATAGTTAATAAGACGTTCCCACGAATTCATATCTTGTGGCTATGACAAAACTAAGTGACCCGAAGACGTCCCCTCCAGGTCACTGTAGTTTAGAAACTGATTTAACTATTCTTTTTTGTCTGTTCTGTTTGGAACTTAGAATTTGTTTTGGAGAAAAATACCAATTTTGCACACCACTGAGGTGCCTGTAATGATCATGACGTGATGTCACGCTGCATTTGCTGTATCTAAAAGCATCTCGTTCCACCTTTAGTAACCAACATGCTCGCAAATCCGCTGAGAGTCAAAAGGTTGAATCTTAAGTTGACCTTGGCGTCAACTGGGCAGCTGTTCCCCCTCCCTTTAACGTAATGGAAAATATGACTGATGCTGGACCCCACATGCATGTCTCAACACTTCAGGAGTTCTTCTGTGTGTGTCTCCATAGCAAACGACATAACAGAAAGCTTGAGAAATTACATTTGCTTTTCCCAAAGAGAGACAAGAGGGGTGTCTTACATAGGTTGCAGGCCCCTGACACTGGGTTGCAGTTCTTGTCGTGACACGGACAGACCTGGGCACAGTTCACTCCAAACTGACCCAACTCACAGGTCAGATTGCAGCTAAAAACCAAGAGAAATACAAAGAACACATAAACAAGGAATGAAAAAATCTATACAAGCATTGTGTGCACATAGCAACAGGAGTTTCCAGTGAAAACGGAACAAGGCAGGAAATGATGTTAATATTGGAAATGCAAGAACAGGGAAAAGGATTATATCATTTGCAATGACCGAAACAAGAACAGATATTCTTATGTAAAGACTGTGAACTGAAACTGACAAAATATTTAAAGTGTCTTTCTGAGAAAAAAAGACATTTTATGTAACATGTATCTATTTCAGTGTGTTCTCTGAAGAGATGTTTCATCGACCAAAAACAATGGTATATTTGATACACACACACACAACCCAAAAAAAAAAAAAACCTGATACCATAAGAATAAATTATTTTCGGTACAGCATTTAAGTGAAATCTAAAAATGTAAGTGATTCAGATTAATTGATATTAATAAGTCAATTGCAATCTTAATTATAGTCAACAGAGAATCAAAAAAGAGCAAAGGCATGCCTTTCCTCATAAAACTTGTGTGTTTATGTGACGCTTCGCTAAGGATCATCATGTGTTTATATGATGGACATGTTTAGTGTCTCTGTTTCCACAGAATCAATGCACATTTAATCATTTTTGGTGTCCTATTTTGCACATTGTAATTTGTTTAAAGGTTTACTCATCTTTAAACAATTTAGGATGATTCATTGGAAACAGACCTGGATATCAGGATGACTCAGATGTGACTTACTATGTCCCGTAGAAGCCAGGGTCACAGAGACACTCCCCTGTGGCAAAATGGCAGTCTCCATTAAAACAGTGGCTGCAGTCTTTTTCACAGTTTTCTCCGTAGGTCCCGTTAGGACAGCGCACCTCACAGCTGAACACAGAGACAGAGAGGTGGAGGTTATGCAGATGCAAAGAAAATACTTAAGATTAAAATGTGAATTGTGATTGTGCTTTATTCATGGAAATCATTATTTGCCTGATGCAATTCGTGTTTCATTTATTTGTTTTTTCAGATTTATTTGTTTAAATGTTTGGGGTAAGACTTTTTTATGTCAATATTTTAATGTTTTTTTATTTTTATTTTATGTAATTAACACTTTTATTTTATAATGTATTTATAATGTTACAAAGGATTACTGTTTTAAATAAATAACAACTTTTTTCAATGATTATAACAAAAGGTTCAAATCAGCATAGAATGGTTCTGAAGGATCGTGTGAAACTGAAGACTGAAGGCTTAATATATCTTAAAATATATTAAAACAGAAGACTATTATTTTAAATTGTAACAATATTTCACAATTTTACAGTTCAAATAAATGCAGCCTTCATGAGCACAAGAGCCTTGCTTCATAAATGTTAAAACATCTTACCAAACACAAATGTTTGAATGGAGTATTTTTGCATAAATGGTTTTATATGCTTCAATTTATGTTTTTATGATTATTTGATTTGCATAATTACTGGGTGCGTCACTAAAAGCAATGCAGATAGTGTATGTCAATAAACAGCGCTGTCAGTACACATAATTCTTTTTGTTGTGCGAATTCCTCACTCACTTATCATCTTTGTATTGTTGTTTTGTTCTTGTTTAATTAATAGTATTTGAATTTTTTTTATAACAGTTGGCTACAATGGCCCAAAGTGCATACCGATCTCCAATCCAGCCAGGATTGCAGTGGGAACACTTCCCGTTGATGCGGTTGCAGAAATGACCGTCTTTGCACGGCGGACACTGGTTCTTACAGTTCTCTCCGAAGTAACCCTCTGCACAGATCTGATCGCATTTTGTACCATTCCAGCCACTGGCACACGTTTCACAGTGACCCTCTGTCACCTTACAGGGCTGCTGACCTTTACAGTGGCCACACCTGGAGCGACAGAAATTCAGGTACAGTCAGAATATATAAAAAATATTTTTCTTACTGTTGTTTTCTAGTACAAATACAGAAACATTCTTAAATCAAGATACAATTACAAAATGAAAAAAAAAAGAAAGAGAAAGAATTATTAAAAAGAGTTTATGTTTAAGACAGAGACAAATATTTGCCAGATTATTTTTTTGCCAACTAACAATGATGTGGTAATAAAATTACAAAAATCTAAAGCTCTTAATGCCGATATTTTGTCCACATATTGTTTTCATTCAACTACAAAATATTAAGCAGCAAAACCTTTTTCAACATTGACATGAATACGGAATGCTTATTGAGGAGTAATAAGCATATTGGAAAAAATTCTGAAGGATCATGCGACACTGGAGAAATGATAAAGAATATTTTGCATTATAAAAACAGAATTAATTTTGAACTATATATTCAAAATAGAAAACATAAAATATTTCACAATATTACAGTCTTACTGTATTTTTTATTAAATCATTGCAGCCACAGTAAGCAAAAGAGCGTCCTTCTCACTTGTTTTTGCAGTTCTGGCCATAGAATCCAGCTGGACACGGCTCCCGGCATAGCTTTCCTCTGTATCCGGGTTTACAGGTGCACGATCCATCCACAGGGTTACACTTGCCGTTGGCGCACTGACAGTGGCGTTCACAGCGCTGACCCCAGAGTCTCTCCCTGCACTGACATCGGCCCGTAAACTGCTCACAAGGCGAGTTGTTACACACACACTGAGCACCGCAGTTCCGTCCGAACCAGCCGGGGTTGCAGATGCACCGGCCCGTGTTCTGGTCACACACCGAGTTGATGCTGCAGTAGCAGTTGTTGTTGCACTGAGTCCCCCAGTACCCGGCATGGCAAGTGCATTTGCCCGTCTCCTGGTCACATTTCCCTTTCTGACAGTTGCAGGGCTTCTCACAGTTCTCACCCCAGCGGTTTGGGTAGCATGTGCACTTCCCGGTCACGTCATCGCATTTACCGTTAGGGTGACACGTGCACATTCCCTTGCAGTCTGGACCCCAGAACTGAGCGGGACACTCTATAGGAGTCACAAAAAGCACAGTGTCAAAGGAAAAAGAAACATGCGTACTGTGCAACTGGCCTGGAAGCTTAAATCATTTTTTTCCAGCTTGTTGCAAAAGTATAAGTTTGTTCTTTCACCACTGCATGAAATGAATATTTTGTAAATAAAAGGCTGATTATAAGCGGGCTATACTGCATATACACTACCATGCTTACCAAGGTGCATTTATTTGCTTAAAATACAGTAAAAACAGTCAAATTTTTATATATATTAAAATGTAATTTATTTTTATGATTAATTTTCAGCACCATTACTCCAGTCTAAAACATTCTAAACAGAAACATGTCTGATTATTATTGACATTATAAACAGTTTTTATATCATTATCATTTTTATTACAATACTTTTTTCAAGATATTTTGATCAAAAAAATAGTCCAAAGAATAGCATTTATTTGAAATAGAAACATTTTATAACATTAAAAATGCTTTACTGTCACTGCATATTAATTCAGTGGATTCTTAATGAATATAATTGATAAAAAAGTAAAAACGTTACTGACCCCAAACCTTTGAATAGGAATTAAGTTAAATAAATATTATCGATCAATATGACTTTTTCCTATTCACATGGCTTTCATCATTTGAATTAAAAGGTCAATTTAGAGGTGAAGGAACTTTATGAAAATGATTTTTTCACAAAAATTATGATATTTCGCATTCAAAACTTTAGAATTAGAGACATATTCAAATATTGTAAAATGGCTCAAAAAATAAAAAGTCATTGTCTTAAAAATCTGTTGATATTGTTAACAGTGCTATTCATTTTTTACACCGTTTTCTTAAAACTAATAGGTATACACATTTGGATTGGGAAATTGAAAGATGTAACTATTTTTCATAAATAGCCTTAGGTTTTAAACATAGCATTTGGCGCTTTATGATTTGCTGATTTGGGACATTTTTTAAGAGCAACTTTTTGGGCAGACATTTGAAAAGTATCAGTATCAGTCCACTTACCTGGAAAAGAAAAAATAAATAATTTTTGAGTGCATATCTTACTACATAGCACCTATATTAGTATAAAAATTACATCAAAGCTTACTGACATGGAGCAAAAAATATATACAGTATATTTTATCAATTAAAGTTAGCTTGATGAACTCACTTGTGTCACAACTTGCCCCAAAATATCCATGACGACAGCGGCATTCGTTTGGCCGGACACACACCTCGTTCTCATTACAAGTGAAGTTACCTTCACACAGAGCTGAGGGGAGAAGGACATAATCAAGATACAAATCAAGTGACATTCAGGAAGTGATCTAATATACTGGAAATGACACATACGCGTTAAACACTCCTCGCCTTGCTGCGCCCATCCGCTGCAACAAGCGAACCCTGGTGACCTGAAGATAGGATGAAAAATCAAGGTCAGATAAATTGCACTGGCTTATAAGTTAAATAATATCCAATCTAGATTACATTAAACTGCTATCTGAAAAGACAGCTGATCGTTAAACATTTGCGTCAGCATATTTTGCAAATGCCTTGACCAAAGTTTCAACCATCCATAAGAGATTTAAGCATGTGACTTTTGAGGAATATTGCAACTGTCTGGATGCCATCTGTAGCTTCTACAGAGCTTCACAAGCACAGATGTTTCAGATAGCGAACATACACTGACTCGCATCCAATCGCACAAACATTCATTCCATTCTCCACCCTCTAGCCGACAGCAGTCATGCGAACCAGACGAGCCGTTTGAAGCAATAACTTTGTTGCATCGTCAAATGAGTGACTGGATCCCCAATAAGGCCTGATTTGATTAGCAATGCAAATGTCCTTCATTAATCCAGTAAGTTAGTCTAATAAACAGTCTGGAGCTCTGAAATAGCCTTTTCAAATATTAAATTAAGCTTGTTGAATCACAGTATGTTCTTCTAAACCCAAAATATAAAAAGATTTCACAATCTCATTCGCAGTTCTACATGCACAAATTCTGAATGACTAATGACTTAAATTTGGTTCACTTTCCTCAAATGAAGCCATCTGACGGCTTCGGAAGAATTGAAATATAGTGCATGAGTCATATGCATCTCCTTTGTGTCCAACAGAAGAAAGTATGTAAGTCATACGGGTTTGGAACAACATGAGGGTGAGTAAATGATGACAGAATTTTTTTTTTTTGCATGAATCTATCACATATGGTCCCGGCGGAATTTTGCATGTGTCTGCGGTGGGTGTTTTATTCAAAGCATCTCGCAACAGCACTGCTGCAGCAACTTACATGCATGTCTTTGACAAAAAAATGATAGGAGAAAGAGAGAATGGGTTTGGGACACAATAAGGGCCTAATTTAACCCATTTTTCCCATATGAGCGCCACAGCACAATGCGCAGTATCTGAAGAC
>JAUYWG010000038.1:24630662-24641804 GCA_034779775.1 Enteromius afrohamiltoni
AATAATTGTTCAGCAAGGACACCTAATCAAAGGTGCCAATAAAGACATGTATAATATTGCATAATTTCTTTCTGACTAAAAACATTAGAAAATCCATTTATAGTGCAACAGAAATTACACGATGCTGTTGTTTTGAACTTTCTGTTCATCAAAAAATACAGAAAAATGTATTAAAGGATCATGTTACACTGAAGACTGGTGTAAAAATGCTAAATATACAGATTTTCACAGGAATAAAGAATATTTGAATATACTGCCTTTACTGTATTTTTGATCAAATAAATGCAGCCTTGGTGAGAGTAAGACACTTTTTACCAACCCTAAACTTAGTCTATATCAAGTGATCCAATGGAAAATATGAGTGCAGTTTCATTTAAAGACTCTTTAACATTCCATGAATGAATAACAAAATCATCTGCCTACTCTTCTTTAAACCTTTCAAATTATCCCTGCTATCTCTACTTCAAGTGGCTTCCCCTTTAAATTTAATACTCTCTAAGTGCTCCTTGTATATAAGACATATGCCGCCCCTCATATTCCTCCACATGTGACCCCAGAGAGGCCTTGTCCACACTTTGGCTTCCTCTGAAGCGTGGGGGCCGCTCTCTGCCTTCAGTCAGAGTTTGTTTAGCCCATGTGTGCGTGTCTTAGCCAGACATGATCTACACCACAGTCCTGACTTCTCTGCTCTGTGTCAAACCCAACATACACACCGCAGCCAGAACGCGAAGCTAGGACCGCGGAAGAAACCTTAAACAAATGGAAATTGAGCATCAGTCAACAGCTGGGGGGCCAAACTTGATTCAGCAACAATAAAGTCCTGTGTGGAAATTCTGAGCAATTCTGTAAAACGAACGTGAACTTCCTGTCTGTGGTGGCTGAGAATCTCTGTTTGTGTGAATACAAACTAGATGGTATCTGGTGGTTTCCATTCTGATCTCAAGTACAGCGATAGCCATCTGGAGCCAGTAATCGCAAAGTAAACAAGTGCTTCAGTGCTTAACACTGCTAGTAGAATTCCCCTAAAATGCCTAATAAGAAGAAATATAACATAATTGAGCAAAGGTGGCTGTGAAAATAAATCGCCATTGTTTATCCTTTTGATCTTTTCTTCAAAGAATTCACACAATTCCTAACTTATCATTGAAGCAAAACGATTGAAAATAGAGAGAAATTCTTGTGATGAAATACATGTTTCTCTCCAATACTTGTTGACCACAATTATTGGCACCCCTAGAGTAAAATATCTCTGAAGTATATTCCCACTCATATTCACAATTTTGAGCACTCCAGGGTGATTATGAACATATAATTATCCAAGGCTATTCAAAGGATAATTGAGCTTCACCAATTAGTGAAGTGGCTTTAAGTTAAGAGCTAGAGCATTAAAAATGTCCATTTCCACCATCAGGGAAATAATAAAACATTTCCAATCAACATAAAATGTTAGGAAGCTGCCTGGAAGAGGACGTGTGTCTCTATCACCCTAATACGCGGAGAGCAGTCGTCAAACAGCCCTTACATCAGCACCAGCATGTTCAGTTGTCAGACAGGACTGGAACTACAAATGTAACTGGCTTCTATGATCAGATGCAACTAAAAATTAGCTTTTTAGCAGCAAACACTCAAGATGGGTTTGGTGAACACAGAGATAAAAAGTACTCCACGTGCACTGCTGTGTTTTTAATGTTGTGGGTCTATATTTCTGCTGGAGGTCCTGAGCATCTTGTGTAAACACATGGCATCATGGATTCTATCAAATACCAACAGATAACAAATCTAAAACTGACTGACTCTGTTAGAAATGGGCCATGGTTGGGTCTTCTTTTTGGACAATAATCCAAACACAAACATCAAAAAAAAAAAAAAACATATCAATACGGAGTAATATTTGGGTGTCAATAATTGTGGCTAACATATATTGGAGAAAAAAACATTTATTTCGAGTTTTTCTCCTCATTGATAATGATGAGTTAGAATTTTGTGATTTTTTTGAATAAAAGATCAAAAGGATAAACAGATTTATTTTCTCCTGTGCTCAGGTTTACCAAGGGTGCCAATATTAGTGGAGGGCACTGTGCATCTACATATATATATATATAATATTGTGTAAAATAAATGCTTATTTAATAACAGTAATTCTACGATTAGAAGCACAGTTCAAGTTTGGGATAAGTTTGTGTGTGTGTGTGTGTGCGTGTGTTTTAAACTACTTTTATTTGGCAAGAGTGCATTAAATTGAACAAAAGTGTCAATAAAGACATTTTGTTGCTAAATATTTCTATTTCAAATAATTGTTGTTCTTTTAAACTTTCAGTTCATCAAATAATTCTGTGTGCCAGTTTCCAATAAAATATAAAGCAGATCTTTTCAACTTTGAAAATAATAATATATATTTCTTAAGCAGCCAATCAGAATATTAGAATGATTAATGAAACATCACGTGACACTGAAGACTGCAGTAATAATGCTGAAAATTCAGCTTTTTGTCACAGGGATACATTTTAAAAATATAGATATTAAAACAGAAACAGTAAACCAAAAATATTTCACAATAATACTGCCCCCCCCCAAATTTCTTAAAGGTAGTGTGAAGCATCACAAGTAAGTAGGTCACTTCTTTGCATTTCTCAGTCCTGGCTCACTTGATGGAAAAGAGCAGCTTTAACATGTTGATAAGTTCCACAGGGATGAAACAATCATGGATGATGACAGAATTTATGTAGCCTAGTTTAAAGCAGATGATCTACAGACGTTTTGACCAACCACATTTAGACATCAATACTAAGACTGTGAGGAACCTACATCCATTCTTAAAGGGATAGTTCACCCCTCCAAAAATAAAATCATCACCCCTCAAATTGTTGTAAAATTTCATGAATTTCCTCTTTCTGTTGAACTTAGTTGCTGGTAACTGTTCAGTTATCTAGATTCTTCAAAATCTCCTTTTTACATGCAACAGACAAAATTGGGAAGAACATGAGGGTGAGTAACAATGACAGCGTTTTCACTTTGGGGTGAACTATCTCTTTAATAAAATGTAGGTCATAGAGTTTGTTGTAGGTATAGATGTTGCACCCTCAATGACCTCTGTGTTTAGGTCAAGGAAGAGTTTACAATCTGTATCGACAGTGGAACTATACAAGTCCTATTATTGAATGACATAATGAGCAGAGAACTAAAATAAACTAAAACATTATCACAAGAACAAAGCTTGTTTTTCTCCTTTAAACTATTACACGCTAATGACTAATAAGGATTTAAATGCATATTAATTGTTCTTTTGCACAGACCTTTATACAATATCTAAACCATGCCACGACTTCAGTACTTCTGTGTTTGAGTATTTGGTGTCGCCCCCTATCCCTCAATGTGTGTCAGTGACCCAGATGTGAAACAGGATGACTGACACAGATCATTTGTATTTGAAGCAACTTCCCACACGTCCCCAACGTTAGTACAGTTTTAAAAGTCACTAATGTTAAAGGTCACTAATTACTTTGCACTTCCATATATATTGTGGTTAATTAGTGATAAATACAGTGAAAGATCAAACAACCTGTCCTTATCTTTAACTTTAAAAACAAAGATTAAGTTAAAATATATGCCTTTTTAAATCTTAATATAAATACCACTTTATGTTTATGACTGTTTTCTTGGAGCTCAGAGAAATTGTTTTATTAGCATTGATTACTGCTGCATTCAGTAAACTTTAATTGAATAACGTTTGATTTTCAAACTTATTCGCATAAGGCTTCTAAAGGTTATTCATCCGACTTACCCTGGAACTTTGCACACGTTCCTACCCTTTGGATTGAGTTCTTGACTGAAAGCAGGACATAAGCACAGAAGCAAAAGCACTAAAACCGCTAAAGTGCCCTTTAGATCCATGGTAGAAGAAACAGCATCTCTCCATGCGCCTCTTCCGCTCAGCATTCCTTTACTTTACAATCTCCAGAAGTTCAGATGGGTTATTCTGTATCTTCTAGGTCTGCAAGCCGTCGACTTCAATCAGTTGAAAGTTACTTTATCCGCATAAATCGTTTATCCGCTCGCTTTCAGGCTCAAAAGGCTGAAGCAGAGAAGAGAAAAGAAAGAGAAGAGGGCGCACAGAAGTTAGAAAACCAAACAGTTATTCCCTCCGTCCAGCCCCAGTTCCTGAGGAGAACTTCTGCTTTTATAATGCGCTCCAAACACTGGTGGATGTAACTGGTGCATAGCTGGGAACTTCTGACACCCTGATATTCCCAATCTCCCGCTGTTATTTCCAAAATGCAGATTTTCAGCGACGATGTGCTGCTTCAAAACGTGTCAAGAAAAAAAAGCTCTGCAAAACTTTATGTGCGTCCATTTTGGAAAAGAAACGGGAACTTTAAAACGGATCGTAGTTCTCTTTTCTGAAGGGAAATTCCTAATTAGTGATCCTATCTATGGCTCTGGCTCTTGGGAATTCGGTGAGCCTGCTCTCTTTGGCGTGCAGCGGTTTCCCAAATTCTGACCGAAACCACCCGAGTAGCTCCTCATCGAGTGGGTGTGACTATAGTGTATATGCTTGGGTCTTAACCATGGACCCATGCAGCCCCCCTTTACTGCCCCGTCAAACGCGCTGCCAGTCTCTCTGATTAATGCGCACGCGCAAATAAAGATTTTATTTTAAAGAAGTCAACATGCCAAATTGACTTTTTTTTGGTTTAAAGGTGAGGTGCAGGTGAGTTGGTTTTTGACGTTTCATATAATAAAAAAAACAACAGCCAAACAAGTGCATGCATTTTTGCATAGTTACATTTATCTTTCCCCTTTACAGAATCTTCCACTCATTTATGAGGATATGGACTTAATATAGTTAATTAATATAATTATTGTAAATTATAATACAGAGTAGGCTAGCCTACATACCTAAACTTATGCGGTTTAAGTATAACAAAATGTTATTTTATTTTGTTTATGAACAACTTTTGGACATCTTCAGAAGTCTGTCAGCTTAGTAGTTGTAGTTTTTTTCAATCTTGCAAAGTGTATCACTTTAACAATGCAACGGCTCCCCCCTCTGTTAACTTTATGGAACATGCACGGCGCTCAACTAACTTTTACGTCACAAACACAGCTGCAAGAGCAAAATTGAAGGAAATAGAGAGCAACGACAAAATCATCGGTGAAGAGGAGAAGAGTCCTTATTTGCATTATCTATTTAAACCACACATTGTATAACCTGAAATATTAACTAAATCAATTTGTACATTTATGTACATCTCGGGAGTTATAAAAGTTGTAATGTTTATGCCACGGAAAGTTTGTGCAACAGCATCCCTTTTATGGCAGCACACGCGCGTACTACGTTGGTAAACAGAAACGTCACTGTATTTGGGCCAATCCTTCAGCCCGATTTGAATATGGGCGGGACCCCACATACAGGTAGCGTTAAATAATATACTCAAGGGCAGGGTGGTTTCAAAAACTGCAGGAGATCCGTATTTATTTTCTGTATGAGGTCTTGAACGGATGTCTCTCCGCAAAACTCTCCCTGCCTTTGGGCGCGCGACTCTTGACAGGAGTTTGGTGATCTCCGCGCGCCATCGTCGGAGTGTGCAAGCGTTTCATTCAACCAAAACAAACACAAAGGACGAGTCTGTGGACAGCAGGGGACATGTATCTTTTAGTAACAAGATCTCCATTGACTTTGAACAGACCAAGGAAGCCTACAAAAGCAAAGACACACTTGAGTTGCTTAGAAGCTTGGTGGTTTTCAAACTGTGCTCCTATGATATCCTGGTTGATAAGAATAAAGAGGTATGTAATGCATTTAATGCTTATATAGTTTATTTATACAGTATAAACCAAAAAGGAGAGGCATCCTGTTTTAGTACGGCGCTGTATATGAAAGACTTCTCTGTTCCTGTCTGGAATTACTCATTGTCCGAGATGATTGACAGGAATGGTATCTTGCCAGGGTGAAGTCATGTGGTTAGTGTGTAGAGTTACTAGAGCCAAGGCTACAAGCAAGGATAGAATGCACCTCAGACATAAGTCTCTTTGACCTTTACAGCAGTGTTTCCTAATCCTAGTTCTCAGGACCACCAACTCAGCATATTCTGCATGTCTTACTTGTACAACACACCTGATTCAAATCACCAGCTTATTAGAAGAGAGTTCCCCAAACTTCAATAAGTATGCATGCAATAAAAATAGTGTTTAGGTGAAAAAGTTGAATCATACATCAGTATGCATTGAGTTTTATCTAAAAGAACATAGGGCTCTCAGCTAAAAGAACATGAGATGATACTGTACGTGCATGCCTTGACAACACTCTCTCTGTCTCATACAGATAATGGGCCTCAGTAGAAAGTTGTTGGGGCAGAAGATGTTTGAGCAGTTTATGAAGATGACGTTCTACGGTCAGTTTGTGGCAGGCGAGGACCATAAGTCCATCAGGCCTGTAGTGCAGAAGAACCAAGCGTATGGAATCGGGGCTGTGCTGGATTATAGTGTAGAAGAAGATCTCTCGCAGGAAGAGGCTGAGAGGAAAGAGATGGAGTAAGAGCTATCTTGTAGTTCTGCTCCCTACATCCACAAACTACCATGTTTAAGCTTCTTTATAGATATATTTGATCAAGAATGCATTCATTTTTTTTATTAAAGTGACAGAAATTAGGAATAAATTACATTTTAAAATAAATAATTGACTAAATATTTATTTCTCTTAAACAGTAGAAGTTAAGTTATTAAATAACTTACTTTTAATTGTACAAATATTTCACTCTGAAAAAATGTATTTAAAAAAAATGAAAAAAATATGCATATATTGTCTCTCTGTGTGTGTAGAGCGTTTTAACAAAATGCACTTTTTATCGATAGGTACATTTTAAATTCAGCTGAACATTTAACTAGTCTGCAGGCATTTATTTGCAGAATGCATGAGCCAGACCTGACCAATTAAAAGCAAAATAAATAAATCAGTGATATAGATCACACCAAGTATAAGAACTGAATATAAATGAACCGCAATTATTTTGCTCCATAGAGCTACAGTGCTTAATTTGCTCAATTTCAAGCAGCTAATTAAGAACTTAATATCAAGCTGCTGTTTTGGGCAGTTAGTTTAGTTGAATCTTTAAGTGTTTGGAAAACTTTCTCTCTTTCAGACCCTGCTAGTTTGGCAGCACCATTCTGAAATCTTTCAGCCTGAATTAGGCTTTAAGACCTGCTTTGCAACTACTTTTCGGTTAATGGCCATACTGTGATTTGTACTCATGTGGAGAGCTTACAGAAATAGACCGAGATTTGATCTGCTTTCACAGATGTAAACAAAGAGCCAATATGCGATTGGTTGTTTCGGTCAAGGCCCATTGTTTCTGATTGGCTTATTTTGAGGGTATCGACGTGCTCACTGTTTAGGAATCTCGTCGCGTGGTACACGACACAGAGCTGCTCTCTATTTCTACAACAGCAAATGTTTATAGTGGTTAATGCTGTGTTGTGATATCAGTGGGTTATTTATTTGTTTATACTTTAAACCTATTACTTTTGCACATATATAGGAGTATATTTGAACACATCTCTATCTGGGGAACTAATTATTAGGGTGTCTGACCCCCCTAAAAGAAAAATTATCCCAAATATATTTTATATAAGTTAAATTAATAAATTAAGGTTAAATATATACATTTAGATTTCATTCTATTTTTGCTCTTATTTAGAGGCATTTATGAATTGAAGTGCGTTTTGTGCATTTTTGTTTTTTCATTTTGTTTTTTTTAATCTATTTATTTATTTATCATTTTAAAAAAAATACAATAATTTTTTCTGAACACAAAATAGCTAAATATGGTGCTTCGCACCTCTTCTATAATGAATTAAAGAATTAATACATTTCAGTTTTAGCAATAATGTAAGTAGCAATGATTAAATCCTGTTTGCAAACTCCTTGTGACACCCTAATGCATATTCAACTTTTCGAATAAGATTAAAAATATGCTTTCAAATATAATTTGCTTCTTGTTTGTCAGCATTACTGAAACATTATTCAGACGTTATTTGACAAATAGTAGACGGTTTTCATTTCATGCAACTTGTATTCTAATTGCAGTCCGGGCTAGTTAGAGATGCAGTCTGCGTATGCCTACTCAGAGGTTTGTTCTTAATAATACTGAAGAATAACTTTTTTGTCATTCATCCCGACCTGGAACTGAACCCGTGACCTTTCTGTTATCAGCCCAGGCCCTTAACCATTATCCTTGCCTACATTTCAACAGCTGTGTCAACGTTATGACATTTGATTAAAAAATGTCTTCATTTGTTCATGTCATTGACCTTTTGGAAATTACAGAGAGTCAGTGCTGTCCTCGAGGGTCTCCTGCAGGAAATATAAATGAAATGTATTGCCCGAGTACTGAGAGAGAGAGAAAGAGACGGAGATATAGATGATATGCCATTTGGATTATGAGGAAAAGCCAGCGATACAGAGTGCGATCCAATAAATGGACTTCTCCACATCACTGCTCTCATTTCTGAACGCAGCTGTCAAAGGTCTGAGCAATTTTATAGGCGTCCCTCCTCAGATTACCCTTTGGCTGTAAAGCGCAGTTCTTTCCGTCGCCTGAGAGGGGCGCTAGATCACCGCGATCGCTTGCCTCATGGTCGAAATGAGCTGAAATGGAGCGTTTATTGGAAATGCTCTTTACAACCACAGAGGACCCTGGCTGGTCACTGGCTAATAAAAGCTAATTTATGTTCGTGATGTGTGTTTTAGAGCCTCTGCCCCTATCAATATTGCATTAACATCCACCCAATGGATCCTGTAATGCTGTTATACAGAATAGAGTGCTCAGCTTGGCTTTTCTGCATTATCAAGGGTGTGATAGAGGGAGAATGCTGGAGGATGTGGCATTTGAGTAGGCTGCCATCTAATATGCAGGAACCCAAGGCTGATCATTCCGTTGAGTTCTCAGACTCAGTTTCTGCCATGTATCATTTCGTATGAAAAAGCTGTTATTGTTAAATCTTGATATGGCGCATACAACTATTATTATAATAACAACCATCGGTCCTCTGTAATTGGCTTGCGTGTATTGATTTTAGAAATTGTCTGCTATATAACATTCAGCTATCTGTCCAAGACAATTCTAAAGAAAATCTGTGCTTGAATCAAAACAAAATGAAAATAAATAAATAAATATTTTATTAATCACATGTGTGCACACACACATATTAGTGCAACCAAGCTATTAATTAATTAATCATATCAATAATAACAATTTTTGTTTGCACGATATGTGTGTGTACTGTGCATATTTATTATGTGTATACATAACACACACACACACACACACACACAGGCACTCATGTATATATTTAAGTAAAAGATGTTATGTTTTTTAAGTTAAGTACATGATATAATTTATATGAATATACAAATTTTAATAGGTGAAAATATTTTTAAAGTATATGCTTTATGTGTGTGTGTTTACATATACATAATAAATACACACAGTACACACATTATTAAACAAACTTTATTTTGGAATTCATTAATCGTTTAACAGCCGAGAATCAGGGTTTTTTGTCCTTTTTTTTTCACTTCAGAATTTCTCTTGCAAATAGCGGAGAGATTGGAGTAAGTTCTTGGTCAAAAACTGGTGACTATCATTCCCATATGTATAATTGTTTTTTGGTTTAGCTGCAGAGGCTCAAGCATTAACTGAGCACTTTAAGTCTGAAAGGGCTTGAGTCTGCCAATGACCCCATCAACATCTCAACGTTCCTTCCTGTTGGAGCATTGCAGATGTCAAAACATTGTCTCCGCCGAACCGCCCCATGCAGTGTATCCATGGCTGTGGGAGTGGACGGGGAAGAACGGAGGCGTTGGTGTCGTTCGAAGGATGTGGAGAACACAGGAGCTCGGTCTAAACAAATCACTGCCCCGTGTGCCTGTGTAACCTTTGAGTTGGTTTGAATGCCTGCACTGAGCGGAGCTGAGAGTTTAAATGCATGCGGGTATAAGCATAGACGTCAGGCGGGAGTCAGTGTGTGACTCTAAGTGCTGACCCTGAAATATAGAAGGGAAACAAATAGCAGAAGTGCACCACAGTAAAGTGACTTCATAGCAGCCTCTGCAGTTATTATTGATCCCTCTCTACAGAAACTGCTGTTTCTTCATTTTGTTGGCTAAAGGTCTCTAAAAAAGACCTAAAGAACAAGTAGTTGGTTTCATTAGTCCCCTGTTTTATTAAAAATGCCAGTGCCTTTCTCTTTGTTGATAGATCTTGCATGTCTACATCAGAGAAAGAAAGCCCTGGTGAGTATGTGCACAATTTTAACAGTTCAATTGTTTTGTAATATTGAAGCAAAAGATCAAATTTTCCCTTTTTGGCATTGTTTTCAGGAGCTGACCAGCGGGAGAAGAAGTTCACAGCCCATCGAAAGTTCGGTGATCGCCGTGAAGGCGTGACGAGCGCTCGTACTTATTTCTATGCCGATGAGGCCAAATGCGACCAACACATGGAGACTTTCCTGAAATGCATCAAAGCCTCGGGTAATAGACCATCTATTAAAGCTGATTAGTAATTAACTTTGGAATTGGAGTCAGTTTACAAGCAAAACCAAAGCCAGGAGCTTGCAGGTCACTTTCCACTAATAGGTTACATTTTATAATTTGACCTTCATAACGTTAAAAGGCAAAAACTAAATATTATATGATGTGTTTATTTTAGTTCATTTTTTCTTACATGAGCTTACTGCATTTTTTGGATGTCTGTCTAAATTTAAGAAAAAAAGGTGTTTCTTTACTTTTTTGACTTGAAGGCCCCTAATTATCCAGCACCGCTTTCATCCGCTTGGTTTTAAACTTTTCTTTTCTTTTTTAACAAACAGAAAGTCTGCATTAGGGCAAAAATAGCATTATTTATTTTAAATAAGATATGTTGGTTGAAGTGCTTATGGAAGCTCAGATGTGTCTGAATATGAAGTGAAATAGAGTCTATATTGTAGAATAGAACTCCCTCAGGGTTTAGGGGCATGGACGGATGCAGCTCGCAGTTTTACTGTCAGTCTTAATAGCCACTTGTCAGATGTTTAATGCAACACACTAGATGACATACTTCTGTCTGTGTTATCCACGGGAGTTCTCTTTTCTCTACAGCTCAATAT